>CANXME010000742.1:2947500-3300000 GCA_948144175.1 Closterium sp. NIES-65 | reverse complement strand
AGCACCAGGAGCCTCTATAAGCCCAGCAGCAGGAGCAGCAGGAGCAGCAGCAGGAGCAGCTGCATTCCTCCCACAACCCCAGTCTGCTGCGAATCCGCCATTCTACCCCCAGGCCGGCGGTCCCCAGGCGTTTGCTTTTGAGTCGACTCAAAAGCAGGCCGGCGGTCCCCGGGCGTTTCAGCGCAGCTTTACGGATCGAAGGCGGCCCGTCCCTCCTCCTTACGCCGCTGCTCCTGCTCCCGCTCCCGCTGGTGGTGCTGTTCCCCGCGTTTCTGCACGAGAGTGGCTGACAGGAGAAGCAGCAGCAGCAGCAGTAGCCGCAGCAGCGGTATCAGCGCCCACAGCAGCAGGCAATACAGCAGGCCAGCTTTCGCACCCCAGTGCTCCCCGTGATTCCAACACGCCCAGTCCTTTGAGTGGCCCCTTAGCCCCCCGTGCTCCGTGGCAGTTCCAGCGCAGCTTGACCGACCGAAGGCGGGCGCCCCCTGCCTTCGTTCCTGCTCCTCCTCCTGCTGCTGCTGGTTTCTCCCCTAAAGACTGGGTAGCAGGAGGAGGAGGAGCAGCAGCAGCAGCAGCAGCACCCCACCACCCGCACCCCAGTGCTCCGCATGCCGCCCGTGCGGCCAGTGCTCCCAGGCAGTTCCAGCGCAGCTTGACCGATCGACGAAGGCCCGCTGATACCTTCGCTCCCGCCCCCCCTGCTCCTGCTGTTATCTCAGCCAAGGACTGGATAGCAGGGGCGAGGGTGGGGTTGTCGGGAGGAAGAGAGAGAGGAGGTGGGGTAGGGGGAGGGGCGGGAGGGAAGCGGCTGGTGGGAGGGCGGAGGCTACAGAGGCAAATGTCTGAGAAAACGTTTCGGGAAGGGGGGAGGAGGGGGTGGGAGAGTAGTGGGGAGGAGGCGAGAGGTGATGGTGACTTGTGGGGTGATGCTGCTGCCTCCGCTGCTGCTGCTGGTAGACGGACTGATTTCGAGACTTCTGGTTTTGAGACCTCTGGTTTGGGGAAGCCTCAAGGGTTGGATAGGAGAGTTGCTCCCAGCAGGTTATCTCGGGGCGATTCGCTTGGTAGGGCCGCAGCAGCAGCCCTTGCTGGTGGTGGTGGTGGTGCTGGTGGCGAAACCACGATCACAGGAGCTGCGTATGTAGCAGCAGCATCAGCTGCTGCTGGTGCTGCTGCTTCTGGTGCTGGTGCGGCTTCTGACTTCTATCGCAGCAACTCTTTAAGGAGGATGAACCGACCACCCCTTTCCCGTAACGACTCGCTGGGAAGGGGCGAATTCAGCAGCAGCAGCAGCACGGTCCGTGTCAGTCCCCACGAGCCCCGCTCGTTCCATCTGAGCGCGAGTGGAGAAGGGGGGAGGAGTGCCGGGCTGATGCGTAACAACTCGCTGGGACGCAGTTACCACGCGCGCAGCCACAGAGCGAGCAGCTGGCATGAGGAAGTGGGAGGGTATGAGGGGTATGAGGAGGAGTCTTATTCTCATTCTCGTGAGGAGTGGTCGCAGCCCTTGGCACCCCAGCAACGGCAGCACCAGCAGCGAATGCTACCCCAGCAGCAGCAGCAGCGGCAGCAGCAGCTGGAGCAGGAGGAGCAGTGGGAGCGGCAGGAGCAGAGGCGGAGGCAGATTCAACGGGGGAGCAAGTCCGGAAGAGAGAGAGGGTCGGGGAGAGAGAGAGGTTCGGGGAGGTCCGGGCCACTTAGCCGCGGCCGAAGCAATGCTCCCAGAGGCCCGGCAATGGTGCATGATGCATATGGGTATGGGGTGGGAGTAAGTGGGGAGGATGATGAGGATGGGGATGGGTATGCGGATGGGGAGGATGATGGGGGTTATGGGGGGGGGGTGAATGTGCTCCCAGTGTCACTGGAACGAGCAGCTACACTGAATAGCTCTTCGTATGAGAGCCAACGCAGGCATTTGGATGTTACAAACTGGTTACCGCAACCGGCGCTGGCGCCTCCGTCTTCGTTCCGTCGGCCGTCGCAGCGTTGAGTGGTGCGGACTGGTCACCTCAATAGGTCGTTGCATAGCGTTTTTTCTGTGATATTTTTCTTGTAGGTTGTGTGTGCAGGCATAGTTACAGTATGCTTTGTAGTTTCACAACACCATTTTGTAGCATGGTAGAGGATGCTATTGAGGGGTTTGTGGAGCAGTTGTACAAACATTTTAAGGGATTGTCGTGAAGCCCTAGTATACCCTTTTCGAACACTGTTCTTGTATACATCACCTACTTCTGGTGTATTTTATTTACATTATTTTTTCCTTTCCCACCTTCCTTTACAGAAGCGACTATCCCCACGCCACTGTTCCCTTACGCCTGTTTCCCACGAATATGCGAAGCCGAAATCTCATCGCGGACTCCGAAACGTAAAGCGCGCGAGGATGTGCGACATGGGCATCCATTATTGTCGCTTTCGCCACGGCACCCAGGGTTCCTAACATTTCCGAGCCGCATGTGTGGCCTTGACGGGCGGTTCGAGATGAAATCCCCAGCCCCATCTAGGAGGAAGGGTTCCTCCTGGGAATCCTGGCCTGTTCCATTGCGCCTCACCTTTTCTCACCTCGCTTCACCGTTTTGTAGCTTACCTCGCTTCCCCCCACCTCGCCTCGCCTCCTCGCACCTCTCCGTTACGGTTTTTCCACATTCCCTTGCGGTAGGCAGTAGCAGCAGCCTTCATCATCCCTTCTTGCCCCAAACCAAGCGCTATCTCCAGCGAACGCTGATCGCGCTCACACACACAACATGCTTTTTGTGAGTGGAAGTTGGGACGGGACACGTCCACGTCATAAATGTGTGGAGCCCCAGCGGAACCCTGGGCGCCGTCATAAACGTATTGGGGGCGTGGGCTTTAGGGGGTAGGCGCGAGATGGTCCAACCAACCAATGTGCTTTGTGAGTTACGTGACCGTGGCCAATGACGCCTAGAAACGGGATAGACACGACTTTACTGGAAGAAATCTCTCTAGGGAGTTTGTTGTTTGCAGAGTTGGCCAGAATCTCGCCACCGAAGAATGCCTTTGCTGCTGTTTGTCGACGTAGGTAGACTCTAGCAGAACGTCAAGCCTTAGTGAGATTCCTGAAGGCCTTGCTAGTTTTCCTAAACGTTGCGTCTGCCTGTTCGACAGCTACCACCAGCCATTGATTTCATTGACATTTTTAATCGACTTAGTCCCCCTCTTTTTGCGCATCGCAGTTCCCCACGCTCCACGCGAAGCAGTATGTTTTTGCCGGCGCATTTCACGCGAAGCACCGATACGGGATCGCTATACGTCCATCATAGTGCGGATATGCTGCTACTATTATTGTGATTGGGGCACTCGTTGAGTGATCTCGTTGCGTAACCCCTTATCGCTTAACTTTGGCTTCTCTACGAGTTAGAGCCCGTTATCACTCAACAAGTCGTTAGGCCGTTAGAATTGGAGAAACTGTATTGCTGCCTAGAGAATTACATTTTTAATTCAAACTAGAGATCTGTGGGCGCAATAATATGATCAACAGCAGCATATGTCGACGCTGCGTTCCTGTAACGAAACGGCTTGTAACAAGCGAGGATGGCGAAGCCAGGTGCTGCAGGGGGCGTGGGGAAGCTGCCGCGCGGAGCATGCGGAGCAGGGCTCATTTTCACGGCTTGGCGCCGCTTGTCGTCGCTATAATCGTATCGATAAGCTTCGCCGTTCCTGCTGCTCCGCTCGCATTAAAGCAAAATCCACGTACGTTTCCAGCTCATGATTTCCCGTTGCGCGGTGAATCCACATACTGTCCGTTACAATGTACCGTACTTGCATTGCACCTTACATCGCACGTTTCATCCCACCTTTGCAGCCCATTCCGTTTCCCTGTCACTCCGTTCACTTAGAAGAATGCCCTAAATCTTGTCGAATCGTTCTAAGAAATACCATGTGGTAACCACATTGTTGCAAAATTCCCACGTGCCAAATGCGCATTCCTTCCTCTTGTTACAGGCGCTTGTGACTATGCGACCGGGAGCTGGATACCCGCTCCGGTGCGCTTCCCTCGTTACAGTGGCGTCAATACGACGAGCCGCTATCAGTGCAAGTACATGCGCGCGCTTTGGAATTGCGACGGCACGGGCAGGCCCGACAAAATATACCGCTCGTACCGCTGGCAACCCGAGGGGTGTAACCTGACTTACGTCAACCCGTGGGGCTTCTTGAGACTCATGCGAAACAAGGTGAGCGAAAAGTGCGCGAGCAATGCGAAAACAGCAGAAAGATTTTGCATTGCAAATAATTGCATTCACGATACCGCTTCACTCCCCCACCTCTACTCCCTACTTATCTCACTTCCCCTTCCCCTCCCGCCTCCTTTACTCCCCCCTTCCCTTCCCTCACCCCTCCTCCCTCCCCATTCCCGTCCCGCATTTCACGCGCTGGATAACCTTTTTAGGCCGCTTAATAGCAGTTTGGTGTTGCTACAGTGAATCAACCGAACTCACCACATTGCCTCAGTATGCATACGTTGTTCTTGCGCCCGATTTCTTGTGTCCCCGTTACAGAAACTTCTGATGGTGGGGGATTCGATCATGGGGAACATGTACGAGTCGCTGCTGTGCCTCATCACCTCGGGACCGTTCACGCACCGGGTTAGTATGTCCTAGGCAGGCTACTTTTGAGTCGACTCAAAAGTCACCTCGCACCGGATTAGTATGTCCTAGGCAGGCTAGAGTGAATAGCAAGTTTTTGAGGCGCCTCATAAACGGGTTTTAGAAAAGCTAAAAAGAAGAGCTTGAGAAGCAGAGAATGAGAGAGAACGAAAACAAGGGGACAATGGCAGATGATGGGAGGCGATCGTTCACGCGCCTGGGGCTCGTATGTGCGTGTGTGTGTGGGTGCGTGGGTTGGGGGGGGGAGGGGGTATGTGTGTATGCATTGGTGAGAGGTGAGTGGAAGCGAGAGAAAGGTGTGTGCGTACTTTGTTCCACTTCGAAATAAACTATCACTTCCTCCCGCACCTCATGCGCTTGTGACTTATCCTCTTCCCCCCTCCCCACTACCTCTCCTCGCTTCCCCATCCTCCCCGCTCCCCTTCCCTCCCCCCACCCGATTCTCCTCTCCCAGAAAGTAAGCTACCGCACCCCAAGCGGAGCGCGCTTCCGCGGATTCTCCTTCCCCGGTTTCCGCTTCGAGATACACTACTACTTCCTCCCGCACCTCATGCGCTCCGCTATCGGCTATAACGAGAACGGCAAGAAGGGCAACCACGGGTATCAGATCGACGTGGACGTTATCGATCCAGATCTGCTCCACGTCATTCCCGCGTATCACGGGATTATATTTCACTCCATGGCTTGGTGGATGCAGAACGTTCCCGGAAGGAGCAAGAAGAATAGCTATTTCCGCGGCGGGAAGCTGGTCGAAGTTTCCGACGTGGACGCGTATCGCGAGGCGATGCACAATCTCGGGCAGCACCTGAAAAATATGGACTACCCGGGCGTGCCGTATTTCGTCTCGTCCTCTCCGAAGCACTACAGCCCGCCGGCGAATGCCACCAAGGCCGGCGCGTGCGGCGCGACGTCCGTAGTTAAAGCCGCCGTCGCGCAGCTATACCCGACCACGCAGGAGACGGAAAACTTCTACGCGATGCAGAAGCTGTCTTTAACGGGTACGGGCAGCCCGATGCGGCTCCTCCGCGTGACGCGCCTGAGCGCGGTGCGGCCGGACGGGCATCTCGGCCTGTGGAGCGACGACATCGTGCGGAACCCGGAATTTAAGGATCTGACGAAGCGCATGGAGAAATGGCCGGGGGATTGCACGCACTGGTGCCTGCCCGGCGTGCCCGACGCGTGGGTCGACCTTTATTACACCAATGCGCTTTTAGAACCGACGTTTGTCCAGCTCGCCAACGCGCCGCCCGCGCCGCTGCCGCCGTCCGCGGGGAGAGGAGGCTGGCGGAAGAACAAGACGGGCGGAGGAGGGGGAGATTCGGGAGGGGGAGCAGGGGGAGGAGGGGGTGGGGAGACAACCCCTGTAGTCAACCCGCCTGTAGTCAAGCCACCTGTCAAACCACCTGCAGTCACACCCCCTGTAGTCGATCCACCTACAGTCAAGTCTCCAGCTAAACCACCTGCAACCAAACCTCCTGTAGTGAACCCACCTGTAGCCAAGACCCCTGCAGTCAAGCCTCCTGTTGTCAAACCCCCTGCAGTCAAACCACCTGGAGTCACACCCCCTACAACCAAACCTCCTGTAGTCAACCCTCCTACAGTCAAGCCCCCTGCAGCCAAGCCACCCGTTGTCAATCCCCCTGCAACCAAGCCTCCTGTAGGAAACCCTCCTGTAGCCAAGACCCCTGTGGTCAAACCACCTGCAGTCACAACCCCTGCAACCAAGCCTCCTGTAGTGAAGCCGCCATCAGCAAAATCTCCAGCTGCCAAATCGCCAGTTGTCAAGCCGCCATTGGTTCGGCCGCCTGTCACTTCCCCATCTCCGAAGGCACCTGCCAGGTCACCCATGGGCCCGAAAACACCTGGAGCAACACCTACTGCACCGAAGCCTCCGTTGAAAGCACCTGCAGGTGGAAACCCGCCACAGATTGTAGCACCTGGTCGTGTGGTGGTCTCCCCTGGGCTAGTGCAGGCTCCGGGGGGGAAAATAGGTGTCGTGGGAAGGTGGGGCGCAGGAGGAGGAGCAGGAGGAGCAGGGGGAAGGGGAGCAGGAGGAGCAGCAAGGGTAGGAGGAGGAGCAAGGGTAGGAGGAGCAGGAGGGAGAGGAGGAGCGGCAGGAGGGGGCGGGCAGAGAGTAGGACAAGGACAGGTGACTGGAAGTATATCAAACAACACAAGCAAAACAAGGGTGGCAAATACTCTTTGGTCAGTTGACGCCACAGAATCTTGGTAATAAGCAGTCTACTATTGCCGGATGTATCGTGTATGCATTGATATAGTAGGGTAAGATAAAGAAAATGTCGTAGTGAGAACTGAAACGAGAATGATTGACTAAGGAACGAAAGTGATACAAATATGCAACCCTAGAAATGTGTACCCCATATAGGCTACCCCACTATAGCCTACACAACATCATAATTTGACACACCCCCATAGGCAAAGTGGGGGAGAACAAGGCGTCACAAGACCAGTCAAGCAAAACAAAGCAAAGCTCAGGGTGGATCACAAAGTCACCACACATTCCGAGCACAAGTTCAAGGCCAGAAGGCCAGTTCACATGCAGGAACACATATATATATAACAGGCTAAACAAGCAAGAGCAGGAGTATATATATGTCACAGTACAAGCAAGGTCAAGAAGTGAGTAAGTGAGGCAAGACAGGTACAAGACCAAGCTGAGTACAGAAGCGCTGATGATCAAAAGGCGCAAGTGCCTTAGTGAGGATATCAGCAGTGTTGGCCTCAGAGGCCACGTACGCAAGTCGCAACTGACCACGCTGCTGCAGCTCACGAGCAAGAAAGTAGCGGAGAGCAATGTGCTTCGTTCTGTGCTCCAGGCGCTGCTCCCGACACAAGGCCAGCATGGCCTTGTTGTCTACGTACAGCACTGGAGGAGAACGAGGCGGCTCTCCGAGGTCAGTCAGCACGTAGGTGAGCCAGCGAAGCTCCTGAGCAGCCATGGCTCCGGCGTAGATCTCAGCCTCACAACTGGAGCCGAGAACAGAAGACGAGCGAGTAGCCCGCCACGAAACAGAGCCGGAACCAAGGCTGAAGGTGTAACCCTGTGACGACCGCTGTGTAGCCTGGTCGTCAGCCCAAGAAGCGTCTGCGTGCCCAGTGAGGACCACTGGACTCTGCCCTCCAAGCACTAGCCCCATGCCCGACGTACTGCACAAGTAGCGCAACACCCTCTTTGCTGCAGCCATGTGCTCTGGTCTGTGTCTCCTAGGAGCAACATAGCGTGCAAGAATGCTAAGAGGGTATGCAAGGTCAGGTCGTGTGCAGGTCATCAGGTACATGAGGCAGCCAACAAGCTCTGGGTACGGGCCACTCGACTCTACGGACTCATCCGAAGGCAGAGCTTAGAGCGAGTGGCGAGTAGGCAGAGGAGTGGCCTGAGGCGAGGAGTACGTGAAGCCGAAGCGCTGAAGGACCTGCTGCACCATGTGTGAATGAGTTAGGCTAATGGTTCGGCGTGCTCTGTCCCGGGTGATCTACAAGCCAAGATAGCTGCGTAGTTCACCCAGGTCTGTGCACATGTGTCTCTTCTGCAGCTCGGACTTCACGTGGGCGAGTCCAGCAGTGTCAGCAGTGGCAAAGACCAAGTCGTCGACGTACACGAGGATGTAGAACGGCGGCAGAGAGGTGTCGGTGCGCAGAAACAGCGACGTGTCAGCAGTAGAGGGAGCAAACCCAAGAGCCGCAAGCGTAGTCTTCAGTGTGTCGTGCCACTCGCGCGGTGCCTGGCGGAGACCGTAGACTGGCCGCCGGAGGCTCCACTGGGTGCCAGAAGGGAAAGTCCCAGTGAAGCCAGGTGGACGGCGCAGCCAGATCTCCTCGTGCAGGCTACCCTGCAAGAAAGCAGTGCTGAAGTCAAGGGAGTGAAGTTCGTAGTCACGCTGAGCCGCTATGTGTAGCAGCACCCAAAGAGTGGTCATCTTCGGGGTGGGAGAGAAGGTCTGAAAGTAGTCAACTCCCTGCCGCTGACTGAAGCCACGAGCCACATACCGCGCCTTGAAGACAGGTGGAGAACCTGGCGGCCGCTTCACCCTGAAGATCCACATGCCACTGACGATGTTCGCCCCAGGAGGGGGAACTGCGTCAACGTAGATGCCTGTGGACTTCCAGGAAGCCATCTCTGCATCCATAGCTGCCTGCCACTGAGAGGAGTAGGGACCCTCTACGGCCTCCGCGTAAGAGCGCAGAGTCGGGATGTCAAGTGCATCCGGGTCTCCCTCAGGGGTAAGTAGTACGGACACGAGATGAGGTGAAGCAGCAACCAGACACTGGAACTCCTCCTGCCTGTCCTCAAATACGTCCGTGCCAAGAGCACACTCACCCCCGACGGACGGAGGACAGACAGACGCAGACTCAGCAACAAGACTAGCAGCGTAGTCTAGACGACAGCGAGCAGCAAAGTCGACGAGCTCAGCAACAAGAGCAGACGCAGCAGTGGACTCAAAGGAGGGGTCAATGACGACAGTAGCAAGGAGACGCGTGACAGTAGGACTGGCAGCACGAAGAGAGTCCAACTCCGGGTTAGCAAGTGCAGGAAGAGAGGACTCAGGAGGAGAAGGCAAAGGGGCACGCAGAGGAGCAGTGGACGGACGCAGAGACATCTGGTGCGTGCCAGGGACAGGAGGAGGGCGCTGACGCGAACCGCGACCACTAGTGCGAGCAGCACGAACAGGCGACGCAGGACGAGACGCAGGCTCACGACGCTCAGCAAGACCTCCAGTAGGACCAGTGTAGGGAGAAGGAGCAGGCATTGGGGAGGCCGGCGACAGCTGTGACTGGGACTGGACAGGCGGTGGACACTTTAAGGGAGGAGGAAGACCAAGAACCTGCTGAAGGAGCGGAACGAAGTACGGCTGAGGGCGCGCGGGGTCTCCAGAGACAGTAGGGACAGCACCAGCGCCAACACCACGGCCAGCTGCAGGACCTCCAGCAGGACCAGCAGCACCCGCAGCAGGACCAGAGCCAGCAGCACCTCCACCAGCACCAGCAGCACCCCCAGCAGAACCGTCTCCAGGACTGACAGCAGTAGCCTCAGCGCCAACACCCTCAGCAGCTCCAGCTCCAGGCGAACCCGCAGACCCAGCAGCTCCAGTACTCGCGGCACGAGCACCTCCGGGACCGGCGGCACCAGCACCCTCAGCAGCCGAAGAAGCTCTTGCAGTACGCCTCCAGCGCCGGGCAAACCACTCACGCGGCTCATGTGGAGAGAGTGGCTCCCGCCGAGACGAAGCACCCGGAGAACATCCAGGCCCAGCACCGCCAGACGCCACACGAGCAGGCCCAGCGGCCGCCGGCTCCGCACCCCCAGGCTCAGCAGCTCCAGACGTGGCACCCCCAGGCTCAGCACCTCCAGACGTAGGACCTCCAGGCTCAGCACCCCCAAGCGTAGCACCCCTAGGCTCAGCACCCCCAGGCGTAGCACCCCCAGGCTCAGCACCCCCAGGCGCAGCACCCCCAAGCTCGGCACCCCCAGCAGTACCACCCGAAGGCCCAGCACCCCCAGGCTTAGTACCCACCCGCGCAGCACCCCCAGAGTCAGCACCCCCAGGCTCAGCACCCACAGCAGCACCAGAGTCACCAGTAACCTCGACCGGCTCGACCGCGTCTACCTGGGACACACCTGAAGGGGCAGGACCCTGAGGGGGGAGGGGGTCTACCGGGGGGGGACCTGGCACAAGGAAGAGCGGTGGCGGGGGGAGGGAAGGAGTGCGGAAGGGGAAGAGGCGGTAGTAGGGGACCGACTCGTCAAACGTGACGTCCTGAGAGGACAGAACACGACGAGAGGTGGGGTGGTAGAACTGCCACCCTGGCGCGTCAGGGGGGAAGCCAAGGAAGACAAAAGGAGCAGCACGAGGGGACAGCTTGCCCGCAGACAAGTCGCGGACAAACGCCCGAGATCCCCAGATACGGAGCGCAGACGCATCGCCTACCTTCCCCGTCCACAGCAAAGCTGGGGAGGTCTCCGGCCTGGAGACCCTGGGGTGAAGGTTGATCTGATGCGCCGCGTATCGAACCGCAAACGGCCACAGAAAATGGGGGGCAGCCGCATGCATCATGGACGTACGAGCGACGTCCATGACCATGCCAATGCGGCGCTCAGCAATCCCATTTTGCTGTGGAGAGTCCGGAAGCGTAAAGGTCTAGCGGATGCCTCGCGCACGGCAGAAGGCTCGCAGAAGGCCAGAGGAGAACTCTCCGCCTCTGTCAGAGTGCAGACGCAGAACAGGAAAGTCCGAGCCGAAGCTCCTCCTGAGCTGGAGACGAGCTGCGCGGATCCAGAAGATCAACACCTCAGTGACATCGCCCTTGCTCCGCAAGGGGAAGACTGTGGTGTAACGCGAGTAGTCGTCAACCACCAGCAGAAAGTAGCGCTCGTGACCCTGTCCACGGACGCGGGCCGGGCTCCACACGTCCATGTGAAGCGTCTGCAGCGGGGCCTCTATCGGGGGAAACGGAGAGGAGTGAGGAGCAGCCCCTAGCCGCCCCTCGACACAGGGGACACATGAAGGACCAGGCCCCGAAAGAAGGGGAGGGAGGGACCGGGGAAGACCAAAGACAAGGACACGGGAAGCCATGCCTCGGAGACGAGGCAGGGAGGGGTGACCAAGACGGTGGTGCCTCAAGAGAGTCTCGTGAGACAGGAGGCGACACGAGCAGGGGGCAGACTCAGGACCAGACCTGGACGCTGCAGCAAACACCTGACCCGACGCAGCTACCTGACCAGACGCAGGGACAAAAGGAGACTCAGTGGTCAGGGTGTAGAGGCTCGACCCCGGCCGACGCGTAAACGTGGCCAGGTGCCGGCCTGTGCGAGCGTCCGAGCAGTGGGTCACCCGCTCACTCGCAGGAGTAAACTGGTGAACCCCCGCATCCTGCAGGTCAGCACCACTCACCAAGTTCGTAGAGAACGAGAGGAGGTAAAGACTAGACAAGGTGCCAGAGGGGGCAGCCGGACACGGGAGGACAGTGGAGAAGTGAGAGAGGACAAGACCCCCAGAGGGGTCTGCTAGGGAGACTGCAACGGGCCGACCAAGCGGCGCTAGTGTGGTGCGGTCTCGAAAGAAGGAGCGAGAAGCCCCTGAGTCAAGTGTAAAGGTGAAGGAGGCCGAAGCCGACGCGGTACCTGAAAGCGCAGACTCACCAGTACCTGAGGACGCAGACGCACTGGCACCTAGAGCAACACCCGCACTAGCACCTAGAGCAGCAGCCTCACCAGCACCTAGAGCAGCAGTCTCAATGCCCGGATCGGGCGGGAAACACCGGTAACAGTCACCCTCGTCACTATAAGTCACACTCTAAGTCCACCTGGCTTCACTGGGACTTTCCCTCCTGGCACCCAGTGGAGCCTCCGACGGCCAGTCTACGGTCTCCGTTAGGCACCGCGCGAGTGGCACGACACACTGAGGACTACGCTTGCGGCTCTTGGGTTTGCTCCCTCTACTGCTGACCCGTCGCTGTTTCTGCGCACCGACACCTCTGTGCCGCTGTTCTAGATCCTCGTGTACGTCGACGACTTGGTCTTTGCCACTGCTGACACTGCTGGATTCGCCCACGTGAAGTCCGAGTCGCAGAAGAGACACACGTGCACAGACCTGGGTGAACTGCGCACCTACCTTGGCTTGCAGATCACCCGGGACAGAGCACGCCGCACCATTAGCCTAACTCAGTCACACATGGTGCAGCAGGTCCTTCAGCGCTTCGGCTTCACGTACTCCTCGCCTCAGGCCACTCCTCTGCCTACTCGCCACTCGCTCTAAGCTCTGCCTTCGGATGAGTCCGTAGAGTCGAGTGGCCCGTACCCAGAGCTTGTTGGCTGCCTCATGTACCTGATGACCTGCACACGACCTGACCTTGCATACCCTCTTAGCATTCTTGCACGCTATGTTGCTCCTAGGAGACACAGACCAGAGCACATGGCTGCAGCGAAGAGGGTGTTGCGCTACTTGTGCAGTACGTCGGGCATGGGGCTAGTGCTTGGAGGGCAGAGTCCAGTGGTCCTCACTGGGCACGCAGACGCTTCTTGGGCAGACGACCAGGCTACACAGCGGTCGTCACAGGGTTACACCTTCAGCCTTGGTTCCGGCTCTGTTTCGTGGCGGGCTACTCGCTCGTCTTCTGTTCTCGGCTCCAGTTGTGAGGCTGAGATCTACGCCGGAGCCATGGCTGCTCAGGAGCTTCGCTGGCTCACCTACGTGCTGACTGACCTCGGAGAGCCGCCTCGTTCTCCTCCAGTGCTGTACGTAGACAACAAGGCCATGCTGGCCTTGTGTCGGGAGCAGCGCCTGGAGCACAGAACGAAGCACATTGCTCTCCGCTACTTTCTTGCTCGTGAGCTGCAGCAGCGTGGTCAGTTGCGACTTGCGTACGTGGCCTCTGAGGCCAACACTGCTGATATCCTCACTAAGGCACTTGCGCCTTGTGATCATCAGCGCTTCTGTACTCAGCTTGGTCTTGTACCTGTCTTGCCTCACTTACTCACTTCTTGACCTTGCTTGTACTGTGACATATATATATATACTCCTGCTCTTGCTTGTTTAGCCTGTTATATATATATGTGTTCCTGCATGTGAACTGGCCTTCTGGCCTTGAACTTGTGCTCGGAATGTGTGGTGACTTTGTGATCCACCCTGAGCTTTGCTTTGTTTTGCTTGACTGGTCTTGTGACGCCTTGTTCTCCCCCACTTTGCCTATGGGGGTGTGTCAAATTATAATGTTGTGTAGGGTATAGTGGGGTAGCCTATATGGGGTACACATTTCTAGGGTTGCATATTTGTATCACTTTCGTTCCTTAGTCAATCATTCTTGTTTCAGTTTTCTCAAAGTAAGTTGATTAAAACGAGATACAAGATTTTATATATGATTACAAGGAATACGAAGAGATACGAATGATATATGTTTTACTGTTGGCTGTTGCGGTTCGATACAGTGCGACTCGCGCAACTGCTCAATATGGAGTCACTTGTGTGTCCTTGTTGTCGCGCTGCATTTGTCAAGTCAAAGGTCGCTGACCTTTGACCTTCGCGTAACCTCCAGCTGTTGCTTCAACTTCCGAGGGTTGACTCGCTCGTGCCTCGATATGCGTTGCTTCACTTGTGTCTTTAGTGTTTCGACACGACAGAGGCGCTTAGGACCGATTGTTTCCAACACTCCCCTTCGCTTCTAGAGTGTCGCTGACGTGGCTCTGTCCAATCAGCAGCATGCAATATTCGAATTTCTGCTTTCCGAGCTTCTTGGTCAGGTAGTCAGCTGCCATTTCGGACGTGGGGCAATATGACAGCTCGAGCCTTCCCTTCTCGATCTCGTCCTTCACAAAGAAGTATCGCAGGGCGATGTGTTTCATCCTGTTCGCAAAACCGTTCTTGTTGGCGATGCGAATTGCTGACTGGTTGTCGCAGAACAGGGTAAAGTTGGGTAACTCGGCTAACTTCGCTTCTTCCAGTAGCTTGCGAAGATAGAGTCCTTCCTTGGTGGCTGAGCAGAGTGCAATATATTCTGCTTCAGCTGACGAGAGAGCAATTAGTTCCTGCTTGCTCGATTGCCAAGAGATAGGCCCGATAGGCTCGAAGCGATAGATGTAGCTGGTGCGTGATCGTCTGTTGTTGGAGTCGCCCGCGTGATTTGCGTCGACGTAACCGATTAGCTTAGGTGGCGTGGTCGCGTTCTTGTGATATGTTAGGCCGATCATTGGCGTACTGACGAGATAGTGTAGAGCGCGGTCGAGTTCGGCCATGTGTTTTGCTTCAGGCCTTTTGAGATGAGTGGCGAGCTGGCTTGCGGAGTATGAGAGGTCGGGGCGGCAGGTAACGGGTGCGAAGAAAGGCATCCTAGCTTTCTCTGGTAGTCGCGTATCCTGGCGGATTTGAGTAGAGTGGATCCTTCCTCGTGGTTTCCTGTCGCGTAGCGGTAGGGCGTAGAGATGGTGGTAGGCGTGAGCGTGAAGCGTTTGGCGATGGTGTCGGCGTACTTAGTGGCGTTGAGGTAGATCGCATCTTCTTCCTCTCGAATGTTCAAGCCGAGGTACTGTGTGACGGTAGAGGAGACCGTGAGTGTGAGGTCCCTCCGTAACTCCCCTTCGAACCAGGTGGTGATGTCGTCAGTGGAGCTGATGTAGAGTAGGTCGTCTACGTAGACGATCAGCAGGATGTAGTTGGTACCCTTCGTGAGTCGGTACATTCCTTGGTCGTGAGGTAGTTGGCGGAATCCGATGCGTATGAGGCGAGTGTGTAGGTACTGTTGCCACAGCCGCGGGGCTTGTTTGATTCCGTAGAGCGATTTCAGCAGCTGGCAAACCTGGTTGGGCTCTCCGTTAGTACCGTGCGGTAGTTCCACGAAGATCTCTGCGTCGACAAGCGCGTAGAGGAACGCGTTGGCGACATCGTTTTGCCGTAGCTTCCTTTCTTCATGGCGGCGATCGCGAGGAGGATTCAAAGTGAGGTATGTCGGCTAACCGGGGCGAATGTCTCGGTGAAGTCCCGTCCGTGCTCCTGATCGAATCCACGCACAACCCAAAGTGCTTTGAACTTCTCAATTGTGGCGTCTCCTTTTGTTTTAACGCGGAAGACCCATTTCCCGGTGAGAATGGTCTTGTTCCTTGCCACGTTGATGGGGACAACTTTCCAGGTGTTCCGTTCCTCCAACGCCTTTTACTCTCTGTCCATGGCTTCACGCCATTTTTCCCTGTGTTCCCACCCCAGAGCCTGCTGAACCGTCGCAGGCTCCTTAGGAAGGTTGTTGCTGTGGACTGCGGTGACGAGGCCGAGTATCTTCAGTCCAGTCTGTGAGTAGCGGGGAAGAGTTGCATCCTCGGGATATGCTGCTTCATCTCCCGCTTCTGGATCAGGTATGAAATTCGGTCCTACTCGTTCTGCTTCGTTGGTGTTGACTGTTGCAGGTGTTACATAACCGTTGTCGGCGAAGTAGTAGAAGGTTTCGGCGTTGACACTTTCGCGAAGGTTGTCTTCGTCCATGGGAACGTCGACGGAGCAGAACGGGAGAGGTCCGGCTTCTTCTGACGCGTTGTCCACATTCTGCTCGTCCCAGTCAGCTTCCTCTTCTGCGGAGGCGAAGGCTCGGTCGCCACGAAAACCACCTGTGGGATCTTGGTCCTCTTGCAGATTGGCAAGGTACGTCTGGAGCGTGAGTCGTTCGTAGAAAATGACGTCACGTGCTGCTACTGTTTCCTTGGAGTGGACGTCGAAGATTTTCCACGCGTTGTAATTCTTTTCGATGCCGAGGTGTAGTCCCCACTGTGCGCGTTGTGAAAATCGGCCCGCTCGTGCTGCTGGGGGTCGATACTGTACCATGCATCCGAACACTCGTAACATTTTTGTGCTGCCCTGTTTCCCTGTCCACAGCAGATGCGGTGATGCGCTGTTCGGAAGCGACGATGACGACAGCAAGTTGTGCAGCATGACAGCGTGGTCCATTGCTGCAGGCCACTGGTGGTTGGGTAGCCGCATGCCACGTAACAGTTTGCGCATGCTGTTCTGCAGAGTCCTGTTCATTCTTTCTGCTACACCTTGCTGCTGATGGGCGTAGGGAAGAGAGAGGAGCTGCTTGATCCCCCTTTCCGCCAGGTACTGCTTGAATCGCTGAGAGGTGTATTCTCCTCCTCCGTCTGACTTGAAGCTTTTCAGCTTTACACCCGACTCTCTCTCTGCTACTGGTAGCCAAGCAGCGAATGCTTCGAGGACCATGTCGCGGTTGGGTAGGTTTAGGTGCCATACGTAACGGGTGGCGGCGTCAATGAAGGTGATTGTGTAGTTGTAGATTACTTGTCCTGGTTCCTGATTGTACAGTATGTCGCTATACACCTTTTCGAGTGGTGCGTACGCGGGTGCGCTCGGGTTGTGACGAGGAGCGAACGGCCGATGTGGTAAGTCGGCTTCGGGGCAGGTAAGGCATGTTCCTCGTGCCCGTTGGAGTTCTCTGCCGTCGAGTAGTAGTAACGAGTCCTTGTCAAGGACTCCTGCTCTTATTGTGTTGTTTAACACAGTGTTGCTTGGGTGTCCCATCCTTGCGTGCCAGGTGCTTTCGTCGGCGCGATGTCCGGGTGATTGTCGGTACATATCGGAGTTGGAATAGAAGCTGGTGGTGAAGTTTGCGCTACGATGAACTTCTCGTGGTGCTGGGTGGAGCTGTTGTGCTGGTGTTGGTGGTGTTTCGTCAACGAGGACTGGTGTCGTTGTTGCTGCTACTGTTGTTGTTCCTCCTACTGCCGATGATGTCTCTGCTGCTGCCGATGATGTCTCTGCTGCTGCCGATGTTGTCTCTGCTGCTGCCGATGATGTCTCTGCTGCTGCCGATGTTGTCTCTGCTGCTGCCGATGTTGTCTCTGCTGCTGCCAAATGTTGTATTGTTACTAACGCGCGTGTTCGTTCTGCTTCAGGAATGGTATGTGAATACCAAAAGCCTTCTGGACTGAAGTCTGGATCAAGGTCTGGAGGATGTGTCCAGTCGGTGAAGTTAACGATGGCGTCGCTGTCGGCGGTGCCAAGGTCAGGGACAAAATCGAGGACGAAGACGTTGTTCTTGAGGACTGCCTTGCCGATGTAGAGACCTCCTCTCCCGTGATACAACTTGAATTCTTGGGTGGTGCTGTCTGCTTCGAGATGTATGCCTTTCGCCATCAGCTGACTGACGCTCAGTAAGTTGTAGCCGAGTCCCTCCGTGATTAGTACTTTTGACATCTGTAGTATAACATTTGTTTCTCGTGACTGAAGTTGCACAATCCCTTGTCGTCGTGTGCGCAGGTTCTGGTTATTGGCGACTGTGATGACGACCTCTCGATGAAGTCGGTGCTCGCGTTGAACGAAGCGTCCCGAGGAGCACATGTGCTGTCCGCAGCAGCTGTCCAAGAACCATGTGTCTTTCCCGGACGGTTCGCTTTGAGCGATGGCGGCGTACGTCGGGTTCGGTTGAAGTGACTCGCGGCGAGGCGTGCTGTTGTCGAGTTGTTCTTCTGGTGAGTAATATGGTGGTGACTCAGTTACGCAGGAGTCGCTCAGCCTTGCCATGCAGCTGATGATGTTTCTTGTTTCTTTCGCAGGTTGTCCCGTCGATGTTGTTGAGACTTGTACCGAAGTTGTCGGATTTGCTTGCGTTGAGGCGACTTGACTGCTTGAAGGGCGAAGTTGGCGTTGTGGCGACGTTGACTGTTGTCAATTCGGGCAGTGCGTACGAGGATGCCCTGAAGTCTTGCAGAGGTGGCAGAACGGAGGTACGATTTTCGGTCGACTGTTGTTGTTGTTGTGGCGCCGTTGAGTGTGAAACGCGAATTCGGGTACTGATACCTTTCTCTTGTGTCGTTCTTCTTGCAGGTCCATGTCTTGCTGCTCAGCATGGATTTTGGCGCAGAGTGCTGCTTCGGAGATTCTCCCGTGTGCTCGTAGTATGGCGCGAGTGGAGCGCCAGTGAGGACCAAGACCGCCGATGACAACCGTGACGAAGGCGTCTTCTGAAATCGATCCTCCACATCGAAGAAGCTTGTCGCGCAGCTCGCGGCAGCGACTGATATACGCCATTCCCTTCTCGCCTGGTTTCATTTCGATTGTTGTCAGCTGCGCCATTAACCGACTTTGGTTTACGCTGTCTGTTGCTTAATACAGGTTCTTCAAGTGATTGTACGCGAGCTCCGCGGAGTTGCCATAACCTCGGTAAGTCCTTATGTTCTGCTGTTGAGTCGGGGTGATGTTCCTCAGTAGTATCGTGTACGCCATCATCGATTGATAGGTGTACTGCTGCTTCTCATACTGTGTGCCGTTTGTTGGGTATGGCAGAGACCCGTCGAAGAAGCCAAGGATTTGCGCTCCTTCCATCATCAGCTCGAATTCGAACGACCAGGTAAAGAAGTCCTTCCCGTCAAAAGGTTTTGTCGTTTGCAGTTTTAAAACGTGCGCGAACTGCGACTGAACTTGTAGTGCGTCCAGCGTTCTTTCTTGTCCCGGTGCAGGTTGTGGTTGTGGCATGAAGCTGACGAAGCCGCGCTGGGGCTCGTACGGAGCGAAGGTAGGTTGTTGTTGTTGATTCCCGTGTGCGTAGGATGAGCCATCGAGACTCATGGGTGTCACGTTGTTGTTGTTGTTGCTGTTGTTTGATTGCGCAGGTACTCCTTGCTGATGTTGCTCGTAGAAGGACATGAAGGAGAAGAACTTCTCCATCATGCTTGGATCGAAGCCCGCGCCTCGGTTTGCGGGTGTTTCAGTAGACCCAGCGGCCGGTCTCGTTGTTGTGCCTTCCTCTGTCTGTAGGCCAGAGGCAGGAGGTGGAGTAGGAGTCGTACCAGGAGAGCCGTTGGAGGAGCTCCTCTCCTTTCTGGTCGACATGTCTCTTGGTGTAATTTAAGGGGAAATAGAACTTTAACCCTAACCAGCTCTCATACCATGTTGGGCTGAGTGCCCCTTAGGATCTTTGGTAGGGTTAATCTCTGGGTAGAATGATGTAGTAGCGGAAGCGTTAACTAAGAGATTCTGAACCACCTTGCGCTAGTATGTGAGGGCAAAGTAAGTTGATTAAAACAAGGAGATACAAGATTTTATATATGATTACAAGGAATACGAAGAGATACGAATGATAACTGTTTTACTGTTGGCTGTTGCGGTTCGATACAGTGCGACTCGGGCAACTGCTCAATATCGAGTCAGTTGTGTGTCCTTGCTGTCGCGCTGCATTTGTCAAGTCAAAGGTCGCTGACCTTTGACCTTCGCGTAACCTCCAGCTGTTGCTTCAACTTCCGAGGGTTGACTCGCTGGTGCCTCGATATGCGTTGCTTCACTTGTGTCTTTAGTGTTTTGACACGATAGAGGCGCTTAGGACCGATTGTTTCCAATAGAAGTAACCGCTGGAGGTTACGCGAAAGTCAAAGGTCAGCGACCTTTGATCTAACAAATGCAGCGCGACAGCAAGGACACACAACTGACTCTTTACAGAGCAGTTGCCCGAGTCGTCACTGTATCGAACCGCAACAGCAACAGTAAAGTAGTTATAACTGTGTCTCTTCATATTCTCTGTATTCATATATAATCTTGTATCTCTTTGCTTTAATCAATTCACTTTGCCCTCACATACTAGCGCAAGGTGGTTCACAAACTCTTTATTAAGACGCTTCCGCTACTACATCAACTCTACCCAGAATTCACCTCTGCAAAGATCCTAAGGGCTTTTTCAGCCCAACATGGTATGAGAGCAATCAGTGGGAATTCGACTTATGTACCAACAGTATCAATCAGCATGGCTACACAAAAGGGAAGGAGCAACTCCAACGGATCCCAGGGCACTACTCCTACTCCACCTCCTGCCTCTGGCCTACAGACAGAGGAGGGCACGGCAACAAGACCCAGAGCAACATCTACAGAGACTCCCGCAAATCATCCTGCGGACTTCGACCAGAGCATGATGGAGAAGTTCTTCTCCTTCATGTCCTTCTACGAGCAACATCAGCAATCGGCACCTGCGCAATCACACAACAGCAACAACAACGGAGCAACACCCATGAGTCTCGACGGCTCAATGTATGCACGAGGAAATCAGCAACAACAGCCTACCTTTGCTCTGTACGAGCGCGGATCCATCAGCTTCATGCCACACCCACAGCCCTCACCTGGACAAGAAAAACAACTGGACGCACTACAAGTTCAGTTGCAGTTCGCACATGTTCTGAAGATGTAGACGTTAAGACCTTTCGATGGAAAGGATTTCTTCACTTGGTCGTTCGAGTTTGAGCTGATGATGGAAGGCGCGCAGATACTCGGGTTCTTCGGCGGGTCCCTGCCATACCCAACAAACGGCACACAGTACGAGAAGCAGCAGTACACCTATCAGTCAATGATGGCGTACATGATCCTGCTGAGAAATATCACCCCGACTCAACAGCAGAACATAAGGACTTACCGAGGTTACGGTAACTTCGCGGAGCTCGCGTACAACCACCTGAAGAGCCTGTATCAAGCAACAGACAGTGTAAGTCAAAGTCGGTTAATGGCACAACTGACAACGGTTGAAATGAAACCAGGGAAGAAAGGAATGGCGTATATCAGTCGATGTCGCGAATTGCGCGACAAGCTTCTTCGATGCGGAGGGTCGATTTCTGAAGACGCCTTCGTGACAGTCATCATCGGCGGCCTCGGTCCTCAATGGCGCGCCACAAAAGCCATCCTCCGAGCTCACGGAAGAATCTCCAAAGCAGCAGTCTGCGCCGAAATCCATGCCGAGCAGCAAGACATGGACCTGCAAGAAGAACGACACACAAAGAAGACTTCAGCACCAGAGTTCGCGTTCCACACCCAGCGACGCTACAACAACAACAACAACCGGCAGCAACAACTGAAGCCAGTACCTCCGTTCTGCCACATCTGCAAAACTTCAGGACACCCGCGCACGCACTGCCCGAATCGTCAACAATCAACAACCCCGCAGCGGCAACTTCGGCCTTCAAGCAGCCAAGTCGCCTCAACGCAGACAAATCCTACAACTCAGATTCAAGCTTCAAAGACTTCAACAGGACAACCTGCACAAGAAGCAAGAAACATCGTCAGCTGCATGACAAAGATAACAGACTCCTGCATCACCGAGTCACCACCACACTACTCACCGAAAGAACAACTCGACGAAACCACACCCCGCCGCGAGTCACTTCAGGCGAACCCGACATACGCCGCCATCGCTCAAAGCGAACCATCCGGAAAGGACACTTGGTTCTTGGACACTTACTGCGGACAGCACATGTGTTCCTCAGGACGCTTCGTTCAACGAGAACACCAGCTTCAACGCGAAGTCGTCATTACAGTCGCCAACGACCAAAACCTGCAAACACGACGACAAGGCGTAGTTCGACTTCAGTGAAGGGAAACAAACGTCGTACTACAGATGTCAAAGGTACTAATCGCGGAGGGACTCGGCTACAACTTACTGAGCGTCAGCCAGCTGATGGCGAAAGGGATTCATCTCGAAGCAGACAGTACCACTCAAGAATTCAAGCTGTATCACGGGAGAGGAGGACTCTACATCGGCAGGGCGGTCCTCAAGAACAACGTCTTCGTTCTTGATTTCGTCCCTGTCCTTGGCACTGCCGACAGCGACGCCATCATCAACTTCATCGACTGGACACACCCTCCGGACCTTGATTCAGACTTCAGTCCAGAAGGCTTCTGGTACTCACACACCTTCCCTGAAGCAGAAAGAACAAGGGCGTTAGCAACAATCCAGACAACATCGGCAGCAGCAGAGACAACATCGGCAGCAGCAGAAACAACATTGGCAGCAGCAGAGACAACATCGGCAGCAGCGGAGACAACATCGGCAGCAGCAGAGACAACATCGACAGCAGCAGAACCATCAACGGCAGCAGCAGGAATGTCAACACTAGTTGCTGGTCCTTCAACGGCACCACTCCTCATCGACGACACACCACCAACACCAGCGCAACAGCTGCACCCAGCACCACGAGAAGTTCATCGCAGCACCAACTTCACCGCCAGCTTCTACTCCAACTCCGACATGTACCGACGATCACCCGGACATCGCGCCAACGAAAGAACCTGGCACGCACGGTTGGGACACCCAAGCAACACAGTATTAAACAATACAATAAGAGCAGGAGTACTTGACAAGGACTCACTCCTACTAACCGACGAACGAGAACTTCAACGAGCGCGAGGATCGTGTTTCACCAGCCCTGAAGGCGACTTACCGCATCGACCATTCGCGTCACATCACAACCCAAGCGCTCCCGCGCACGCACCACTTGAGAAGGTGTATAGCGATATCCTATTCAATCGGGAACTAGGACAAGTCACTTACAACTACACAATCACCTTCATCGACGCCGCCACCCGTTACGTCTGGCACCTAAACCTACCCAGCCGCGACATGGCATTCGCAGCCTTCTTTGCCTGGCTACCAGTAGCAGAGAGAGAGAGTCGGGCGTACAACTGAAAAGCTTCCAGTCAGACGGAGGAGGAGAATACACCTCTCAGCGGTTCAAGCAGTACCTGGCGGAAAGGGGAATCAAGCAGCTCATCTCCCTTCCCTACGCCCATCAGCAGCAAGGAGTAGCAGAGAGAATGAACAGGACCCTGCAGAACACCATGCGCAAACTGCTACGTGGCATGCGGCTACCCAACCACCAATGGCCTGCAGCAATGGACCACGCTATCATGCTGCACAATTTGCTGTCGTCGTCATCGCTTCCGAACAACGGATCACCGCATCTGCTATGGACAGGGAAACAGGGCAGCACAAAAATGTTACGAGTTTTCGGGTGCATGGTACAGTACCGACCCCCAGCAGCACGAGCGGGCCGATTTTCTCAACGAGCACAGTGGGGACTACACCTGGGCATCGAAAAAAACTACAACGCGTGGAAAATCTTCGACGTCCACTCAAAGGAAACAGTAGCAGCACGTGACGTAATTTTCTATGAACGACTCATGCTCCAGACGTACCTTGCCAACTTGCTAGAAGACGAAGACCCCACAGGTGGCCTTCGTGGTGACCGAGCCTTCGCCTCAGCAGTGGACGAAGCAGACTGGGATGAGCAGAATGTGGACAACGCATCAGAAGAAGCCGGACCTCTTCCGTTCTGCTCCGTCGACGTTCCCATGGACGAAGACAACCCTCGCGAAAGTGCCAACGCCGAAACCTTCTACCACTTCGCCGACAACGGTTACGTAACACCTGCGATAGTCGACACCAACGAAACAGAACGAATAGGACCAAATTTAATACCTGATCAAAAAACGGCAGACGAAGCAGCTTATCCCGAGGATGTAAATCTTCCCCGCTACTCACAGAGTGGACTGCAGATCCTCGGGCTCGTCACCGCAGTCCACGGCTCCGTCGCTCCTAAAGAGCCTGCGATGGTTCAGCAGGCTCTGGGGGGGGAACATAAAGAAAGATGGCGCGAAGCCATGGACAAGGAGCTGAAGGCACTGGAGGAACGCAACACGTGGAAGGTGGTTCCTATCGGTGTGGCACGGAACAAGACAGTACTCACCGGAAAATGGGTCTTCCGTGTGAAGACAAAGGCCGATGGCACCATCGACAAATTCAAAGCACGCTGGGTCGTTCGTGGGTTCGACCAAGAGCACGGCCGGGACTTCACCGAAACATTCGCTCCAGTCAGCTGACACAACTCGCTACACATCCTTCTCGCGATTGCCGCCATGAAGAAGAAAAGAAGCTAAGGCAAATCGACGTCGCCAATGCATTCCTCTACGCACCCGTCGACGCCGAGATCTTCGTCGAGCTACCACACGGCTCCAGCACGGACTCAAAACATGTCTGTCAACTACTCAAGTCACTCTACGGCATCAAGCAAGCCCCGCGACTATGGCAACAATACCTACACGCTCGCCTCATTCGCATCGGCTTCAAGCAACTACCGCACGACCAGGGCATGTACCGGCAATCGAAGGGTACCGACTACGTCCTGCTAATCGTCTACGTAGACGACCTACTCTACATTGGCTCAACCGAAGGTATTACAACCTGGTTCGAAGGGGAGTTACAACAAGACCTCACACTCACAGTCTCACCTACCGTCACACAGTACCTCGGCCTCAACATCCGAGAAGAGGAGGACGCGATCTACCTCAGCACCACGAAATACGCCGACACCATCGCCAAGCGTTTCGCACTCACACAAACAGCTATCTCCGCACCGTACCGCTACACGACAGTAAACAACAAGGAAGGCTCCGCTCTACTCAAGCCCGCCGGCATCCGCGACTACCAGAGAAAGCTGGGCTGCCTTCTCTTCGCAGCTGTCACCTGCCGCCCAGATCTATCCTACTCTGCAAGCCAGCTCGCCACCTACCTCAAGAGGCCTGAAGCGGAACATCTGGCGGAGCTCGACCGCGCTCTTCACTACCTTATCAGTACCCCGACGGTCGGACTGACTTATCATAAGAACGCAACTACAATGCCTAAGCTAATCGGCTACGTCGACGCAGACCACGCAGGCGACTCCGACAACAGGGAATCACGCACCGGCTACATCTACCGTCTCGAGCCTATTGGGCCTATCTCCTGGCAATCGAGCAAGCAAGAACTAATTGCTCTCTCGTCAACTGAAGCAGAATATATTGCACTCTGCTCAGCCACCAAGGAAGGACTCTATCTTCGCGAGCTACTGGAAGAAGCAAAGTTAGTCGAGTTACACAACTTCACCCTGTTCTGCGACAACCAGTCGGCAATTCGCATCGCCAACAAGAACGGCTTCGCGAACAGGACGAAACACATCGCCCTACGATACTTCTTCGTGAAGGACGAGATCGAGAAAGGAAGGCTTGAACTGTCATACTGCCCCACGTCCGAGATGGCAGCTGATTACCTGACCAAGAAGCTCGGAAAGCGGAAGCTCGAATATTGCATGCTGCTGACTGGACAGAGCCACGTCAGCGACACTCCAGAAGCGAAGGGGAGTGTTGGAAACAATAGTTCCTAAGCGCTTCTGTCGTGTCGAAACACTAAGGCACAAGCAAAGCAGAGCATATCGAGGCACCAGCAAGTCAACCCTCGGAGGTTGAAGTAACCGCTGGAGGTTACGCGAAAGTCAAAGGTCAGCGACCTTTGACCTGACAAATGCAGAGCGACAGCAAGGACACACAACTGACTCGATATTGAGCAGCTGCCCGAGTCCTTACTGTATCGAACCGCAACAGCAAGAGTAAAGTAGTTATAACTGTGTCTCTTCATATTCTCTGTATTCATATATAATCTTGTATCTCTTTGCTTTAATCAATTCACTTTGCCCTCACATACTAGCGCAAGGTGGTTCACAAACTCTTTATTAAGACGCTTTCGCTACTACATCAACTCTACCCAGAATTCACCTCTGCAAAGATCCTAAGGGCTTTTTCAGCCCGAGAAATATATCAGCACTGTTGGCCCGAGTGGCCACGTGAGCAAGACGAAGCTTACCACGCTGCTGCAACTCTCGAGCAAGGAAGTAACGCAGAGCGATGTGCTTCGTTCTGTGCTCCAGTCTGTGCTTCTTACACAAGGCAATGGCCGCCTTGTTGTATACGTACAGAACTAGAGGAGAACGAGGCGGCTCTCCCAAGTCGGTCACCAGGTAGGTGAGCCTGCGTAACTCCTGTACAGCCATGGCTGTGGCGTAGATCTCAGCCTCACAACTAGAGCTGAGAACAGAAGACGAACGGGTAGACCGCCAAGAAACAGAGCTGCAGCCAAAGCTGAAAGTGTAACCCTGTGACGGCCGCTGCGTAGCCAGGTCGTCAATCCAAGAAGCGTCTGAGTGTCCAATGAGGACAACAAAGCTCTGCCCTCCAAGCACGAGCCCCATGCCCGATGTACTGCACAAGTAGCGCAGTACCCTCTTCGCAGCATCCATGTGCATCTTTCAGTGCCTACCAGGAACCACGTAGCTGCAAGAAGGCCAAGAGGGTACGCAAGGTCAGGACGAGTGCAGGTCATCAGGTACATGAGGGAGCCCACTAGCTCTGGGTACGGCCACTCGGCTCTACGGACTCGTCCGAAGATGGAGCTGAGAGCGAGTGACCTGTAGCCAGAGAAGTGGACTGTGGTGAGGACCAAGTGAAGCCGAAGCGCTGAAAGACCTGCTGCACCATGTGTGACTGTGTTAAGGTGATCTTGCACCGTGCTCTCTCCGGGATAATCTGCAAGCCAAGGTAATTGCGCAGCTCACCCAGGTCTGTACACGTGTGTCTCTTCTGCAGCCCCGACTTCACAAGGGCGTGGGCCTCAGTGTCAGCAGTGGCAAAGACCAAGTCGTCGACGTACACAAGGATGTAGAACGGCGGCAGCGAAGTGTCGGTGCGTAGAAACAATAACGGGTCAGCCGTGGA
This sequence comes from Closterium sp. NIES-65, assembly GCA_948144175.1. Lineage (NCBI taxonomy): Eukaryota > Viridiplantae > Streptophyta > Zygnematophyceae > Desmidiales > Closteriaceae > Closterium > Closterium sp. NIES-65. Next base: position 3,273,533 of record CANXME010000742.1, on the reverse strand, counting down.
AGGGGCAAATCCAAGAGCCGCAAGTGTCGTCCTTAGTGTGTCGTGCCACTCGCGAGGCGCGAGACGGAGACCGTAGACTGGCCGACGGAGGCTCCACTGGGTACCAGGAGGGAACGATCCAGTGAAGCCAGGTGGGCGGCGCAGCCAGATCTCCTCGTGCAGGCTGCCTTGTAAGAACGATGTGCTGAAGTCCAGAGAGTGAAGCTCGTAGTCACGCTGAGCGGTAACGTGCAGTAGCACCCGAAGAGTGGTCATCTTCGGGGTGGGGGAGAAGGTGTGGAAGAAGTCAACTCCCTGTCACTGACTAAAGCCTCGTGGGATGTAACGAGCCTTGAAGACAGGCGGAGAACCAGGCGGAGAACCAGGCGGCTGCTTCACCCTGAAAATTCACATGCCATCGAGGATGTTCGCCCCAGGAGGGGGAACCTGATCGACGTAAGTTCCTGTGGACTTCCAGGATGCCATCTCTGCGTCCATGGCTGTCTTCCACTGAGAGGAGTAGGGACCCTCTATCGCCTCTCCGTAAGAGTGCGGGGTCGGGATGTCTGGAGCATCTGGGTCTCCCTGAGGTGCAAGCCGCATGGCCACGAGATGAGGTACAGCAGCTGCAAGACACTCAAAGTCCTCCTGCCTGTCCTCAAGGATGTCCGTGCCAAGAGCACACTCACCCCCGACGGACGGAGGAGAGACAGACTCAGACTCAGCAACAAGACTAGCAGCGTATTCGAGACGAAACGCAACAGCAAAGTCAAGAAGCTTAGAGACTAAGGCAGACGCAACACCAGACTCAAACGACGGGACAGTGACAACAGTGGCGAGCAGACGCGTGACGGTAGGGTGAGCAGCACGAACCAGGTCAGACTAAGGTTCCTGAACGTCAGGCGGAGAAGACGCAGGAGGAGACGGTAGGGGAACACCCTGTGGAAAAGAGGAAGGATGAATTGCCATAGTGTGCGTGCCAAGGACAGGAAGCGGACGCTCACGAGGAACACGACGACCAGTGCGACGTGCGCGAACAGGCGAGGCAGGACGAGAATTAGGCTCACGACGCTTTGTAAGCGAATTTGTCTGCTCAATGTAAGGAGAAGGAGCAGGCAGTGGTGCGCCGGGCTGTAACGGGAGGCCAGTAGAAGACGGCAGGCTAAGAACCTGGCGAAGCACGGAGTCAGGCGGTGGCAAAGACAACGGTGATAGCGGAGCGAAAAACAATCGCGACGGTGCAGTGCCACCAATACCAGTAGCTCCAGCGCCTCCAGCAGCTCCAGAACCTCCAACTCCAGTGCCTCCAGCAGCACCTCCAGCTCCAGTGACTCCAGCACCAGCACCTCCAGCTCCAGCGCCTCCAGCAACTCCAGATGCTCCAGCTCCAGCGACTCCAGCAGCAGCACCTCCGGCTCCAGCGCCTCCAGCAGCTCCAGAACCTCCAGCTCCAGCGCCTCCAGCAACACCACCTCCAGCTCCAGGGACTCCAGCAGTAGTACCTCCAACTCCAGCGCCTCCAGCAGCTCGAGAACCTCCAGCTCCAGCGCCACCAGTAGTAGCACCCCCAGAACCGGCACCTCCAGCCTCAAGGTCCCCAACTCCAGGGTCGACAGGCCAGCGCCAGGGCCTTCAATAGTAGCACCCCCAGAACGGCACCTCCAGCTCCAGGGTCTCCAACGCCAGGGTCGACAGCACCAGCTCCAAGGCCTCCAACCCAAGTACCTCCAGCAGCAGCACCCCCAGAACCGGCACCTCTTGCTCCAGGGTCTCCAATGCCAGGGTCGACAGCACCAGCTCCAGGGCCTCCAGCCCCAGTACCTCTAGCAGCAGCACCCCCAGAACCAACACCTCCAGCTCTAGGAGCAGTACCAGTCCTGGCAGCTCCAGTACCTCCAGTACGAGTACCTCCTGTACGAGCACCTCCAAGACCAGAGACACCAGCACTCCTAGCGCCTCCACGACAAGCAGCTACAGCAGCACGACTCCTCAGGCGGGTACGCGACGCTAGCCACTCTCGTGAAATGAGACCCAGAGGAACGCCAGCAGACTCAGCAACCCCAGGCTCCGCACCCCCTGGCACCTCACGGACGGGCTCAGCACCCTTAGACTTCGTAGCCGTAGGCTCAGCACCCCCAGGCTCTGCACTCCCCAGCACCGCACGCGCAGGCTCAGCACCCCCAGAAGCGGCACCCCCAGCAGCACCTCCCGCAACAGCACCTGAGTCGCTAGTGACCTCTACAGGCTCAGCCAAGGGGGGCGGGTCTACTTGAGATACACGTGAAGGAGCAGGACCCTGAGGGGGGAGGGGGTCTACCGGAGGGGGACCTAGAGCAAGGAAAAGCGGCGGGGGAGGGAGAGGGGAAGTGCGGTAGGGGAAGAGACGGTAGAAAGGAACCGACTCGTCAAAGGTGACGTCTTGAGAGGGGAAGACACGGCGCGAGGTGGGGTGGTAAAATTGCCAGCCAGGCGCGTCAAGGACAAAGCCAAGGAAGACACAGGGAATGGTGCGGGAGGAGAGCTTGTCCGCGGACATTTCACGGACAAGGGCACGAGCACCCCAGACCCGGAAAAGCGACGCATCGCCAACCTCCTCCGTCCAACGCAGTGTGGGCGAGGTCTCCGGCAAGGAGACACGGGGCCAGAGGTTGAGCTGCTGCGTGGCGTACTGGACCGAAAACGGCCACATAAAATGGGGAGCCGCCGCATGAATAAGGGAGGTATGAGCAACCTCCATGACTAAGCCAATGCGGCACTCAGCAACCTTATTTTGCTGTGGTGAGCCCGGAAGCGTGAACAACTGCTCGATGCCCTCCCCCTGACAGAAGGCCCGCAAGAGGTCGGAGGTGAAATCACCATTTCCGTCAGAGTGCAGACACAGGACAGGAAGGTCCTGGGGGAACTTGCGGCGGAGCCGGAGACGAACTGCTCGGATCCAAGGGATCAGGACACCAGGGACCTCACCCTTGGTGCGCAAGGGGAAGACCGTGGTGTACCGCGAGTAGTCGTCGACAACCAGCAGAAAGTACCACTCACCGCTCTGTCCACGAACGCGGGCTGGGCCCCACATGTCCAAGTGGAGGGTCTGCAGAGGAGCACATGTCGGGGGAAACGAGGAGGAGTGAGGATTGGCGCGCTGCCGCCCCTCGACGCAAGGAAGGCAGGGCGGCGCAGGCGAGGCAGGGAGGGGAGGGAGAGACCTGGGAAGACCAGACACAAGGAGGCGACGGTTCATGCCATGTAGACGTGGCAGGGAGGGGTGGCCCAGGCGGTGGTGCCAGAGAAGAGTCTGGAGGGGAGGGAGCGACACTCACAAGGGGAGGCTAACTGACCTGACGCAGAAACCTGTCCAATAGCAGCTACCTGAAGAGGCGCAGTCGTCAGTGTGTAAAGACTCGACCCTGGCCGACGGGTAAACGTGGCCAGGTGGTGGCCGGTCCGGGAGCACGTACAGATTGCCACGCGCTGTCCTCCAGGGGTAAAGGTGTCGACCCATTGGTCCTGGAGAACTGCGTTGCTCACCAAGTTTGTAGAGAACGAGGGGAGGTGGAAGCCTGTCAGTGAGCCAGACGGAACCGTCGGGCACGGAAGCACAGTGGTGGACCGTGCAAGAACTGGGCCCCGTGAGGGGTCAGCCAGAGAGACTACAACAGGTGCAAGGAGTGGTGTGAGTGCAGTACTGTCTTGGAAGAAGCAGCGGGAAGCGCTTGAGTCAAGCGTGAAGGTGTGCAAGGCCCCAGCAGGCGCAGTACCTGAGGAAGCAGACTCGCTAGCACCTAAGGCAGTAGCCTCACTAGCACCTATAGCAACAACCTCTATACCGGGGTCGTACTGCATACATAGGTGACAGTCACTCTCAGCACCACCAGGCAAAACAGACATGGCAGTAAAGGTGGCGTCATATTCTAAAGCCAAATCCGGAAAGCCTGACCTAAGCAGCTCAAGCCAAGGGGGAATCTCAGCCTCGTCGCCAAACTCTGTGCGCCAGGCGTCGATCAAATAGGCGAAGCACCGGGACTGTGCGTGACCAGGTGTCCCGCAGGTCTCACTAGCTCGACGACCTGTGCGAATGACGTACGGGCAGTGACCCGGGCTCAGAGACAGCCCACGCTGGTAAAGCCACTCATGAAGCTGCCGGGGTGTAAGGGTCGGACGCCGCCGTAGCTGCATCTGGCCTCTGCCAGACACTCCGCACCAAACAGCGTCACAGTGACTACTACTATGGCCGCCACCACTCCCACTGCTGCCATCACCGCCGTCACCTTTCCCACCGGTTCGACAAAGTGGCAGGCAAGGTAGGAGGAGCGCGACCTCTAGGGCAGTAGCACGAGTAGCAGCAGCAGCAGCAGCAGTAAGAGCAGCAGGGCGGTGCGCAGCCAGAGCAGGGCGGCGTTCGGCCGGAGCAGGGCGGCGCGCAATCAGAGCAGGGCGACGCGCGGCCACAGCAGGGCAGTAGCAGGCACAGCAGGCAGTAGCTCCTACGGCAAAAGCACATAGGGCCGCTTTTTTTTAATTATTGTTTTAATTTTAGTTAGGGTCTAGCAGGGCGCTGGCGCAGAGTAGGGCGCTAGCGCAGGCAGCAGCAGTGCGTGACGTGAGGGGCAGCAGAGCGCGACGCGACGGGCTGCCTTAGGGCGCGACGCAGGGGCTGCAGCAGAGCGCGACGCGCGGGGCAGCAGCGCGCAACGCGCGGGCTGCTGTAGGGCGCGACGCGCAGGGCAGCAGCGCGGGCGTAGGGCAGGGCGCAGGCGCAGGGCAGGGCGCTGGCGTAGGGCAGGGTGCTGGCGCAGGGCAGGGCGCTGGCGCAGGGCAGGGCGCCGGCGTAGGGCAGGGCGCTGGCGCAGGGCAGGGCGCTGGCGCAGGGTAGGGCGCTGGCGCAGGGCAGGGCACTTGCGCAGAGCAGGGCGCTGGCGCAGGGCAGGGAAGGGCGCCGACGCAAGGCAGGGCGCTGGCACAGGGCAGGGCGCTAGCGCAAGGCAGGGCGCCGGCGTAGGGCAGGGCGCTGGCGCAGGGCAAGGCATGCGTGAGGCAACGTGACGCGTGGCAAGGCAGGGCGTGCGCAGGGCAGCGCGACGCAAGGTAGTGGGGTAACGCAGTAACCGTAGTCGGAAGCTAAGTATGGTGGGCCCGAAAAAAAAACAGTCCTACCGACCTAATGCTCTGAAACCATGTCAAGACAACAAGCATGGATGATTGCATTGAATAAAATGTGGGTACAAGTACTAACCGTAACTTCAGGTTGTACCCCATACGAGCTACCCCACTGTAGCCTACACACAACTAACACATATATAGTTTAACTCTAGAGTATTACAAGCACCGGCACTTCTATTTGGAGCATGGGGCTTATGGCCGTTCCTCGATTATATGCGCACCCCCATGTGTACCCGTACTTATTATAAGCGCATCCTTTAGCCATTTTTTTAAATATTTTTTAAACTTTCTCACAATAACTTCTAAAGTCTTTCATTACAAATCTAGAACCAACAATCTCGACTACTTCGAAATCACCTACCCTAACAAATAATTTCGTGCACTTTTTCGCAAGGTACCTAGTACTAGCTACTCCTCCTCGTCCGACTCGAGCTCCTAGCAGTTGTTGCCAAAGAAGCCGTCGACGGTGATGTCATCATTGACATCCAGTTCCGCGGTCAGCTAGCTCCACCTGTGCGCCATGGAGAATCCGTCCTCACTGCCGTCAAGCGCGTTGCTGATGCCACAGGTGAGGAAGGCGCGCTTGATGCGGTCGACAAGAGATATCTACCGCAGGACGACCTCAGGTGGCGGATTCTTGAGGTTCCCTGAAACAATACGGGGGCACAGTGGAAAGCCGTTAGTGCAACAACTGTCAAACTTATATGATGTAGTCAGTGTAGGCTATAGTGGGGTAGACAATATGGGGTACAACACTTCTAGGTTTTCCTACTTGTACCCACCTGCCTGCTAGTTCATTCATTCCTCATTTCTTCACATGGTATAGAGCAGGTTCCCTAGTGGGAACGCTTCCTTGGGCCCACCACTGAAACTTTTTTTTTCCGACCGGAGCGACAGTCGCTCCTGCCCGAGGCCCGTTTTGTGGGCTGCCCTTCTGTCGACCTCTCTCAGAGGCCCCTCTCACGGCCCCTTGCGCCACCCTCAGCGGCCCCGTCGCCGCCCCTAGCGGCCCCGTAGCCGGCCTTCCAGGCCCCTCGCGGCCCCTAGCGGCCCCGTCAACGCCCCTAGCGGCCCTGTCGCCGCCCCTAGCGGCCCTGTCGCCGCCCCTAGCGGCCCTGTCGCCGCCCCTACCGGCCCCGTTGCCGCCTCCCTCCCTACGCGGCCCCGTTGCCGCCCCTACGCGGCCCCGTAGCCGCCCCTAGCGGCCCCGTCGCCGCCCCTACGCGGCCCCGTCGCCGCCCCTAGCGGCCCCGTAGCCGCTTCCCTCCCTACGCGGCCCCGTAGCCGCCCCTAGCGGCCCCGTCGCCGCCCCTACGCGGCCCCGTCGCCGCCCCTAGCGGCCCCGTAGCTGCTTCCCTCCCTGCGCGGCCCCGTAGCCGCCCCTACGCGGCCCCGTCGCCGCCCCTAGCGGCCCCGTCGCCACTAACCTCCCTACGCGGCCCCGTTGCCGCCCCTACGCGGCCCCGTTGCCGCCCCTACGCGGCTTCGTAGCCGCCCCTACGCGGCCCCGTCGCCGCCCCTAGCGGCCCCGTCACCGCTCCCCTCCCTACGCGGCCCCGTCGCCGCCCCTAGCGGCCCCGTCGCCGCACCTAGCGGCCCCGTCGCCGCTGACCTCCCTACGCGGCCCCGTTGCCGCCCCTACGCGGCCCCGTCGCCGCCCCTACGCGGCCCCGTCGCCGCCCCTAGCGGCCCCGTAACCGCTCCCCTCCCTACGCGGCCCCGACGCCGCCCCTACGCGGCCCCGTCGCCGCCCCTACGCGGCCCCGTCGCCGCCCCTAGCATCCCCGTCGCCGCCCCTAGCGGCCCCATCGCCGCTGACCTCCCTACGCGGCCCCGTTGCCGCCCCTACGCGGCCCCGTCGCCGCCCCTACGCGGCTTCATAGCCGCCCCTACGCGGCCCCGTCGCCGCCCCTAGCGGCCCCGTCGCCGCTCCCCTCCCTACGCGGCCCCGTCGCCGCCCCTAGCGGCCCCGTCGCCGCCCCTACCCGGCCCCGTCGCCGCCCCTAGCGGGCAGCCGAGCCGCCGAGCCGCCCAGTAGCAGCAGCCGCCCCTGGAGCAGCCGCCACTGCAGCAGCCGCCCCTGGAGCAGCTGCCACTGCTGCAGCCACCCCTGGAGCAGCCGCCACAGCAGCAGCCGCCCCTGGAGCAGCCGCCACAGCAGCAGCCGCCCCTAGAGCAGCCGCCACTGCAGCAGCCGCCCCTAGAGCAGCCGCCACTGTAGCAGCCGCCCCTGGAGCAGCCGCCATTGCAGCAGCCGCCCCTGGAGCAGCCGCCACTGCAGCAGCCGCCCCTGGAGCAGCCGCCACTGCAGCAGCCGCCCCTGGAGCAGCCGCCACTGCAGCAGCCGCCCCTGGAGCAGCCGTCACTGCAGCAGTCGCCCCTGGAGCAGCCGCCACTGCAGCAGCCGCCCCTGGAGCAGCCGCCATTGCTGCTGCCGCGGAGCTCTCGCTCTACAGTGGTAGTGGCATCGCCGTTGCCGCCGTCGTACGCCTGCCCTTCTCGCCACTGGTGAGCACTGCCCTGCCCGTACTGCTGTTACTGCTGCTGTTACTGCTGCTCTTACTGCTGCTGCTCTTTCTACTGCTACTGCTGCTCCTGGCGTGGCCAGATGCAGCTCCAGCGTTGCCCGCGTGAGTCCCTCACCCCCCAACAGCTTCGTGAGTGGTACGCTAGTTGGGGTTGTCGGGGTGGTCGTAGTGGGAGTCCTCCTGGAGTGAGTCGTTCCTCAGCTGCTTGTAGTGGCCAGGTGCAGCTGCAGCGTCGCCCGCGTGAGTCCCTCAACCCCCAACACCTTCATGAGTGGTACGCTAGTTGGGGTTGTCGCGGTGGCCGTAGTGGGAGTCGTCCTGGAGTGAGTGGTTCGGCAGCTACTTGTAGTGGCCAGGTGCAGCCTCAGCGTCGTCAGCGAGTGGTCCTCTCGCCCCATCAGCTTCGTGAGTGGTACGCGCAGCGTGACGAGTCACGGGGTACTGCTCGCTGTCCGTACGTCATTCGCACTGGTACTCGGACTGGTCAGCCTTGCGGGACGTTCAATCACGCACCGTCCCACTCCTTCGCCCGTCTGAGCGACGCCTGGCGTACGGAGTTTGGCGACGCAGCTGAGCTCCCCGACTGGGTGGAGCTGCTTTGGCTGCGGGTCGACATCTATACTCTTAAGTATGATGCTATCCTCACTACCATGTATGCATTGCCTACTAGTGATGAGGGTGACTGTTACCTGTGTGTTCCGCCTGACCCGGGCATTGAGGCTGCTACTCTAGGTGCTCGTGAGGCTGCTGCTCTAGGTGCTAGTGCGTCTGCTGCCCCAGGTGCTGGTGAGTCTGCTCTCTCAGGTACTACGTCGGCTCAGGCCTTACACACCTTCACCCTTGACTCGGGTGCTTCCCGCTCCTTCTTTCGAGACCGCACCATGCTTACGCCGCTTATTCGGCCGGTTGCGGTCTCCCTGGCAGACCCCTCTGGGGGTCCTGTCCTTGCTAGCTTCTCCACTGTCTTACCGTGCCCGGCAGCCCCCTCTGGCACCCTGTCAGGACTCTACCTCCCCTCGTTCTCTACGAACTTGGTGAGTGGAGCTGATCTACAGGATAGGGGGGTTGTCCAGTTCACTCCTGCGAGTCAGCGGGTGACCCACTGCACGTGTGCTCGGACAGGCCGACACTTGGCCACGTTCACCCGTCGGCCGGGGTCGAGCCTGTACACACTTACTACCGAGTCTCCTCCGGCTACTGAGTCTAGTCAGGTAGTTGCGTCAAGTCAGGTGTTTGCTGCAGCGTCCAGGTCTGGTCCTGAGTCTGCTCCCTGCTCGTGTCGTCTCCTGTCCCACCAGACTCTCCTTTGGCACCACCGCCTTGGTCACCCCTCCCTACCTCGTCTCCGAGGCATGGCCTCCCGTGTCCTTGTCTCTGGTCTCCCCCGGTCTCTCCCTCCCCTACCTCTGGGGCCTGCCCCTACCTGCGTCCCCTGCGTCGAGGGGCGACAGCGCGCCGCCCCTCACTCCTCCGAGTTTCCTCCAATAGAGGCTCCTCTGCAGACTCTCCACATGGACGTGTGGGGCCCCGCCCACGTCCGTGGCCAGGGGCACGAGCGTTACTTCCTGTTGGTGGTTGACGACTACTCGCGTTACACCACAGTCTTCCCCTTAGGCAACAAGGGTGACGTCACTGAGGTGTTGATCGACTGGATCCGCGCAGCTCATCTCCAGCTCAGAGAGAGTTTCGGCTCGGACTTTCCTGTTCTGCATCTGCACTCTGACAGAGGCGAGAAGTTTTCCTCTGCCCGTCTAGGAGCCTTCTGTCGAGCACATGGCATCCCAGGTAGACGCAGTCAAGCCTGTCGAGGTAGCTGTTGACTCTGGTGCTGGTCGAGGTCCTGAGCCTGCAGTTGCCGGGTCTGGGGGTGGTGAGTCCAGGGGTGCGGAGCCTGGGGGTGCTGAGCCTGGGGGTGCTGAGCCTGGGGGTGCTGAGTCTGGGGGTGCTGAGCCTGGGGGTGCTGAGCCTGGGGGTACGGAGCCTGGGGGTGCTGGGTCTGCTCGTGTGGCCTCTCGCGGTGCTTCGTCGAGGCGGGAGCCACTCTCTCCGCAGGAGCTGCGCGAGTGGTTTGCCCGGCGCTGGAGCCGTGCTGCACGAGCTGGAGGTACTAGTATTGCTACTTGTCCCGGAGGTGCTCGTACTGGCGGTACTGGAGCTGCTGGGGCTGGAGGTGCTGCTGGAGGTCCTGCTGGAGCTGTTGGCGGTACTGGAGTTGCCGGTCCTACTCGAGTTGGTACTGCTGGAGCTGCTGGAGCTACTGGTGCTGGAGCTGCTGGGACTGGGGTGCTGCTGGGGCTGCTGCAGTTAGTCCTGCTGGTGGTACTGCTGGAGCTGCCGGTCCTGCTGGAGCTGGAGCTGCTAGAGTTGGAGCTGCTGGGGGTGTTAGCGCTGGTGGTTCTGCTGGCGCTAGTGCGTCTGAGGGTGCTGGAGTTGGCGCTGTTGGAGCTGGAGTAGCTATTGGTACTGGTGCTGCCGCTGGGGGTACTGGTGCTGTCCTTGCTGGTTCTGGAGGCGCTGCGCAGCCGCAGCCGTACTTCGTTCCGCTCCTTGAGCAGGTTCTTGGTCTCCCGCCCTCTACTAGTCCTGCTCCTCCCTTAGAGTCTCCACAGCCTGTCCAGTCGAAGTCACCGTTACAGCCCGCCTCCCCCCTACCTGCTCTTCTCCCTACACTGGTCCTACTGGAGGTCTTGCTGAGCGTCGTGAGCCTGCGTCTCGTCCTGCGTCGCCTATTCGTGCTGCTTGCACTAGTCGCCGTGCTCTGATTCCGCGTCCTCCTGCGGTCCCAGGCACACACCAGATGGCACTGCGTCCGTCCACTGTTCCTCTGCGTGTCCCGTTGCCGTCTCCTCCAGAGTCCTCTCTTCCTGTCCTTGCTGACCCGGAGTCTGACTCTCTTCGTACTGCCAGTCCTACTGTCACGCGTCTCCTGGCTACTGTTGTCACTGACCCTTCCTTTCAGTCCACTGCTGCGTCGGCCCTAGTTGCTGAGCTTGTCGACTTTGCTGCTCGCTGTCGTCTAGACTACGCTGCTAGTCTTGTTGCTGAGTCTAAGTCTAACTGTCCTCCGTCCGTCGGGGGTGAGTGTGCTCTTGGCACGGACGTCCTTGAGGACAGGCAGGAGGAGTTCCAGTGCTTTGCTGCTGCTTTGCCTCATCTCGTGTCCACGCTGATTGCCCCTGAGGGAGACCCGAATGCACCAGACATCCCGACTCCTCGATCGTACGCTGAGGCGATCGAGGGTCCCTACTCCTCTCAGTGGCAGTCAGCCATGGACGCAGAGATGGCTTCCTGGAAGTCCACAGGCACCTATGTCGACGAGGTTCCCCAAACTGGGGCGAACATCGTCAGTGGCATGTGGATTTTCAGGGTGAAGCGGCCGCCGGGTTCTCCGCCTGTCTTCAAGGCACGTTACGTGGCTCGAGGCTTCAGTCCGCGGCAGGGAGTTGACTACTTTCAGACCTTCTCTCCCACCCCGAAGATGACCACTCTTCGGGTGCTGCTGCACATAGCCGCTCAGCGCGACTACGAGCTTCACTCTCTTGACTTCAGCACAGCTTTCCTGCAGGGCAGCCTGCACGAGGAGATCTGGCTGCGCCGCCCAACTGGCTTCACTGGGTCGTTTCCTCCTGGTACCCAGTGGAGCCTCCAGCGGCCAGTCTACGGTCTCCGCCAGGCGCCCCATGAGTGGCACGACACACTGAGGACTACACTTGCGGCTCTTGGGTTTGCTCCATCTACAGCCGACTCGTCGCTGTTTCTGCGCACCGACACCTCTTTGCCGCCGTTCTACATCCTCGTGTACGTCGACGACTTGGTCTTTGCCACAGCTGACACTGCTGGACTCGCCCACGTGAAGTTCGACCTGCAGAAGAGACACACGTGCACAGACCTGGGTGAACTGCGCAGCTACCTTGGCTTGCAGATCACCCGGGACAGAGCACGCCGCACCATTACCCTGACTCAGTCACACATGGTGCAGCAGGTCCTTCAGCGCTTCGACTTCACGTACTCCTCGCCTCAGGCCACTCCTCTATCTACTCGCCACTCGCTCTCAGCTCTGCCTTCGGATGAGTCCGTAGAGCCGAGTGGCCCGTACCCAGAGCTTGTTGGCTGCCTCATGTACCTGATGACCTGCACACGACCTGACCTAGCATACCCTCTTAGCATCTTGGCACGCTATGTTGCTCCTGGGAGACACCGACCAGAGCACATGGCTGCAGCGAAGAGGGTGTTGCGCTACTTGTGCAGTACGTCGGGCATGGGGCTAGTGCTTGGAGGGCGACGTCGAGTGGTCCTCACAGGTCACGCAGACGCTTCTTGGGCTGATGACCAGGCTACGCAGCGGTCGTCACAGGGTTACACCTTCAGCCTTGGCTCCGGCTCTGTCTCGTGGCGGTCTACCCGCTCGTCTTCTGTTCTCGGCTCCAGTTGTGAGGCTGAGATCTACGCAGGGGCCATGGCTCCACAGGAGCTACGCTGGCTCACCTACCTGCTTATTGACCTAGGAGAGCCGCCTCGTTCTCCTCCAGTTCTGTACGTAGACAACAAGGCCATGCTGGCCTTGTGCCGGGAGCACAGACTGGAGCACAGAACTGTCAGAACATCATAGCTTATGCTCTTGTGTAGGCTGTAGTGGGGTATTCCATAAGGGGTACAGCCGAATTAGGGTTAGTACTTGTACCCACTTCATTCATAGTTCATTCATTCTCGTTTCAGTTTTCTCATGGTATCGAGCAGGTTCCCTCGTGGGAACTGTGCCTAGGGCTCACCAAGTCGAAAGTTTTTTTTTCCTGCCCGGAGCGCGCTCAGCCCGAGTCGCGCTCCCCTCTCTGACTTCGTCGAGCCGCCCTAGCGGCCAAGTTGCGCCACCTTAGCGGCCCGTGATTCGTCGCCCTACCTGCGCCTCGGCTCCGTCGCCCTACCTGCGCCCCGGCCCCGTCGCCCTACCTGCGCCCCGGCCCCGTCGCCCTACCTGCGCCCCGGCCCCGTCGCCCTACCTGCGACCCCGGCCCCGTCGCCCCACCTGCGACCCTGGGCCCGTCGCCATACCTGCGGCCCCGGCCCTAGCCCCGTCGCCCTGCTTGCGACCTCGGCCCCGTCACCCCACCTCCGACCCCGGCCCAGTCGCCCAACCTGCGCCCCGGCCCCGTCGCCCTACCTGCGTACCGGCCCCGTCGCCTTACCTTCGACCCGGCCCCGTCGCCCTACCTTCGACCCGGCCCCGTCGCCCTACCTGCGGCCCAGCCGCCCAGCCGCCCTACCTGCGGCCCACCCGCCCTACCTGCGGCCCCGCCGCCCTCACCTGCGGCCCCCGCCGCCCTTACCTGCGGTCCCCGCCGCCCTTACTTGCGGTCCTCGCCGCCCTCACTTGCGGCCCCGCCGCCTTCCCTGCGGCTTCGTCACCTGCTGCAGCGCCGCACGCCACCCGAGCCGCTCGAGCCTCCTCACCTAGCCGAGCAGCCGACCGCCGCGCCGCCGTGCAGCAGCACAGCCGAGCCGCCCAGCAGCTGAGCAGCCGGACAGCCGAGCAGCCGAGCCGCCCTGCAGCCGAGCCGCCCAGCAGCCGAGCAGCCGAGCCGCCCTGCACCCGAGCCGCCCAGCAGCCGAGCCGCCCTATAGTCGAGCCGCCGTGCAGCCGGACCACCGAGTCGCCGAGCCGCCTTACCTCCGAGCCGCCCGAGCAGCCCCGTCCGGTAAGCACAGCGCCTCTGTCACTGCACTACCCTTTCCGAACTGTGTGCGCTGCTAGTCTACTATTGTCAAGGCTACCCCTAGTGTCCTCGCTTTTGACGCCAAGGGTCGAGCCATTGACTTTGACGTCTGGGTAGATGACCTGCAGCTGTTCTTACAGTGCGATAGGGCAGACGGTCTCTCCCTCTTTGACCTCACCTCTGGTGCCTCTCCTGCTCCTGCTGCTGATGCTGACGCCACTGTTCGCTCACAGTGGGCCACGCGCGATGCTGCTGCACGTCTTGCTGTGTGTCGTCACCTCCCTACGTCTGAGCGTGCACACTTTAGTCAGTACAAGAGTGCTCAGACCTTGTACGACGCTGTAGTTCCACGCTACTCCTCCCCTGCCACTGCTGCATTGAGCTGTCTCATGCTACCGTACCTCTTCCCTGACCTTGCTGCCTTTCCCACAGTCGCTGACCTCATTACGCACCTCCGCACTAGTGACACTCTCTACCGCGTTGCGCTTCCTGCTGGCTTCTGCGCCAAGAACCCCCCCCCCCATGTACATCACTCTCTACTACATAGTCACTCGCCTCCCTGACTCCCTTCGCGTAGTCAGGGACCACTTCCTCTCAGTCTGTCCCACCACTCTCACTGTTGACCTCCTCGAGAAGTCCCTCCTAGCGGCCGAGAAGAGCATAGTCGCTGTAGGGGCCTCTCGTGGTGAACCACCCACCCCCATCTTTAAGGGGTGTTCCCCCTCCCCCCTTCTGCCCTCTGTTGCCTCTGCTGCTGCGGCCGACCTTGTTGGTCTTGAATCGGTCGGTGCGGCGTCTGCCCCTAGCGGGAGACGCCGCTCTGGCAAGGGCAAGGGGGGCAGGGGCACTGGAGGAGCGAGCGGGGGCGGTGGAGGTGGAGGTGGAGGCGGCGGGGGGAGTGGGGGTGGCGGTGGGAGTGGAGGTGGGGGTGGAGGTGTCGGTGGTGGCAGTGGAGGCGGAGGCGGCGGCGGCGGTGGCGGTGGGAGCGGAGGTGGCGGAGGTGGTGGCGGTGGAGGAGGCAGCGGAGGCGGCGGTAGTAGCGGAGGCGGCGGAGGCGGCGGAGGTGGCGGGGGTGGCCGTGGAGCTGGTCGCGGGTCTACGCAGAGGAGTGGCTCCGGTGGTGGTCTGCGCCAGCAGCAGCAGCGCGGTCGTGAGACCTTGTCCCCTCAGCAGCTCCGTGAGTGGTACTCTGCACGCCAGCGGGGTGGGGGCTTTGGTCCGTGCACCTACGTCCTGCGCACCGGCGACCGTGCGGGTGAGCAGTGTGGGGGTGCGCACCCCACCCAGCGCTGCTTTGGCCGCCTGACGGACGCGTGGCGTCACCAGTTCCCGGAGGCCACAGAGATCCCTCGCTGGGGCGAGCAGTCTAGAGCGGGAGTTGCCATCTATGATCTTGATTTTGATGCTATCCTTTCTGCCATGTATGCTGTGTCTATTAGTGATAAGGGTGACTGTTACCGGTGTTTCCCGCCCGATCCGGGCATTGAGACTGCTGCTCTAGGTACTGGTGAGGCTGCTGCCCTAGGTGCTTGCGACGCTGCTGCTCTAGGTGCTAGTGCGTCTGCGTCCTCAGGTACTGGTGAGTCTGCGCTCTCAGGTACTGCGTCGGCTTTGGCCTCCCTCACCTTCACCCTTGACTCTGGGGCTTCTCGCTCCTTCTTTCGGGACCGCACCACACTCACGCCGCTTAGTCGGCCGGTTGCGGTGTCTGTGGCTGACCCCTCTGGGGGTCGTGTCCTGTCTCACTTCTCCACAGTCCTCCCGTGTCCGGCGGCTCCCTCTGGCACCTTGTCTGGTCTCTACCTCCCCTCGTTCTCTACGAACCTGGTGAGTGGTGCTGACCTACAGGATCGGGGAGTACACCAGTTCACTCCTGCGCGTCAGCGGGTGACGCACTGCACAGAGGCTAGCACAGGCCGACACCTGGCTACGTTTACCCGTCAGCCGGGGTCGAGCCTGTACACACTGACCACTGCGTCTCCTCCAGTTGCTGAGTCTGGTAGGGTAGCTGCGTCCGGTCAGATGTTTGCTGCAGCGTCCAGGTCTGGTCCTGAGTCTGCCCCCTGCTCGTGTCGTCTCCTGTCTCACGAGACTCTCCTCTGGCACCACCGCCTTGGTCACCCCTCTCTGCTTCGGCTTAGAGGCCTGGCCTCCCGTCTTCTTGAGTCTGGTCTCCCTCGGTCCCTCCCTCCCCTTCCTCAGGGCCTTGACCCTACCTGTGTCCTCTGTATCGAGGGGCGCCAGCGGGCTGCCCCTCACTCCTCCCAGTTTCCTCCGACAGAGGCCCCACTGCAGACGCTTCACATGGATGTGTGGGGCCCAGCCCGCGTCCGTGGACAGGGTCACGAGCGCTACTTCCTGCTCGTTGTTGACGACTACTCGCGTTACACCGCGGTCTTCCCCTTGCGCAGCAAGGGTGATGTCACTGAGGTGCTGATCGACTGGATCCGCGCAGCTCGTCTCCAGCTCAGGCAGAGCTTTGGCTCGGACTTTCCTGTTCTGCGTCTGCACTCGGACAGAGGCGGAGAGTTTTCCTCTGGCCTTTTGAGAGCCTAATGTCACGCACGAGGCATCCGTCAGACCTTCACGCTTCTGGACTCCCCGCAGCAAAATGGGATTGCTGAGCGCCGCATTGGCATGGTCATGGACGTCGCTCATACGTCTATGATGCATGCGGCTGCTCCCCATTTTCTGTGGCCGTTTGCAGTGAGGTACGCGGCGCATCAGATCAACCTACACCCCAGGGTCTCTAGGCCGGAGACCTCCCCAGCCTTGCTGTGGACGGGGAAGGTTGGCGATGCGTCGGCGTTCCGGGTCTGGGGATCTCGGGCGTTTGTCCGCGACTTGTCTGCGGACAAGCTGTCACCTCGTGCTGCTCCTTGCGTCTTCCTGGGGTTCCCTCGTGACGCGCCTGGGTGGCAGTTCTACCACCCCACCTCTCGCCGTGTTATGTCCTCCCAGGACGTCACGTTTGACGAGTCGGTCCCCTACTACCGCCTCTTCCCCTACCGCACTCCGTCCCTCCCCCCCCCCCCCCGCTCTTCCTTGTACCAGGTCCCCCCCTGGTAGACCCCCTCCCCCCTCAGGGTCCTGCCTCTTCAGGTGTGTCCCAGGTAGACGCAGTCGACCCTGTCGAGGTTACTGGTGACTCTGGTGCTGCTGAGGGTACTGAGCGTGGGGGTGCTGAGACTGGGGGTGCTGAGCCTGGGGGTGCTGAGCCTGGGAGTGCTGAGCCTGGGGGTGCTGAGCCTGGGGGTGCTGAGCCTGGGGGTGCTGAGCTTGGGGGTGCTGTGCCTGGGGGTGCTACGCCTGGGGGTGCTGTGCCTGGGGGTGCTACACCCGGTGGTGCTGAGCCTGGGGGTGCTGAGCTTGGAGGTGCTACGCCTGGAGGTTCTCCGGTTGCTTCGTCTCTGCGAGAGCCACTCTCTCCATAGGAGTTGCGCGAGTGGTTTGCCCGGCGCTGAAGCCGTGCTGCTGGTGCTGGAGGTTCTTTGGCTAATGAGGGTGTTGCGGTCGCGGGTCCCGGAGGTGCTCGTACTGGGAGTACTGGAGCTGCTGGGTCTGCGGGTTCGACTGGAGCTGGTGCTGCTGAGGGTGTTGGCGCTGAGACTACCGCGGGCGGTCTTGCTGGGGGTACTCCTGGTGCTGCTGGAGGTTCTGGAGCTACTGGAGGTGCTGCTGGAGCGGGTGCTCCTACTGGGGGTACTGGTGTTGTCCCTGCTGTGTCTTGCGTCGCCACGCGGCCTCGACCGTACTTCGTTCCACTCCTGCAGCAGGCTCTTGGTCTTCCACCTTCTACTGGTCCTCCTCCAAGTCCACAAGCACCTACGTTGACGCAGTTCTCCCGCCTGGGGCGAACATCGTCAGTGGCATGTGGATCTTCAGAGTGAAGCGGCCGCTGGGTTCTCCGCCTGTCTTCAAGGCACGTTACGTGGCTCGTGGCTTCAGTCAGCGGCAGGGAGTTGACTACTTTCAGACCTTCTCTCCCACCCCGAAGATGACCACTCTTCGGGTACTGCTGCACGTTGCTGCTCACCGTGACTACGAGCTGCACTCTCTCGACTTTAGCACAGCTTTCTTGCAGGGCAGCCTGCACGAGGAGATCTGGCTGCGCCGCCCACCTGGCTTCACTGGGTCGTTCCCTCCTGGTACCCAGTAGAGCCTCCGGCGTCCAGTTTACGGTCTCCACCAGGCGCCACGTGAGTGGCACGACACACTGAGGACTACACTTGCGGCTCTTGGGTTTGCTCCTTCTACTGCCGACCCGTCGCTGTTTCTACGCACCGACACCTCTCTGCCGCCGTTCTACATCCTCGTGTACGTCGACGACTTGGTCTTTGCCACAGCTTACACTGCTACACTCGCCTACGTGAAGTCCGAGCTGCAGAAGAGACACACGTGCACAGACCTGGGTGAACTGCGCAGCTACCTTGGCTT
Source organism: Closterium sp. NIES-65 (assembly GCA_948144175.1). NCBI lineage: Eukaryota > Viridiplantae > Streptophyta > Zygnematophyceae > Desmidiales > Closteriaceae > Closterium > Closterium sp. NIES-65. The sequence continues at coordinate 3,255,724 of CANXME010000742.1, read as the reverse complement.
GCAGATCACCCGGGACATAGCATAGCGCACCATTACCCTGATTCAGTCACACATGGTGCAGCAGGTCCTTCAGCGCTTCGGCTTCACGTACTCCTCGCCTCAGGCCACTCCTCTGCCTACTCGCCACTCGCTCTAAGCTCTGCCTTCGGATGAGTCCGTAGAGTCGAGTGGCCCGTACCCAGAGCTTGTTGGCTGCCTCATGTACCTGATGACCTGCACACGACCTGACCTTGCATACCCTCTTAGCATTCTCGCACGCTATGTTGCTCCTGGGAGACACCGACCAGAGCACATGGCTGCAGCGAAGAGGGTGTTGCGCTACTTGTGCAGTACGTCGGGCATGGGGCTAGTGCTTGGAGGGCGCAGTCCAGTGGTCCTCACAGGGCACGCAGGCGCTTCTTGGGCTGACGACCAGGCTACGCAGCGGTCGTCACAGGGTTACTCCTTCAGCCTTGGTTCCGACTCTGTTTCGTGGCGGGCTACTCGCTCGTCTTCTGTTCTCGGCTCCAGTTGTGAGGCTGAGATCTACGCTGGGGCCATGGCTGCACAGGAGCTTCGCTGGCTCACCTACGTGCTGACTGACCTCGGAGAGCCGCCTTGTTCTCCTCCAGTGCTGTACGTAGACAACAAGGCCATGCTGGTCTTGTGTCGAGAGCAGCGACTGGAGCACAGAACAAAGCACATTGCTCTCCGCTACTTCCTTGCTCGTGAGCTACAACAGCGTGGACAGTTGCGGCTTGCGTACGTGGCCTCTGAGGCCAACACTGCTGATGTTTTCACCAAGGCACTTCCGCCTTGTGATCATCAGCGCTTCTGCACTCAGTTGGGTCTTGTCACTGTCTTCCCTCACTTGCTCACCTCTTGACCTTGCTTGTACTGTTACATATATATATACCTGCTCTTGCTTTTCTAGCCTTATATATATATGTACTCCTGCATGTGAACTGGCCTTGTGGCCTTGTACTTGTGCTCGGAATGTGTGGTGACTTTGTGATCCACCCTGAGCTTTGCTTTGTTTTGCTTTGCTTGACTGGTCTTGTGACCCCCTGTTCTCCCCCACTTTGCCTATGGGGGTGTGTCAGAACATTATAGCTTATGCTCTTGTGTAGGCTGTAGTGGGGTATCCCATAAGGGGTACAACCCAATTAGGGTTAGTACTTGTACCCACTTCATTCATAGTTCATTCATTCTCGTTTCAGTTTCTCAAGAACGAAGCACATTGCTCTCCGCTACTTCCTTGCTCATGAGCTGCAGCTGTGTGGTCAGCTGCGCCTTGCTTACGTGGCCTCTGAGGCCAACACTACTGATATCTTTACCAAGGCACTTCCGCCTGGTGATCATCAGCGCTTCTGTACGATGTTAGGTCTTGTGCCTACTTGGCCTCACTTGCTCATTTCTTGACCTTGCTTGTACTGTGATCTTTCTATACCTGCACTTGCTTGTTTACCTTTATATATGATCTTGCATGTGAACTGGCCTTTTGGCCTTGCTCTTGTGCTCGGATTGTGTGGTGACGTTGTGATCTACCCTGCGCTTGCTTTGCTTTGCTTGACTGGTCTTGTGACCTCTTGTTCTCCCCCACTTTGCCTATGGGGGTGTGTCAAACTTATATGCTGTAGTCTGTGTAGGCTATAGTGGGGTAGACAATATGGGGTACAACACTTCTAGGTTTTCCTACTTGTACTCACCTGCCTGCTAGTTCATTCATTCCTCATTTCTTCACAACAACAATGTGATTAGGATGGGTACCATACCTGCTGCCGTCAGTTGCTCTTGCCCCTCTGCTTCAAACCACTTGTAGTACTGCCGGCGGACAGAAGCCGTGAAGCTCTTGTTGATGGAGACGTCGAGGGGCTGTACCTCCGCCGTACAGCCTGACGGGATGATTGCCGGCACGCAGCTCATCTCGGGGAGTTTCTCCTTCACCCCTTCGGTGAGGTGACCGCGGTAAGAATCTAGCACCATTATCGAGTTCTTTGCGTGCCTACCGAACCGAAGCTTCAAGAAGGGCTTGACGCACTCCTCAAGCTAGCAAATGACGCCCTCGGCGTTCATCCACCCGTTCTCGTGGCAAGCGACGACCACATCTGCACGAAACATCATCGGGTGTTAAGAATTCGCACTCAAAGGAAAATTGCAACGAACGTCAACAAAACCTCATGACCTACCCGCCGGGAAATCGCCCTTCGGCACCGTCTTCCGCTTGAAGAACACCCATGGCTTGAGCTTCACTCTGTCCGCCGTGCACGCCATGTCAGATTTATATGACATAGTTGCTGTAGGCTATAGCGGGGTAGCACATATGGGGTACAGGGTTTCTAGGGTTGTATTTGTACCCAATCTTTCCTTAGTCATTCTCATTCCTGTTCACTTGTTTCACATGGTATAGAGCGGGTCCTTCCTAAGGACCGTTTTTTTAGGGCCCACCGAAGCGCGCCCCGAGGCGCGCCTTTTTTTTTAGCGACCCCTCGGGTCCCCATTTCCCTCGCGGCCCCGCTGTCCCTCAGACGCGGCCCCGCCACCCCTCCTGATCGCGGCCCCGCCGCCTGCTTGACGCGGCCCCGCCGCCTCCACTGACGCGGCCCCGCCGTCGGCTCTGACGCGGCCCTGCCGCCCGCTTCGTCGCGGCCCCGCCGCCTGCTTGACGCGGCCCCGCCGCCTCCACTGACGCGGCCCCGCCGCCAGCTCTGACGCGGCCCTGCCGGCCCGCCGCTGCACCTGACGGCCCCGCCGCTGCACCTGCTGGCCCGCCGCTGCACCCTACGGCCCGCCGCTGCACCCTACGGCCCGCCGCCTCACCTGACGGCCCCGCCGGTGCACCAGCCGGCCCGCCGCTGCACCTGCCGGCCCGCCGCTGCACCCTACGGCCCGCCGCTGCACTTGCCGGCCCGCCGCTGCACCCTATGGCCCGCCGCTGCACCCAGCGGCCCGCCGCTTCACCCGACGGCCCAGCCGCTGCACCTGCCGGCCCGCCGATGCACCCTACGGCCCGCCACTGCACCCAGCGGCCCGCCGCTTCACCTGACGGCCCCGCCGCTGCACCTGCCGGCCCGCAGCTGCACCCTACGGCCCGCCGCTGCACCCTACGGCCCGCCGCCTCACCTGGTCGACCCGCCGCTGCACCTGCCGGCCCGCCGCTGCACCTGACGGCCCCGCCCCTACATCTCCCGGCTGAGCCGCCCCAGCAGCAGAGCCGCCCCAGCAGCCGAGCCGCCCCAGCCGCCGAGCCGCCCCAACAGCCGAGCCGCCCCAGCAGCCGAGCCGCCCCAGCAGCCGAGCTGCCCCAGCTGCAGTGCCGCCCGAGCCGCCCGAGCCGCCCAGCAGTCGAGCCGCCCGAGCCGCCCGAGCCGCCCGAGCCCTCCCTGCACTGCCCTGTCTGGTGAGCACTGAGCTTTACTCTGCGCACTGCCCTCTCTCTACTTCTGTCATGGCTACCCCCAGTTGCCTCGCCTTTGACGCTGAGGGCAGAGCCATTGACTTTGACGTGTGGGTAGACGACCTACTGCTTTTCCTACAGTGCGACAGAACTGACGGACTCTCTCTCTTTGATCTCACTTCTGGTGCCTCTCCCGCCCCTACTGCTACTGAGGATGCCACTGTTCGCTCACAGTGGGCCACACGCGATGCTGCTGCACGTCTTGCTGTGCGTCGCCACCTCCCTCCCGCTGAGCGTGCGCACTTTGGGTCGTACAAGAGTGCTAAGACCTTGTACGACGCCGTTATCGCACGCTACTCCACCCCTGCCACTGCTGCACTGAGCCGCCTCATGCTACCGTACCTCTTTCCCGACCTTGCTGCTTTTGCCACAGTCGCCGACCTCATTACCCACCTGCGCACTAGTGACGCTCGCTTCCGCGCTGCACTTCCTGCTGAGTTCTGCGCCAAGAACCCCCCCCCCCAGTACTTCACTCTCTACTACATTGTCACCCGCCTCCCTGACTCCCTTCGCGGAGTCAGGGACGACCTACTCGCAGTCTGCCCCACCACTCTCACTGTCGAGATCCTCGAGAAGTCCCTCCTCGCAGCCGAGAAGAGCATTCTCGCTGTAGGGGCCTCTCGTGGTGACCCGCGCACCCCCATCTTTGAGGGGTGTTCCCCCTCCCCCCTCCTGCCCTCTGTCGCCTCTGCTGCTACGGCCGACCTTGTTGGTTTTGAGTCGGTCGGAGCGGCGTCTGCCCCCAGCGGGAGACGTCGCTTTGGCAAGAGCAAGGGGGGCATGGGCGGTGGTGGAGGCAGCGGGGGCGGTGGAGGCGGAGGTAGAGGCAGCGGCGGAGGTGAGGGTGGTAGCGGGAGTAGTGGCGGGAGTGGAGGTGTCGGCGGAGGCAGTGGAGGCGGGGGCGGCAACGGCGGTAGTAGTGGGGGTGGAGGCGGAGGCGGCGGTGGCGGCGGCGACGGTGGGAGTGGCGGTGGCGGTGGAGGTGGTGGCGGCGGCGGCGGAGGAGGCGGCGGAGGTCGTGGCGCGCCGAGGAGGAGTGGCTCCAGTGGTGGTCAGCGCCAGCAGCAGCAACGTGGTCAGGAGACCCTCTCCCCGCAGCAGCTCCGTGAGCGGTACTCTGCGCGTCAGCGGGGTGGGGGTACAGGTCCGTGCACTTACGTCCTGCGCACTGGCGACCGTGCGGGTGAGCAGTGTGGTGGTCCACACTCCGCCCAGCGTTGCTTCGGCCGCCTGACTGACGCTTGGCGCCGCCAGTTTCCTGACGCCTCTGAGATCCCTCGCTGGGACCAGCTGTCTAGGGCTGGAGTAGCTATCTTTGATCTTGACTTTGATGCTATTCTTGCTGCTATGTATGCTGTGACTATTAGTGAGGAGGGTGACTGTTACCGGTGTTTCCCGCCCGACCCGGGCATTGGTACTGCGGCTCTAGGTGCTGTTGCGGCTGCTGCTCCAGGTGCTGGTGAGGCTGTTGCTCTAGGTGCCAGTGAGTCTGAGTCCTCAGGTGCTGGTGAGTCTTCTCTCTTAGGTACAGTGTCGACCTCACCCTCTCTCACTTTCACTCTTGACCCCGGGGCGTCTCGCTCCTTCTTTCGAGACCGCACCACACTCACGCCGCTTAGTCGGCCAGTGGCGGTCTCCTTGGCAGACCCCTCTGGGGGTCCTGTTCTGGCTCGCTACTCCACTGTCCTGCCGTGCCCTGCGGTCCCGTCTGGCGCCCTGTCCGGTCTCTACCTCCCCTCGTTCTCTACGAACATGGTGGCGGGTGCTGACCTACACGATGCAGGGGTTGACCAGTTCACCCCTGCGCGCCGACGAGTCACCCACTGCACGGACGCGGACACGGGTCGACACCTGACCACATTCACACGTGGTCCAGGGTCGAGCCTGTACACACTCACTGTTCCGTCTCCTTCTCCTGCATCTGTTCAGGTAGCTGCGTCGGGTCAGGTGTTTGCTGCAGCGTCCAGGTCTGGTCCTGAGTCTGCCCCCTGCTCGTGTCGCCTCCTGTCCCACGAGACCCTCCTGTGGCACCACAGGATGGGTCACCCCTCCCTGCCTCGTCTCCGGGGCATGGCCTCTCGCCTTCTTGTCTCTGGCCTTCCCCGGTCCCTCCCTCCCCTTCCTCCGGGGCCTGGCCCTCCCTGTGTCCCCTGTGTCGAGGGTCGCCTGCGGGCTACCCCTCACTCCTCCCCGTTCCCTCCGACGGAGGCCCCGATGCAGACGCTTCACATGGACGTGTGGGGCCCAGCCCGCGTCCGTGGACAGGGTCACGAGCGCTACTTCCTGCTGGTGGTTGACGACTACTCGCGTTACACCACAGTCTTCCCCTTGCGCAGCAAGGGTGAGGTCACTGAGGTGTTGATCGACTGGATCCGCGCAGCTCGTCTCCAGCTCAGGCGGAGCTTCGGCTCAGACTTTCCTGTTCTGCGTCTGCATTCGGACAGAGGCGGAGAGTTCTCCTCCGGCCTTCTGCGAGCCTACTGTCGGGCACGAGGCATCCGCCAGACCTTCACGCTTCCGGACTCTCCACAGCAGAATGGGATTGCTGAGCGCCGCATCGGCATTGTCATGGACGTCGCCCGTACGTCCATGGTGCATGCGGCTGCCCCCCATTTTCTGTGGCCGTTTGCGGTTCGGTACGCCGCGCATCAGATCAACCTTCAGCCCAGAGTCTCCCGACCGGAGACCTCCCCAGCTTTGCTGTGGACGGGGAAGGTTGGCGATGCGTCGGCGTTCCGTGTCTGGGGATCTCGGGCGTTTGTCCGCGACTTGTCTGCGGACAAGCTGTCCCCTCGTGCTGCTCCCTGTGTCTTCCTTGGCTTCCCCACAGACGCTCCCGGGTGGCAGTTTTACCACCCCTCCTCTCGTCGTGTTCTGTCCTCCCAGGACGTCACGTTCGACGAGTCAGTCCCCTTCTACCGTCTCTTCCCCTACCGCACTCCTTCGCTCCCCCCTCCGCCAGACTTCCTTGTGCCAGTTCCCCCCCCGGTAGACCCCCTCCCCCCTCAGGTTCCTGCCCCCTCAGGTGTGTCCCAGGTAGACGCAGTTGACCCGGTCGAGGTTACTGGTGACTCTGGTGCTGCTGCGAGTGCTGAGCCTGGGGGTGCTGACTCTGGGGGTGCTGTGCGCGGGGGTGCCGAGCCTGGAGGTGCTGCTACTGGGGGTGCTGAGCCTTGGGGTGCTCGGCCTGGGAGTGCTACTGCGGAGGGTGCTGAGCCTGGGGGTGCTGAGCTGGGGGGTACGGTGCCTGGAGCTGCTGAGCTAGGGGGTGCTGGGTCTGGGGGTGCTGGGTCGGGAGCTGCTGAGCCTAGGGGTACTGAGTCTGAAGCTGCTGAGCCTGGGGGTGCTACGTCTGGAGCTGTTGAGCCTGGGGTTTCTCCTGCTGCTGCGTCTCGCCGAGAGCCCCTCTCTCCACAGGAGCTGCGCGAGTGGTTTGCTCACCGCTGGAGGCGTGCTGCTGGAGCTGGAGCTTCTTCGACTGTCGAGGGTGCTGGTGCTGCCGGTCCCGGAGCTGCTGGGTCTGCGGGTACTCCTGGAGCAGGAGCTCCTGAGGGTGTTGGTGCTAAGACTACTGCTGTCTGTCCCGGCGGTGGTTCTTCTACTGGTGCTGCTGGAGGTCCTGCCGCTAAAGGTGTTGGTGGCGCTGGTGCTGTCGCTGAGGGTGCTGGTGCTGTCCCTGCTGAGTCTGGAGCTGCCGCGCGGCCTCGACCATACTTCGTTCCGCTCCTGCAGGAGGTTCTTGGTCTTTCTCCTCCGGTAGAGTGTTCACAGCCTGTCCAGTCACAGTCACTGTTGGAGCCTTCCTCTCCACTGCCTGCTCCCTCTCCTTACACTGGTCCTACTGGTGGTCTTGCTGAGCGTCGTGAGCCTGCGTCTCGTCCTGCGTCGCCTGTTCGTGCTGCTCGCACTAGTGGTCGCGGTTCGCGTCAGCGTCCTCCTCCTGTCCCTGGCACGCACCGGATGTCTCTGCGTCCGTCCACTGCTCCTCTGCGTGCCCCTTTGCCTTCTCCTCCTGAGTCCTCTCTTCCTGCCCTTGCCGACCCGGAGTCGGACTCTCTTCGTGCTGCCAGTCCTACTGTCACGCGTCTGCTTGCTACTGTCGTCACTGACCCCTCTTTTGAGTCCACTGCTGCGTCTGCTCTAGTCGCTGAGCTCGTCGACTTTGCTGCTCGCTGTCGTCTAGACTACGCTGCTAGTCTTGTTGCTGAGTCTGCGTCTGTCTGTCCTCCGTCCGTCGGGGGTGACTGTGCTCTTGGCACGGACGTCCTAGAGGACAAGCAGGAGGAGTTACAATGTCTGGCGGCTGCTTCATCTCATCTCGCGTCTGTACTGCTTGCTCCTGAGGGAGACCCGGATGCACTTGACATCCCGACTCCGCGCTCTTACGCGGAGGCCGTAGAGGGTCCCTACTCGTCTCAGTGGCAGGCAGCTATGGATGCAAAGATGGCTTCCTGGAAGTCCACAGGCACCTACGTTGACGCAGTTCCCCCTCCTGGGGCGAACATCGTCAGTGGCATGTGGATCTTCAGGGTGAAGCGGCCGCCGGGCTCTCCACCTGTCTTCAAGGCGCGGTACGTTGCTCGTGGCTTCAGTCAGCGGCAGGGAGTTGACTACTTTCAGACCTTCTCTCCCACCCCGAAGATGACCACTCTTCGGGTGCTGCTGCACATAGCTGCTCAGCGCGACTACGAGCTTCACTCTCTCGACTTCAGCACTGCGTTCCTGCAGGGTAGCCTGCACGAGGAGATCTGGCTGCGCCGTCCACCTGGCTTCACTGGGACTTTCCCTCCTGGCACCCAGTGGAGCCTCCGACGGCCAGTCTACAGTCTCCGCCAGGCACCGCGTGAGTGGCACGACACACTGAGGACTACGCTTGCGGCTCTTGGGTTTGCTCCTTCTACTGCTGACCCGTCGCTGTTTCTGCGCACCGACACTTCCCTGCCGCCGTTCTACATCCTCGTGTACGTCGACGACTTGGTCTTTGCCACAGCGGACACTGCTGGACTCGCCTACGTGAAGTCCGAGCTGCTGAAGAGACACACGTGCACAGACCTGGGTGAACTGCGCAGCTACCTTGGCTTGCAGATCACTCGGGACAGAGCACGCCGCACCATTACCTTGACTCAGTCACACATGGTGCAGCAGGTCCTTCAGCGCTTCGGCTTCACGTACTCCTCTCCTCAGGCCACTCCTCTGTCTACTCGCCACTCGCTCTCAGCTCTGCCTTCGGATGAGTCCGTAGAGTCGAGTGGCCCGTACCCAGAGCTTGTTGGCTGTCTCATGTACCTGATGACCTGCACACGACCTGACCTTGCATACCCTCTGAGCATTCTTGCACGCTATGTTGCTCCTAGGAGACACCGACCAGAGCACATGGCTGCAGCGAAGAGGGTGTTGCGCTACCTGTGCAGTACGTCGGGCATGGGGCTAGTGCTTGGAGGGCGGAGTCCAGTGGTCCTTACAGGGCACGCGGACGCTTCTTGGGCTGACGACCAGGCTACGCAGCGGTCGTCACAGGGTTACACCTTCAGTCTTGGTTCCGGCTCTGTCTCGTGGCGGGCTACTCGCTCGTCTTCGGTTCTCAGCTCCAGTTGTGAGGCTGAGATCTACGCTGGGGCCATGGCTGCACAGGAGCTTCGCTGGCTCACCTACCTGCTGACTGACCTTGGAGAGCCGCCTCGTTCTCCTCCAGTGCTGTACGTAGACAACAAGGCCATGCTGGCCTTGTGTCGAGAGCAGCGTCTGGAGCACAGAACGAAGCACATTGCTCTTCGCTACTTCCTTGCTCGTGAGCTGCAGCAGCGTGGACAGTTGCGGCTTGCGTACGTGGCCTCTGAGGCCAACACTGCTGATGTGTTCACCAAGGCACTCGCGCCTTGTGACCATCAGCGCCTCTGCACCCAGCTGGGTCTTGTGCCTGTCTTGCCTCACTTGCTCTCCTCTTGACTTTACTTGTACTGTGACATATATATACCTGCTCTTGCTTGTCTAGCTTTATATATATATGTCTGTACTCCTGCATGTGAACTGACCTCTGGCCCTGCTCTTGTGCTTGGACTGTGTGGTGACGTTGTGATCCACCCTGAGCTTGCTCTGCTTTGCTTTACTTGACTGGTCTTGTGACCCCTTGTTCTCCCCCACTTTGCCTATAGGGGTGTGTCAGATTTATATGACATAGTTGCTGTAGGCTATAGCGGGGTAGCACATATGGGGTACAGGGTGTCTAAGGTTGTATTTGTACCCAATCTTTCCTTAGTAATTCTCATTCCTGTTCACTTGTTTCACACGCCAATATCACAATCAGTCGCTGCTTCTGGTAACCCGCGCTCCTCATGGGCACCGACCGAACACCATATTCCTCCATGGTGGTGGCGGCCGGCATCTAGCCAGAGCGGCGTCTGGTCCGCGTTGATGATCCATATAGACTCGATGCCGCGCTCGTGACGCTTGTTACGGACGAACTGCGAGAAGCTCCTGCAATGCTCCTTAAACTTACACCCTGGGGGTACATACCCAAGGTACAAACTTTCTCGCATGGTAGTTTACTGCGAATTTTGAATAGCTGGTGAGCGTTCCGAAACCTAGTCACGAATAGTCGTAAGCATTAAAAACTTCAGTCGCGTCACCCCAACCCCATCCTCACTCATACCATTTGGTGCAGTTTCAACAGAAGACACTTCATCTTCGCTGTCGACTAATAGTCACTGAGTTTCAGGGTGTCTGTCATATCGAGCTAGAATCGGCATAGGGCACCTTCAAGACAATAGGTAGGGGTATGCAATTATCGAGAATAGGGTGTACATGCACCCATAACAACAGTTCATTACAGAGAACACAAGAATTTTGCTCTCTTTTGTCGATGTGCCGCGCCCCCCGTGTGTCAGGCTCGAGCCACGAATAGAGTTGGTGCGCGAACGCGGAGTTCCCCTAATACACCCATATTCTCGATAGACTGGCATAAGTTAGACTGACTGAGTCGCCTAGTGTTACCGCATAGGACCAAAGAAGGTCCTAACACATGAGTCATAGTGACAATTTGAGCTAAGGCGGTCAGTCAGGGTTTCAAACTTTAAAAAAAGGTAGTGTCGTTTTCAAAACGGTTGGGACGGCTATTCAGCGTTAACGGTTTTTCACTGCCCAATGCTTCGTCACCTCATGCGACTTTGCTCGCAACCGAGTTATCGCACCAGCCCGCTACGTCCAAATTCTGTAGCCAGTGCGCGCGATGGTGAGAAGGGTGAGAGCAAGGGTGTACACTGTACTTCACAGTTGCGTGTGTACAGTTTGCACATTCATTTCGTACCGCACACGAAAAGTGTAGACTTCTCTGTAGCTAGCATCCAACATGGACACTAGTGCAGCTTGCGCGTCCTTTTGTGAAGTGGGCAGACGCGAAGCTTCGTGAACACTTATCTTCAAACGCTTCGAGATTTCAAACCTCTACACTACCATGTTTCGTCTTGTTTACGTATGACCCAGCCATATGTTCTCACACACCACACGTGGTTCCCCCTCACACGCAGGAACGGAGAGCAAGGGCATGGCAACAGTGCACCACAGTGAGATGAAGTCGATTGATATGGCAGCAGTGAACCCAAATGTTACAGTATCACCACCACCACACCACAGCACGAAAGGGCTTGTTTGGCCACTCAGTCTGCTCCAACATTAGTCCTTCAAGGTGTAACGCCTGTGGGCTGTGTTAAGTATTATTGTGGGTGGCAATTATTCTTCAAGGAGGCGGGCAACACATAAACTCTCCCCTTTATGATGCACACCCTCCCACAGACTTGCCATAGCATGGCTCTTATCCCACTGCAATCTCACGGTCTTACTAGAAAGACGGACTAAATATGCACAGTTTTACATATTACGAAGAGGCCGTGGGTGATTTTACTGATCTGCGCCGTAGTTAGCGCCATTGCCGACGATCGGACGACAACATTACCAATGAAGCGGAAGAACTCAAAAGCGGAAGCAACGGAGTACAGTACAGACCGTGATGCTCGCCCCTGCACGACTGCGGGCGCGCCTGGTACTAATTTCGAAGTCACCGCAGAGAAAACACGATCGCCAAATCACCGCACTTCTCCCACATCTTACGTTTCCCTTAGAAGGACTTGCGCGGGGCGACGGTCCTTGAAACGCGGCGGAAGCAGCGGCGATAGCGCCGGCGCAAGTTATACCAGCGCCGAGGCGAGTCGTCTAGCCGAGGGAAAAAAACTGCGAGCTGCATTGGTGCCAACTTGTCTGCCGGAGGATGGTTATACTTGGCTAAAATATGGCGAGAAACCGCTAATGAACCAGCCTAATTGCCTGCGGTGAGTCGTTTGTGGGTAAGGGCTTGTGGTTGCGCGAATTCAGTTTCAGGCGTATTCATTATTTTCCCCTTTTAAAACGCCCTACGTTCGTCCTCCTACATCAGGTCGTATTTCCGTTGTGCGAGTTCGGGCTTACAAGGAGCAGAGCCATGTCGTGCCAAGCGAACTGTTGATTGGCATGTCGACACGCAGCCGGCCAGTTACCATGTTTCGTTCACCGGCGAGCACAACCACGGCCCGTCTGCTCTCCTCGCAACAACTCCACTCGCCAGCTCGCCTGCTGCCTCCGATCTGGCGGGTAGTTGCAAAATAGGTGCTTCGTTAAGCGCGAAAGTGGCGACGGGTGTGTCAAAGAGTTTCTCGGTGAACGGATCGACCCTTGTGTCCCGTCGCAGGCCGAACCACGGGTTTCGGAAACTTCCGATGGTTCCGATGGGGTTCTCTACAGCCGTCGAAGCTGCTCTAGTTCCAGACGCGAACGCGAAAGCTGTTTCTGACGACACTCGCAATGAGCCGGACACCTGCAGAGTTGCTGGTTACAAGCCCAGCAACTACACTGACAATACACAAAATTCCTACACCTACATTTCCATACTAAACGGCAAAATTGCTTCATCCAAAATCCCCTCAAATTTCCATGATTCTTCCACTCCATTTTCTGGTGTCAGCCAGCTTATCCCTCCTGCCGGACCGGATTGCGAAAATAATGATGGAGAGCAGCAGGTGTATACCACATCAAATGAGAAATCTCACGCTCAGCATGAGCAATCTAATCAGATGGAGCTACTCCACCCTTCAAGCTCACACTCCCATACTCCACCATCCGACTCAGCTTCACCTGGATTTGAAGTCAAGCCTTTTTCAGCAACTCATCAGTGCTTTGAAGTTGCCATACCGCCGACACAATCGCCACCACCAGCAGCACCAGCAGCAACGGCACTTCCTCCCACAGAAAATATCCCCAGACCTGCTTCCCCTCAGACGGCTTCAGTTTCACCTGTCTGCTTATTTCATCAGTCATCCCCTATTCAAGCAGATCCTATACAACCTAATGCAGAGCACCGATCTCCTTCTCTTCACCCTCCGCTCGCTCCCTCACGCACTGCTGCTGGTCGCTGCCCTGATTCCTCTCCCTTCCGTGCTGCTCTTCCTCCTCCTACTCCTATTTATCCTTCTCCCTTCACCGCCACTGCTGTTTTCTGCTGCTCTTCCCAGCCTTTACAAGCAGGGTTGCATCAGTTCAAGCCGCCTTACCATGCTCAATACCAGACCCTACAGCAGCAGGAGGAGCAGGAGCAGGAGCAGCAGCAGCAGCCGGAGCAGCAGCAGCAGCAGCAGCAGCAGCAGCAGCAGCAGCAGCAGCAGCAGCAGCAGCAGCAGCAGCAGCAGCAGCAGCAGCAGCAGCAGCAGCAGCAGCAGCAGCAGCAGCAGCAGCAGCAGCAGCAGCAGCAGCAGCAGCAGCAGCAGCAACAGCAAGAACAGCAGCAGCAGGAGCAGCAGGAGCAGCAGCCGCAGCATCAGCTGCAGCATGTGGTGCTGCCAAGGGGTGGCAGCTTCCATGAGCAACCTTCACAACCACCACAGCAGCAGCATCTTCTCTTTCCATCCCCTCCTCCACCTCTCTCAGTACAGCCACCAGCAGCCCTTCTTCTCAGCCCACCTTCTTCTCAGCTGTCCCGCCAACCACCACCAATCCAGCCATCGCCCCCTCTTGCTTGTGACACTGCCACGACAGCACATCCAACCCCCCAATATGCATCTACCTCGTATACACCTGCATCGTATGCACCTTCCCCGTACTCACTCACACCGAGCCAGCCATTCCCCGTTTCCGCAACAAAACCCGCCCATTGCTGCTGCTGCTGCGGCAGCAGTGAAGCAAACCCCATAGGGCCTCCTATTTGCACTCCTGCTGATCCAGCGGAGGAAACCTCACAAGTGGAACGTTTTGGGTCTCTGGATACAGCCGCCGCAGCAGCAGCAGAGGCGGTGGCAGCAGAAGTGGTGGCGGCAGCACCGACAGCGTCGGCCGTGACAGAAAATCCAGACGGTTTGCTTATTGCAGCAGCTCAGCACGCGACCTTCGAGGCACCCCAAAAAGGGGCTTTGGCTGCAACAGCAGGCGGATCGCTTGCAGCAGTAGCAGCTCAGCACACGGGCCTGCCGCCGCCCACCTGTTCTCAACCACTGCTCACAGCACCTATGCCCTTTACAGGGGAGCCATGCATTGGCACTTCGCAAGAACCAGTTCTGCCGCCGCCCACCTGTTGCCCACCTGCTTCTGTGACCTTTGCAGCAAGTCATGCCTGTCAAAGACCAATGGACCCGGCAGTGCAAACCTGTTTTCAGCCTTCCATCTTCAGTCCAACTTTTGGTCCGGGGCACGCTTCACAGTCCACCGGCCATATTCAGTCTGATTCCCTTCCTTCACTAGATCCTCTTGTGCTGCCATCAACCCACCACGCTCTGCCATCAACCCGCCACGCTCTGCCATCAACCTGCCACGCTCTGCCATCAACCTGCCACGCTCTGCCATCAACCTGCCACGCTCTGCCATCAACCTGCCACGCTCTGCCATCAACCCACCACGCTCTGCCATCAACCTGCCACGCTCTGCCATCAACCTGCCACGCTCTGCCATCAACCTGCCACGCTCTGCCATCAACCTGCCACGCTCTGCCATCAACCTGCCACGCTCTGCCATCAACCTGCCACGCTCTGCCATCAACCTGCCACGCTCTGCCATCAACCTGCCACGCTCTGCCATCAACCTGCCACGCTCTGCCATCAACCTGCCACGCTCTGCCATCAACCTGCCACGCTCTGCCATCAACCTGCCACGCTCTGCCATCAACCTGCCACGCTCTGCCATCAACCTGCCACGCTCTGCCAGGTGTTACATCTGCGACTCTTGGTAACCACCCTGACCATCATCACTACCACTTCGGAAGCAGCAGTGACCGTGTGGGTTTGGCTGTTACTATGGTTACAGGGTTACCCGCAGCTGATGTTGCTGCGCCCTTGGTGCTATTCTCCAGTGCTGCAGCGGGATCTTCAGTTGGGCACGCTCAGCCTGCTTGCGCCACCACTCCTGCTAGCGAAACAGCTCTTCATTTGAATGCAACCACTGATCTGTCCCCGCTACAAAGCAATTCAGTTGAAGCAGCAAGACGGCCTGACCTTACAGCTGCTGAGGGTGGCGTTTGTGACTCTGGTGATGAAATGCTGGAGGATGTTTTTGGGGGCTGTGGCAACATAATGAGTCGTAGTGGTGGCAACAGTAATGGAGGCAACAATAGCGAGTCGTCTCCTGTGCGAAGCAATGTTACGGAAGATGCTAGCACTGCTTTGTTTGACATAGATACACTACTAGAAGAGGGGCTTTGGTTCAACCCTTCTGCTAATCTTGGTTGTAACACTATTGAGAAGGTGCAGTAGGCTTCGACAGCAATGCAGTAACGCCGCGTCGGCACCACCATTCTTTTGTTTGTTTGCTTTCCAGTTTGATTTTCTGGCCAAAACTGCAACATGTTTCTCTAATTTTACCCGTATTCTCCCGGACAAACCCCCCCCCCCCCCCCCCCATGATTGAGCACCCCCGGGTAGCTTGTGCGGGGTGGGTGTTATGGGCGACCTCGTTTCTACTATACCCCCCTTTAGCGCTGCAAGTGACCAGACAGGTGCCACATGGCATTTTCGAGGGGGTGATGACGTTAAAGCTCTGCATTTATCTCTAGTATATTGGCTGCTCTTAACTGTCTTCATTAGTTTCTCTCTTGTGCCCTAAGGGCGACGTCATGTTGTACAACTCTCTGTACAATCCTCTCAGAAATAGAATGCAACGGAATGATGAGATAAAGAGTGTGAGTGATACAAACAGCAAACCCTAACTGAGTTGTACTCACTAAATGTTGGGCTGAGAAATAGCCCTTAGGATCTTTGCAGGGGTGAACTCTGGGTACAACTGATGTAGTAGCGGAAGCGTTTAATGAAGAGTTGTGAACCACCTTGCGCTAGTATGTGAGGGCAAAGTTGATTAATTAAAGCAGAGAGATACAAGATTATATAAGAGTACAAGGAATACGAAGAGATACGTTCCAACTGTTTTACTGTTGCTGTTGCGGTTCGATACTGTGACGACTCGGGCAACTGCTCTGTAACGAGTCAGTTGTGTGTCCTTGTTGTCGTGCTGTACTTGTCAGGACAAAGGTCGCTGACCTTTGACTTTCGCGTAACCTCCAGCAACTGCTCAACCTCCGAGGGTTGACTCGCCAGTGCTTCGATATGCTTTGCTTCACTTCTGACTTGGTGTTTCGACACGACAGAGGCGCCTAGAGTTAAATGCTTCCAACACTAAAGAGCACCTCACTACAACCTATCACAAATATCAACAATTGACACACCCCCATAGGCTAAGTGAGGGGCATCAAGCAAGCAGGGTGAACAAACGGTCACAAGACATGTAATTTTTTTCTTACCTTAAATCTTTTGAAGATTGTGATTCGACTAGTAGAGGAGTTAGTTGTGAAGGAGTCAAACTCCTTGACATTCCTGCAGGTCTCTCCTATGACGACTGCACTACACACTCCTCGGAGAGTCGTGTCACAATCAGTCAAAGCAAGAAGCTAAGTAAGCTCAGGGTGGATCTCAAGGACACCACACAAATTCCGAGCACAAGCAAGCGACCACAAGGCCAGTTCAATATTTTACTAGGATATATAATAGCAAAGCACAACAAGCAGAGTAAGCAACGAGGCTACAGCAACCGAGGACCTGCCTTAAAAAGCCCTAACTGCACACAGATACAGTGGTGATCACCAAGCGCCAAGGCCTTGGTGAAGAGGTTAGCAGTGTTGGGCCCTGAGGCCACAAAGTCCAGGGGCACCTGGCCATGTCGCTGTAGCTCACGCAGGAGGAACTACCGAACGTCGATGTGCTTCACCCTT
Source organism: Closterium sp. NIES-65 (assembly GCA_948144175.1). Classification (NCBI taxonomy): domain Eukaryota; kingdom Viridiplantae; phylum Streptophyta; class Zygnematophyceae; order Desmidiales; family Closteriaceae; genus Closterium; species Closterium sp. NIES-65. The sequence goes on along the minus strand of CANXME010000742.1, from coordinate 3,239,021 downwards.
GTCTCCAGTCGAGACTCGCGACACAAGAGAATCATGGCCTTGTTGTCAGCGAACAAGGTCGGAGCAGTGCGAGGTCGCTCACCACGGTCAGCGAGTAAGAAGGTCAACCAGCGAAGCTCCTGAGCAGCCATAGCACCGGCATAGATCTCTGCCTCTGCACTGGACGAAGCCACCGGTGACGACCGTTTGGACCTCCACGACACAGCCCCAGCTCCCAGACTGAAACATTAACCCTGGTTCGAGCGTGTCAGAATATGTTTTATATATATTTCTGTATAAGTGCATGTAGTTCTAGCTGTAGTGTAGTTACTGTAGTTATTGTTACAGACTATTGGTGGTGCACCTTTCATTGCTTGTTTGTTCTCTATTTGTACCATTCGCTCAATACTTAAACTCCTCCTTGCTCCAAAAAAAAAAAAAAAAAAAAAAAAAAACCTAAGTTCTTAAGCTACTCACGCCATGGCTCCTAAGTGTAACTTACACTAGCTACTTGACATGTTATCAGAGTGGTTACTTTCCTAGGACCTTTCTCAATGGGCCCACCGTTCGCTTCCGCTGCTGTTCTTTCAGTCGCGCGCCCCAGGCGCGTGACTATTTTCCTGCCTGTCGCGCACCCCGGGCGCGCGACGTTTTCTGCCCGCCACGCGCCCCAGGCGCGCGGCGGTTTTCTACCCGCCGGGGTGCGCGACAGTTTGCACCCGTGCACCGCCTCGTAGCACCCGCGCGCCGCCCCGTGGCACCCGCGCGCCGCCCCGCTGCACCCGCGCGCCGCCCCGTGGCACCCGTGCGCCGCCCCGGTGCACCCGCGTGCCGCCCCGTGCACCAGTGCGCCGCCCCGTGCACCCGCGCGCCGCCCCGTGCACCCGCGCGCCGCCCATCTGCAGCCGCGGGGCAGCTTCTCCCCCCCCCCCCCCCCCCGCCCCTCCCTTCTCCTTCCTCTCCCTGCTACGCGTGTAGCCATGGGGGGGAGGGTGTGGGGGTGGCGGGTATGGGGGTGGCGGGTGTGAGTAATCTGCTGCTGCTCCTCCTCCTCCTCCTCCTCTCTCTCCCACTGCTTCAACATCCACTGAGGGGGGGAGGGTGTCGGGGAGCTTAAGGAGTGGCGCTAGGGATGCAAAAGGGGGTGTGGGACAATGGGGGGGGGGGGGTTGAAAGGAGGTAGCCGCCATGAATCCAGCAGCTCCAGTAGTCCGGAAGCCCTTGCTCCAGTAGCCATGAGCCCGTTGCTCCAGTCACCCGTGGGTCAGTTGCTTCAGCCGCTCGTCTAGCCGCGGAGCCAGTTACTCCAGTAGTCCGCATGCCCTTCCTCCGGTAGCCTGTGTGCCAGCTGCTCCAGTCGCCCGTGTGCCAGCAGCTTCAGCTGGCGCCTCCTACCTCCTCTCCTCTCATAGTCCCTCCTCCTCCTCACTTGCCCTCTCCGTCTGCTGCGCTCTGCAGGGTGTACCACTTCAGGGGGTGTTCTGCACATGGCTATTCCTGCATGCACTTAGGGGGTGTGTCAGAATATATATCATATATATTTTTGTCAGTAGAGCTACACTGTGAGATCCCCGATCGATCCTGGGGGGGGTTACAGGCGCGTTTGCCTGGGGGGTTATGGGCGCACTGACCCGCTACTGAAACAAGCCCTTTTATCCCAATGGTCTAGTGGTTGGGATTCTGACAATTTTTGTAGTGCATGTATTTCTAGCTGTAGTGTAGTTACTATAGTTATTATTACAAACTGTTGGTGATGCACCTTTCCTTGCTTGTTTGTTCTCTATTTGTACCCATTGCTCAATAGTGAAGCTCCTCCTTCTTGCTCTAAAAACAAAATAAAATCCTAAGTTCCTAAGCTACTCAAGCCATGGCTCCTAAGCCTAACTTACTCTAGCTACTTCACAGAGCGCTGAGTCTCCACGTCGTCAGCGTAAGAAGAGTCATAGAGGCCAGTCAGCTCAATTGGTCGAGTCCCTCCAAGCACAAGCCCCATGCCTGATATAGTCGCCAGGTACTTCGCCACCCTCACGACAGTCGTCCAGTGATCAGGACAGTGCATCCCAGCTCCAACAAAGCGAGAGAGGACACTAAGAGGGTAGGCGAGGTCCGGGCGAGTATAGGTCATCAGGTACATGATTCAGTCCACAAGCTCTGGGTAGGGACCCCTGGGCTCAAAGGGCTTGTCGGGGAAGGGGCCAGTCAGTTTGTGGTTTACAGCAAGAGGAGTGGGCTGTGTGGTGGAGTGCTAAAGTCCGAACTGCAGAAGGGTCTATTGCACCATGTGTGACTGCGCCAATGTGATGGTGCGAGCGGCTCTGTCCCTAGTGATCTGCAGGCCAAGGTAGCACTGCAGTTCACCAAGGTCAGTGCACGTGTGTCTCTTCTGCAGTTCAGACTTCACCTCAGCCAGAGGTGCCCTGCCTGGTGTAGCAAAGACCAAGTCGGCGACGTAGACGAGTATAAAGAAACGAGTGGAGCCGGCACGAACAAACAGTGACGAGTCAGCAGAGGAAGGGCGAAACCCTAGGTCACGAGGCGTGGAGCAAAGAGTGTCATGCCACTCACAGGGAAATTGGCGAAGACCGTAGACTGGTCGCCTCAGGCTCCACTGGGTCTCAAGAGGGAAAGTACTAGTGAAACCGGGAGGACGGTGTAGCCAGATCTCCTGGTGCAGTCGTCTCTGGAGAAAGGCAGTGGAGAAGTCGAGGGAGTGGAGCTCGTAATCATGTTGTGCTACTACGTATAGTAACACCCGAAGTGTAGTAATCTTCGGGGTCGGAGCGAAGGTCTGAAAGAAATCAACTTCCTTGCGCTGACTGAAGCCTCTCGCCACATAGCGCGCCTTGAACACCGGGGGTGATCCAGGTGACCGCTTCACCTTGAAGAGCCACATGCCATCGACTACGTTCGCCCGAGGAGGGGGAACTGCGTCGACGTACGTGCCTGTGGATCTCTAAGATGCCAACTCTCAGTCCATGGCCGCCTTCCTCTGAGAGGCCCACGGTACACGCGAGGAGTCGGTATGTCAAGGGCGTCAGGGTCTCCCTCAAGGGAAAGCAGCATGGCACAGAGAGTGGGAGAAGCGGTTGCCAGGTACTCCAGCTCATAGTGCCTGTCCTCTAGGACGTCACAGCCAAGGGCAAACTCACCCCCGACGGATAGAGGATGGGTAGGCGGAGCAGGCACCACACGCGTGTGGTAGTCAAGGCGGCCGGCGGCGGCAAAGTCAGCGACAGCAGCAGTGAGAGTCGAGACAGACGACGGAGAGAAACAAGGGTTGGTGAAAACAGTGGCTAGAACGCGGGAGACAACAGGGCGAACATCTCGTTAGTAGTTGGAGTTAGGAGTAGGGGAGACAAGAATAGAAGACGGAGGTGGAGACGGGAGAACGGACACCAAAGGAGGAGAACGACGAAGAGGAGTACAAAGGAGGGCAGTGTGGAGGTTGGTAATGGGGGACGAGGGACGAGCACTCAGAGGATAAGGACGGGAACGGTAGTGACGGACAACAGGAGGAGGAGACTACGGTGGAGGGGATGACCAGACCACCGGACGGTCGTCAGGAGGAGGAAACGTAGGACCAAACGCATGGGGAGTTCGAGAGCGGACAGGAGGCGAGGAGGGAAGGCCAAGGGCCTGGAGGCCACTCACGGGCGGGAACAACTGCCGCTCCAGAGGGAGCTGCTGCGGCTGCGGTGGTGGCGGCAGCTGCTGTTGCTGCTGCTCCAGCAGGTCCAACTGCTGCAACTCCTGCCGCTCCCGCTCCAACTGCTCCTGCTCCTCGCGCGCATGCCGGCAGGCTGCCTGGTAACGCGTGTCGTAGTGGTGGAGAGGCAGAGTGCTCTCCGCAGACATAGTGCCCCCAGCTCCGGCCTCCTCAGAACTAGCACCCCCAGTACCAGTGTTCCCAGAGGGGGTACCACCAGGGTCAAGGCCCTCAGCCTCAGTGCCCCCTGTCCTAGCACCCCAAGTGCCAGGACCTACAACTCTAGCACCCCCAGAACTAGCACCTCCCATGCCAGCACCTCTAGCTCCAGCACCCCCAGAACTAGCACCTCTCGTGCTAGCACCTCCAGCTCCAGCACCCCCATAGCCAGCACCTCCAGTGCCAGCACCTCCAGCTCCAGCACCCCCAGGGCTAGCGCCACCTGCGCCAGCACCTCCAATTCCAGCACCCCTCAAACAAGCACCCCCAGACCAAGTAGTGCCGGTGGCTGCACCTCCAGCTCCAACACCACCCGAGTCCACAGTAACCTGTCGCGGAAGTACCGAAGGCCACTGAGGGGACTATGAGGAGGACTGCGGGGAGGGAGACGCTACCGGACGCGCGACCGAGGGTAGAGTGGTAGCGTGAGACACACCCGACGAGGCAGGACAAGGGGGGGTGGGGGTACCAGAGGACCGGGAGCTGGGGGAAGAGAGGGTGCAAGGAAAAGGGGGGGAGGGGGAACCGGGAGACCTCTACAGGGGTAGCGAGCGTAGTAGGACACGGACTCGTCGAACCGGACGTCACGGGAGTCTAGGAACTGATGAAGGGGCGGGTGGTAAGAGGACCAGTCGGCCGAGGCCATCGGAAAACCAAGGAAGACACAGGGGATGGCGCGTGCCAAGAGCTTATCTGCAGAGGTGTCGCGGACTTGCGCAAGGCAACCCCAGAATCGAAAGGCCGACCCAACACAAGGGGACTCGGTCCAAAGACTGGTCGGTGAAGCCTCTGGCCGCGAAGCGCGCGGCTGGAGGTTCAACTGGTGAACGGCGTAGCGAACCGCGTAGGGCCACAGAAGATAAGGCGCACTGGCACGAATTATGGACGTGCGGGCGATTTCCATGACCAAGCCAATGCGGCGCTTAGCAACACCATTCTGCTGTGGGGACTTCGGCAGCGTCCAGGAATGTACGATGCTCTGTTCGCCGCAGAATCCGGCAAGAATTCCTGAGCGAAACTCACCCCCACGGTCGGAGTGGAGGTAGGAGACACGATGGCCATGAGTGCCCTCAGTGGCCGGAAGCCACCGGATCAGCGTAGAAGCTACCTCGGACTTCTTCGCGAGAGGAAACACCGTGGTGTACCTGGAGAAGTCATCAACGACCACCAGAAAGTAGCGCTCCCTCTCATGTCCCTGCGTAGGTGTAGGGCCCTAGACGTCCAAGTGGAGTGTCTGGAAGGGAGCAGTGGTCGGACGAAGGGAGGAGTGCAGAGTGGCACGAAGGCAGCCGGCGATGCAAGGAGTGCACGGCGGTGCAGGCGAGGGAGGGAGCGACAGGAAGACACGAGGGAGACGTGAGACAAGACGGTGACTAGCCATAGTGCGGAGGCGGGGGATCGACGAGTGGCCAAGACGGTGGTGCCACAAGACGGTCCGGTGGGTGAAAGGCCGACATGAGCAACACACAGCAACTAGACTGGACAAAATAATCTGACCAGACACAGCAACCTGACCGGACACAGCAACCTGACCGAACACAGCAACCGGCGGGGACGCAGTAACCTGACCGTACTCTGCTTCCGGGGGAGACAAAGCAACCTGACCAGACGCAGCTACCTGCAGGGGCGGAGTGTGCAGGACGAAGAGACCTGAGTGGGGCTCTCTGGTGAATGTGGCAAGAACTGCCTTGGTGGAAGAGTCCGTACAGATCGCAGTCTTCCTGTGCGCAGGAAAAGTGACTGTGATCCCCTGGTCCTGAAGGTATCCAACACCCACCAAGTTCTGAGAGAACGAGGGGATGTAGAGACCAGTGAGGAAACCAGAGGGGACAGCTAGGCACAGGAGAGTGGTCGAGCTGCGAGCAACTGTTGGTTTTGAAGTAGGATCAGCCAGGGCAACTGGGACTAGAGCCGAAAGAGGTGTGACAGTGGTGTGGTCACGAAAGAAGCACTGAGACGCGTCGGAGAGCGTGAAGGAGAGCAACGCAACAACAGTTGTCACGGCTGGGCTAATGACTACACAAGCACCTACACTAAAAACACAAGTACCAATACGAGCAACATGCAAAGGTCCTAAGCTAGGTACACGTAAGCCAAGAGATCCATACATGATAGAATAAACAGCATCCATAGACATATCAGACACTGGGTAACCAATACAAAGCAAACCGGGCCAGATCGGGAGAGCCAACTCAGGCCCAAACTGCTTACGGTAGAGGTCGTCGGGGCGACTGTAGCAGCGCTGTGCAGAGTGGTCAGGATGCCAGCAGGTAGTGCCAGCACCAGAGCCGGTCAAGATCCGGTACTAGCAGGGGCCGACGTCGCAGCCACCGCGAAGAGCCCCCAAGCTGGCTGGGCCGCTGCTGCAGCCAACGCTACCCAAACCACCAGGCCCCTACGGTTGCTGAGGGCGCCACAGCTGCTGAGGGCGCCACAGCTGCTGAGGGCACCACAGCTGCTGAGGGCGCCATTGCTGCTGCGGGTGCCATTGCTGAAACTGCCGCTGCTGCTGTCCCTGCTGCTGGAGAACCCTAGTGTACGCCATGATAAAGGCTAGGAGCGTCAGGAACTAGGGACGGGTGTAGTGAAACAACGAAAACAACTAGGAGCGCCAGGTGAAACTAGGCGAGGAACTGCTGGAGCACGGAGCAATCTGAGCTAAGAGCGAGGAGTGAAAAGGACTAGAACTAGAACGGCTGGAGCTAAAAGGGTTGGAGCTAGAACGGCTGGAGCGAGAACGGTTGGAGCTAGGAGTGGCTGGAGCTAGAACGGCTGGAGCTAGAGACTGTGAGTGTGGCTGTCGGCTGCCGCTAGTAGAGCCACTAGCAGTGGAAAGTACGTGCGATAGTAGGGGCTGCAGTACTGACGCCTACGGTATGTAGGGAACTGTGCAGGTCGTCTGGCAAGCAAGAACGTGGGCGACAGTTGTAGCCCAACACCCTGAACCCCTCCTTTTTTTTTTAAGGGTTTAATTAATTTATTTATTTTCTGGCACTAAAGCGTTGCGGAGCGCGCTGCCTGCAGGGTGTGTTGCCTGCGGGGCGCGCTTCCCGCGGGGCGCGCTTCTCGCGGGGCGCGCTACCTGCGGGGCACGATACCTGCGGGGGAGCGTAGCCTAGGGGCAGGGCGACGCGTGGGCTAGGGGCAGGGCGCACTGGCACGCACGGGCTAGGGGCAGTGCACACGGACGACATGACGGGCTGGGGCAGGGCGCATGGGCGACGTGGCGGGCTGGGGCAGGGCGCACGGGCTATACGACGGGCTGGGGCAGGGCGCTCGGGCTACGCGACGGGCTGGGGTAGGGTACACGGGCTACGCGGCGGGCTAGGGGAGGACGCACGGGCTACGTGACGGGCTGGGGCGGAGGCGCGATACGGGGGGCGTGGAGGGCGCGTAGGGGAGGGCTAGGCGCGGAGGCGCGGAGGGCGCGTTACGGAGGGCTTAGAGGGCGCGTTAGGGAGGGTGCGGAGGGCGCTAGGGCGCGTGACGGAGGGAGCTAGGGCGCGGAGGGCGCTAGGGGCGGAGGCGCGAGAGGCGCGCGCTAGGCTAGGCTATGCAAGGATTCTAAACCTACTCGTGATACCATCTAAAAAATAGAAGACAACGGAATGATGAGATTAGGAATGTGGGTGATACAAACAGCAAACCCTAACTGAGTTGTACTCGGTAATGAACACCTCACGACAGCCTACATTTGACAGATCCATGAGGTCAACTTCGTTTCGTCGCGGTGCAAAACGGTTGAGAACTGCTTTTCACCGTTCGGAATCGTCTGGAGCCCGATACACTACCGCAAGTGTAAATGCGTGGGTTTCAGCAGTCAGTGAAAAAAGGCTGATTCAGGTGAATGAGGCTGAGATTTCAGACTAGAGCTGAGGCTGATTTTTTCTGCAATTTTTATTTACACAGTAAATTTATTTGATTTGTAGTGTAAAATGGCATAAAATGGCTGATTTGTCTGATTTTCAGCACGACGTTTTGTACCAACTCTGTGTTTTCAGCCTGGCCAAAACGAATTTGAGGCCCCAGCAATGTACAACCTAACATCGGCCTAAAAAAGCTCAGCCCGCATCTTATCAATCGCTCTTCAGCGTACCCGAAAATGCCTACATATTGCACTTAGTTCCTCTGAGCATTGATCAGTCTGTATTTTCAGAGTGATTATTACAGCTACAGTATTCCCACACATTAGATGGCAAACATAGGAAAAATAACATTCACCCCAATACTGTTAACAAGAGATCCCAGCCAAAAAGGGAACACAGACACGACGCCCATGGATTCCAGCTCTGAATGCCTGCATACCCCTTCTCCTCTAGCTGTGATGCCCACCAGAGACGCGTGCCAGAGATGCATCACCAGTCAAACCTTTTCTTAGGTTCCCTTAAAGTATGACCATGGCCTTCTAGCTCTGAATGCCCGCATAACCCTTCTCCTCCAGCTGCGATGCCAGAGATGCATCGCCAGTCAGCACAATGCGGCCTTGCTCCTGCACACTCACCACGACACACAGTACCATGAAACAGCATGGTTCGGAGGGAAACATTAAGAGAGAAAAAAAGGCCCAATAATTAAGTGAGGTAAAAGGTCTCATCCAGTTGTGATGCCAGAGATGCATCGCCAGTCAGCACAATGCGGCCTTGCTCCTGCACTCACACCAAGATACCTTATGAAACGGCATGGGTTGGGGAACCAGGATGAGAAAAACAAGTTCCAGTAGTGAGATGATCTTTTGAGTCGTGAGACAACATTTCAGTCTTCTCTAAAGTCGACTCCAGTTGTGATGCCAGAGACGCATCCCCAGTCAACACAACACGGCCTTGCTCCTGCAGGCACCCCAGTGTATGGAACTCCAGGAAAGCTGCAGGGTGTTACCAGGCAAACATTCAAGACGCGCGTCCACGTCCAGCCCCGAGTCGATCTTGTCCAGGATGGCCAGCTTGGCGTCGCAGAGTGTTTTTGAGAATTCGTTTCCTGCGACAGCACTCTGCAACAGGATGGCCAGCTTGGCGTCCAGCACGGCGAGCTGGAAGATCTCGACTAGACTGCCCTGCCCCCCCCCCCCCCCTCCTACTCTGCTCGCTCGCTCCCACCCAACCCAAACTAAGCACGCACCATGATATGGATGTAGTCGGGGCGAATGTAATCCAACAAACGCTGGTAGTGGGTGATCATCAGCACCGCCTTCTCAGGCCGCTTCAGGGAGTTGACCGCAGTGGCGACGTCTCTGAGCGCGTCCACGTCCAGCCCTGAGTCGATCTCATCCAGGATGGCCAGCTCAGCGTCCAGCACAGCGAGCTGAAGGATCTCGTTGCGCTTCTTCTCGCCGCCGCTGAACCCCTCGTTCACGTTGCGCTGCAGGTACTTGAGATCCATGTTGAGCTCCTCCAGCTTGGGGCTCAGGAAGCCGTAGAACTGGCAGGGGAGGGTGGGGTGGGGATGGGTGAACAGACGGCTTAGGGATGCATGTATACCCCCCTCTCTCCCCTCCGCCGGTCCCTTGTTCACGTTGCGTTGCGCTGCAGGTACTTGAGATCCATGTTGAGTGCAGGCACTTCCAGCTTGGGGCTCGGGAAGCCGTAGAACTGGCAGGGCAGGGGGAAGAGGTGGGGAGACGGTGTGGGAACGGGTAATCACAGGGGAAAAACACAAGGATTCAGGATGCATGTCCTCCTCCCCCACACCACACAACCCCTCGTTCACGTTGCGCTGCAGGTACTTGAGGTCCATGTTGAGTTCCTCCAGCTTGGGGCTCAGGAAGCCATAGAACTGGCAGGGGGCAGGTAGAGAGCGCGAGCAGCGTCCTATTTTGTTTATTTTCTGTGTGAGAGAGAGGGCTTACCCTGACACACGGTGAGCCACATTCTCACCCATTCTTCCTCCAACCCCGACCACATTCCTCAAGCTTCTTCGTCCTTCCCTCCCTCAAAGAGCAAATCTCACTCCTCGCTCCTCCTCACCTCCAGAGGTTCCATTTCGGGCAGCCCTTTAGCTGCCCGGCGCGCGTTGCACGAGAGGCGCAGGAAGTCGACGTTGTTAACTCCGGGCAGCTCCACGGGCGACTGGAAGGACAAAAACACGCCCGCGTGGCTCCTCTCCTCGGGCTCCAGCTCCAACAGATCCTCCCCGCGGTACGTCACAGAGCCACCCGTGATTTCATAATCAGGGTGACCCACCAGCACCTGTAAAAGGGGATAGGTGAAAGGAGGGGAGGAGAGTGTGCGGGTAAAAGAGGGTTCAGGGAAGGAGAGAAACACGCCTATCAGCGTGCCTCCTCTCCTCGGGCTCCAGCTCCAACAGGTCCTCCCCGCGGTAGGTCACGCTCCCACCTGTGATCTCATAGTCGGGGTGGCCCACCAGCACCTGCCAAAGGTCGAATGGGGGGAGGACGGTAAGGTGGGTGGGGAGTGAGGGGGCGATGTTGACTCCGAGCAGCTCCACTGGCGACTGGAAGGACAGAAACACGCCTATCAGCGTGGCTCCTCTCCTCCGGCTCCAGCTCCAACAGATCCTCCCCGCGGTACGTGCGTCACGGAGCCACCCGTGATTTCTTAGTCAAGGGGGGTGGCCCACCAGCACCTGCCAAAGGGGAGGGGTGGAAGGAGGGGAGGTTCGAGACTTAGCTCCAGTTCAAACAGTAAGAGCCAGGCTCCTCTCCTCCGGCTCCAGCTCCAACAGATCCTCCCCGCGGTACGTACGTCACGGAGCCGTCTGTGATCTGATGGAGCTGCAGCAGGAGAAGAGGAGCCACGCTCCTCTCCTCAGAGCCGCCTGTGATCTGATGGAGCTGCAGCAGGAGGAGAGGAGCCACGCTCCTCTCTTCAGAGCCGCCTGTGATCTCGTAGACGAGGTGGCCCCCCAGCACCTGCACACGTAAAGGGAGGTGTGGGGCATGTGGGATATGTTGGGACGGGTGGAAGGACTGATCTCGTAGACGAGGTGGTCCACCAGCACCTAATGCCGGCCGTGATTTGATTCGACTTTGAGAAGGAGGAAGACTGGGGATGGTGAGAAAGGGGGGGTTAGGTTGGAAGAAAGGCGGTGCCTTGAAGGTCAAACGGATGTTGTAGGGGGAAACTGCAGTCTTCGGCATGGGATTTTTACAACTACGGATACAGTTACGGCGGAGTGAGTTTTGACTTTCGAGAGAGTGCTGGTACACCTGAGAATGCACCATGCACCTGACAAACACACCTGAAAATACACCTGAAAAATACACCTGAGCGCTCCTTCTCAGATGCAAGAGTGCAATCCAAACGGCGGAGTCTCACCTTGGAGAGAGTGCTCTTCCCAGAGCTGTTCGTCCCCATGATCGCGTGCATCTAAGAATGCACCATTTACCTCAAAACTTGAATATGCACCTGAGAGCGTTCTCAGATGCTGCAGTGCCGTTCAAACGGCGAAGTCTCACCTTGGAAAGAGTGCTCTTGCCCGAACCGTTCTTCCCCATGATCGCGTGCACCTGAAACAGCAGCCCCATGGAGCACGAAGTAGTCAAGAAAGGAAGATGAAATTAATTGAATTAATGTGACAATGTTAATTCTTGAAATGCCTTGAAACAAGGGCAGGAAGGCGAAACGTAATCCGACGTACTAGAATATAATAGGTCCTGAATTCACGACTCGAGTATCCCGACTCTCTCGCTTAGGGTGGAAAACGAACGATGAACCCATTTCAGAAGTTATTTGCGATAAGCTCAAAACTTCGAGTGCGACTTGGCTCTTGCACTGAAGTCCCACGTTTAACTACAGATAAGACGCGGTTGATGTTTCGAGCAACGTATCTTGTGGAATAAATCGATTTTGATAAGAATTCCGGGAGGTCTCACCTCGCCTTCGCGAATGCAGAGGTCAACGCCATGGAGAATCTCTTTCCCGGATTCAGCAATAACGGCTTTCAGGCCTTTGACTTCAAGCATCACTGGCCTCTCCGTCTGATCCGCCGCCGGCGCTGCCGCTCCTGCGAGCTGCGCGTCGACAGCCAAGGCTCGGGTGGTCGCGCCGCCGGTTGCGCTCCATCGTCCCTGAGATCCCGCCGCGAATCGCGGAGCTGAGATGGACACGGGAGCTAGCGAAACTCTGCTGGCTGTTTGCAGCTGACGTTGAAGCTGGGTTTGCTTCGTGACGGGTGTGGACTTGATGCCAGATAGACAATGAGACGAGATTGTTGTGGCCATTGTGGAACCGAAAGGAAAGAGATTGCGACACGAGGAATGCGGTGCACGCGCAATTCGTGCGACTAGGGTGTAGGAACTAGAAGACTGCGACGCGTAGAGCTCTGAGAAACGAGAATCGCTTGTGTGTGATTTCTTAGGACCCTCGTTCTAGCAGCTCGAGTCTAGGAAAATGTGTGTATGAAGCCAGAAAGTAATTTTAGAAGACCCTCGATATGGACATAGAATTTGAGATGCTAGGTGACGAGGATGAATTCTGGAACCAAGCCTTTCCTGCTGACGGTGCGGGAAAATCTAGCGAACGGTCGGATCTCGACGGGGCTGGAGTGACTGACGCCTGGATGTGCAGTTTATGAAGGTTAGTGAGGGTCATGTGCATGTACTCAGAGCCACGTGGCTTGCAGACCACATCCACAGGTTTCGAGACTGGATTGTGTGGCACTGGGATTGCTGGTTCGATGCTTTCATTTCGCGGAAATTTCAAAGTTGCACTCCTGAAGAGCCATGAAGCTGGCGTGTTGTGGCATTCATGAATTGTTGACGTGGAAGCATTTGGTTGGATGAGGTGCTTCGTCAGTCCATTCGAGAACGTAACGCGTTTGATCCGAACAACAGGGAACCAAGGTTCATATTGTACCAACATCATATACAACGATGCTATGATGTTTGAAAGAAACAACCAACCTAGTAGCTCCAAACCGAACTGAAACATCTCACAACATAACAGCACGCTGCACTAGTCATAACATAACAGCACATTGCACTAATAATAACATAACAGCACAGGGCACTAACTGCGTATCGTTAAGGGCTATATTTACTGGAAGTGTTCATCTGGGCCGACAAATCAGCTGTGGCCGTGCATGTCATCTGGATGCATCCTAGCCATCTGATTGTCGTACACCTTCCAGTCGCCCTTCACTTGCACTGTTACACCAGCCGCAAACTCATATCCTTGTGTCGATGCTTCTCCTGGGACTAATGCTGCTGTTTCTGCTGCTCCTGTTGGTGCTGCTGGTAATGATTGCAGAGGCAATGCAGGGTATTGCTGCTGCTGCATTGGTGCTACTGAAAACTGTGAAGATGATGAAATGTGCAGGTCGCTAGGATGCTGCTGCATGGGGGTTGCATGTTGCAACATAGACTGATCATCAGGCATAGAATGGTACTGCTGATGACCGTGAGGGGCCATGGGCATGGCATGCCCATGCATAGGAATGGCATGTTCATGCATGTGCATACTCGGCTCACCATACTCTCTCTGGGAGTACATATCACCGTGCTGCTGCTGCTGCTGCTGTGGCTCCTGAAGCTGCTGCTGCTGGTGATGCTGCTGCTGCTGCTGCTGAAGAAATACATGTGCCTGTGATTGGTCCACTGCTGGTTGTGACAACGATGGTTGTTCCATGAATGGCTGTTGTTGCATGGATGGTTGTTGCATGTATGGTTGTTGCATGGGTATGTGTTGCATGGGTGGTTGTTGCATTGATGGTTGTTGCATGGCTGGTTGTTGCATGGATGGTTGTTGTTGCATAGATGGTTGTTGTTGCATGGATGGTTGTTGTTGCATCGATGGTTGTTGCATGGATGCTTGCTGCACGAGTGATTGTTGCGACACTGGTTGTGTCAGCATTGGCGCTTGCATGGGCTGCATTTCCGCTTCCCTGCCTGTCCCAATCTGCCCCTGTTCCTGCCCCCGCCTACTGCTGCTGCTTCTTAGAAACTTTGGAAGAACCAGGCGAAGTGGTTTTGGCTGTGCCACTTCGTGCTGCTGCTGCTGATACTGCTGCTGCTGCTGCTGCTTCTGCTGCTGCTGCTGCTGCTGGTAGTGCTGCTGATGTTGCTGAACTGCTTGCTGCTGCGCTGCTTGTTGTTGCTGCTGCCAAGGTGCCATACCCTGCTGAATCGGTGTATGCTGCTGCAGCTGCTCCTGTTGCTGCTGCTGCTGTAACTGCCATTGCTGAACCAGTGGCTGCTGCTGCGGTTGCTGCTGCATTTGCATCTGCTGCTGATGCCACATCTGTTGCTTCTCATCACCCTGCCTCATCCTTCCCACTCCACCCGTCCTCTCCCTCTCCACCTCCCTCCTTTCCACCATCCCGGCCCTTTTCCACGCCTCTTCGTCCAATCCCATCACGACAGCTGGCGTGGGCCCCACAGCAGCAGAAACAGCAGCTGCTGCTGTTTCTCTTGCTACAGCCGTCCCTCTTGTAAGCACTACAGCCGGAGCCTTATTCGACACCACGTCTCCCAGTGGTCGTCTGGGCACTGCTGCTGGCCTGTGATGTTGATAAATAGTCCTCTGAGATTGCAGTTGCTGCAATGGCTGCTGCTGTCGCTGTGTGTGCTGTTGTGTGTGCTGCTGCTGCATGTGCTGCTGCTGTGTGTGCTGTTGTGTGTGCTGCTGCTGCATGGGCTGCTGCTGCTGTGTGTGCTGTTGGTAAGCTCTCTCCTGTGGTTGAAATGGCTGCTGCTGTGCGTGCTGGTGGTGAAGCTGGTGCTGGTACTCCTGCTGCTGCTGCTGCTGCTGCTGCTGCTGCTGCTGCTGCTGCTGCTGCTGCTGCTGCTGTTGAAATGGCTGCTCTTGTTGCTGTGAGTACTGTTCGGAAGCTTCCGGTCCTGACTCATACCAGTGCTCTGGCGGTGGCTGTTTTAGTTGATAGCCCTGCTGTTGCTGCCGCGGCTGCTGCAATTGTTGGTGGTGCTGCTGTTGCTTCTGAAATGGCTGCTGCTCTAGTTGCTCAAATAGCTGTTGTTGCTGCTGAAACGGCTGTTGCTCTTGCTGTTGAAACGGTTCTTCGTACTGTGACAGAGTTGGCAGCTGCTGCTGTTGCTGTTGCTGTTGTTGTGGGTGCAGCTGGTGTTGGTGCTGTTGCTGCTGTTCTTGATACAACTGCTGCTGCTGCTGCTGCTGCTGCTGCTGCTGCTGCTGCTGCTGCTGCTGATGATGATGATGATGATGATGAATGCTTAACTGTTGCTGAAACGCCTCCTGCTGCTCTACCTGCTGCTGCGTCCCCTCCACAGGACCGCTCACCGCATCAAATCGCCCAGAACCACTTCTCACCGCACCAAAACCCTCTGTAGCACGCATATGGGAATCACCGAGAGGGTCATTGGTTTCTAGCATGAGCTCATCGAAGCTGCTACCTGCTGGTAGCATCACATACTGCTCGTTCTGGGATGGTTGCTGCTGGGGTGGGTGCTGCTGGGATGGGTGCTGCTGGGGTGGTTGCTGCTGGGGTGGGTGCTGCTGGGATGGGTGCTGCTGGGGTGGTTGCTGCTGGGGTGGGTGCAGCTGGGGTGGGTGAGACTGTTGCTCACGAGAGCTGCTGCCCGCTGGTAGCACTATGTGCTGTGGCTGCTGCTGCTGATGATGCCGCGGCTGCTGCTGCTGATGGTGCTGCGGCTGCTGCTCCTGTTGCTGCTGATGATGCTCCTCGCCAGGCAATACCGCAAATTCCCCATGCCGGTGGGTGTAATGCTGCTGCTGGTAGTGCTGCTGCTGCTGGTGATGCTGCTGCTGTTGCCCCTGCAGAGAGTACTGTTGATGCTCTAGGTATCGTTGCTGCTGCTGCTGCTGCTGCTGCTGTTGCTGTAATTGTTGTTGTTGCTGCTGATATGGCTGCTGCTGCTGATGATGATACTGCTGCTGCTGGTACTGATACTGTTTTTCCTGGGGCAACGTTTGAGTCGACTCAAAAGTCACCTGATACTGATTTTCCTGGGGCAACCGCTTTTCCTCTTCCATCCCCCACTCCACCTCACCACCCCCTCCCCGTCCCTCCATCCCCAACCGTCCCTCCATCCCCAACCGTCCCATATTTTCAGATGCTGTAATTGTTGTTGTTTCTCCTAGCCCTGCCTCCTCTGTTGCCCTAAGAGTCATCTCAGCAAGATGCTTCTGCATGCCACCTGCTAGCACCCCTCCCACACCTTCCACTGTTGCTGACGATACCTCCTCTGCTGTACCCAGACTGCCGCCACAAGCACTCGCACTGCTTGTCATGCTCCCATGCCCCCACGCCTGCTGCTGTTGCTGCTGCTGCTGCTGCTGCTGCGGCTGCGGCTGCATGCGCCAGTTACTCCATCCACCAGCATAAAAAAGCCCTCCACTCGCCCTCCCAGATCCACTGCCGCTGCTGCTGCTGCTGCCAATGCTGCCGCCTCTCCTCATCCCCCAGTGAACGCGAGCAGGTGGGAGCACAGGCGCTTTTCCTGAGCCCAGTGCTTGCCTTTGCTGCTTTCTATGCTGCTCCGTCTGCTCTTGCTGCTCCGCCTGCTGCTGCTGCTCCGCCTGCTCCTGCTGCTCCGCCTGCTCCTGCTGCTCCGCCTGCTCCTGCTGCTCCGCCTGCTGCTGCTGCTGCTCCTGCTGCTGTTGGAGGTGCTGGTGCTGCTCCTGCTGCTGTTGGAGGTGCTGGTGCTGCTCCTGCTGCTCTGAATACTGCTGCTGTTGCTCCCACTGAGCCAGCATCTCGGGCATGTCCTCATCTCTCTCCCCAACCAAGACAGACCCAGCGCCAGCAGCAGCAGTTGCACCGGTAGCAGCGCCAGCAGCAGCACTGGTGGCAGCAGGAGAATCAGGCGGAGGAGGAGGTTCAGCAGCAGCAGCAGCAGCAGCAGCAGCGGTGTCAACAGTCACGGGCTGTATGAGAGGAAAAGGAGGAGACGGAGTACTGAGCTCCACACTGCCCTCCCGACCAGACCCTCCCAACCACCCTCCTGTTACTCCAATCCCTTCGCCCATCCTTTCACCCATCCTTTCGCCCATCCCTTCGCCAGTCCATTCCCCAAACCCGCCAATCCGTTTGCCTAATTCGCCTGTCCAGGACTCCTGCCTGCTATCGCCCTCCGTTCCCTTTGCCTCCATATAGAGTTCCCCGCTACTGCTCAACAGCCTTCCCGAACTTCCCGTCCTGCCTGCCCCACGGCCGCCTGAGCCAGATGCCGAACCATGCAGAGGCCCGGACCTGGCTCGGTATCTCAGCCTGCGTTGCCCTGGGCCAGCAGGCTCGGGCCCCGAACCTGCACAAGCAGATGCAGCAGCACCACCCGCAGCAACTGCTTCCACCGCTGATGACGTGTCCGAGCCTGCTGACCCAGCAGTGGCTGCTGATTCAGCAGCAAGGCCTGCTGACTCAGCCGCAAGACCCGCTGACTCAGCAGCAAGGCCTGCTGCTGACTCAGCACCACCCATTCTCAGGGGGCCAGATTGGGACCTCAATCTCTTGCTGCTGCTGCTGCTACCGACCAGCCTATCCACTTCTGCCACGTCCCTTAGTGCCTGAATCAAATCCATCTTGGCAGGATCTCTGACGCCTTGCTTTTCCATGAGGAACGAAAGAGGGCCTAGCAGTTGCTGGGATGGGACAGAGGGTTGCTCTTGCTGCTGCTCTTGCTGCTGCTCTTGCTGCTGCCCTTGCTGCTGCTCGTGTGCATGTGGTTGCTGCTGCGGAGGCTGCGGCTGCGGCTGCTGCTGCTGCTGCTGGTCTGACTGCGCCTGTTGTTGTTCCTCTACCCTTACTACTGCCGACCCTACGCCTCTCGCCGTTCCCCCACTCGCTGCCAATTGTTGAGGCGCATCAAAAACTACCTGCTGCCCCTCTACCCTCAAAGCAGCCGGCCCAACGTCTACCCCACTTGCCCGACCCGCTGCCTTTTCCGATGCTCGTCGGGAAAACGCCGCTGCAATCGCTTTGCTAAGCATCCCGCCAGCAATACTGGCGGGTTTCGCGGAAGCAGCGCGCGACGAGGAGGAGGGGGCGGAGGAGGAGGAAGAGGAGGCGGAGGAGGAGGGGAAGAAGGGGAATGGGAAGGAGACGCCTGGGCGGGGATGGTAGGCGAAAGAGATGGAGATTCGAGCTGTACTCGGTATAGCGCGCCCCTCGTTATCTACAGTGGTGAGAGAAAAATCTTGCTCGCCTTGCTTCTCTAAAGCGTCTCTATTGGGGGGGAGGAAAGCAGGCATGGAATGGACAAGAGTAAGGGGAGGTTGGGGGGGATGTGGGCGGGGGAAACTGGGGGAAGTTGGGAAGGAAACACGAATCCTTCAAAGACGAAAAGCTGTTGAAACTGATTGGGTGGTACAAAAGAATTGCACCACCAGGGGATAAGAGAGAGAATTAGAGCATAGCAAACCCTAAACTCGTGTACTAATTACCTTATAGGAATGTACACAAACGCGAGCAGCTGGTCCTCTGTGGTGCCTCGGTGGTGACTGGCGAACCAAACCTCGCACTTAACCTCGGTGGCACGCTCGGGAATCCCAACCTGCAGGAAGGTACGGGAAGGCAAAAAAAAAAGAGTGCAAGTTGACGAATAATCGTATAACAAAGAAAACTTGAAAAACAAGGGAGGAAAAGGTTGTGGGGGTTGGGGAGGACGGGAAACGGAGACGGAGGAGGGGGTGGGAGGAATGAAGGAGAGATAGGGTTGAAAGAAAACCGTCCTGACTCCCTGCGGTGTTTGTGAGCATGAGTAAGTTGAGTTCTAGAAAAAATCATGTACCGTTTATTCTATTCAAAGCCTCTCTTGAACTACCCGTAGTCGCAGAGTTAAAGCTGAGTGTACGGCTGTAGCCGTTGATCAAACTGGGTTTACCTGCAGCCGTTGATCGAAGACTGGGTCCGTGCCCCCTCCTTTGATCGCCCGCGTAGTGAGCGCGACTCGGCCGAGCGGGTCGCGATCACCGCACAGCACCTTGGCGTACACATCTTGAGCCCCGAGCGTGGACCGATTCGGTAATCTTTCCGCTTGCAGAATATGCACATCGAGAATACCGACTAGGTTCCCGCCTTTTCTCGCCATGTCTTTTTATTCGTTAAGGTGTTTAGTATTCAGCTCGTGTTTAGTCAGTCGTGTTTTACTCGTGGGGACCACTATCGTCCTTCTCTGCCATCGAGGGCCGTACGTACACGATCAAGTATTACTGGCAGTGTTCATCAGCCTCGAAAAAACAAGAAAACGCAAGCCGGAACGGTTAATCAGTCTTTGGATTTTCCGCGACGATTTTCCACGACAGGATAACTGAAATGAGAAGCTAAGCTCTTGAAGTGGGTAGTCATAAGAGCTGGAAGAACAAAGGTCTTCGTAAGCTTCTGGAGCGAATTGTTCAAGAAAAGGGAGAAAGTATTCTAAAGAAAGAGCGAATTGTTCAAGACGTGCTTCTTCGAAAAGAATTCGCGACTAAATAGACGGCAGTGAACACTCGAAATTGCTATAGCTGGAATATAATATATTCGCTTTCCCAACAGTCGTTTAACAGTAAAAACTTCGAATCCAGAAAGGCATGGCCATCTACGGATGCAGGCGTGAGAAGAGCAGACAAGCTCAGCCGAAACACCATCGACAAATAAATTCGACACGATTTCAGATTTCGAGCACGTTTGACATCGAAGCTGGCGAAGCTGCGAGCTGCAGAAGAGACTATATACACGTGTATCTGAAGCCATCGTGATGTCGAGATTCCTGGAGGAAGGGTTGATGTCCGTGTGCGTGCAAGCAAGCATGGGCGGGAAAGAGTCGAGTAGGATTAGTTGCGTGTGATAGGGAGGGAGCACACCAGACCACAGCTGAGCAAAGCAGAGCGGAGGGGAGAGCAGATGGGAAGGATAACCAAAAGTTTGGATGTGCGGTGCGGTAAGGCCGAGCCTGGGTGAGTCTGGTTTGGTGGAGAAAAATCTCTGGGGTGAACCACGTACGGATAGCTTGGGGAAAGCATATCTGGTTTGGATGTGGTAAGGGGTAAGTTGGGGCAGAGGTCTGGTGACTTGAGCTTGGCCGTGTCATTGGGTTTGACCAGAAGTCCCGGAACAGCCTCACTGTGAAAGGACGCTGGGAAGTGTTCGAGACGAGGGAGTGCAGAACGGCCAACTCGCCAGACAGCATGGTGATGCTGGGCAGAGGAGCCGCTTCGTGTCTCTTGCTGGTGACGGCGGAAGTTCACCCGCCGATCAAATGATTTTTTGGGGCGAGAACATGGGTCTTGTTGAGCTCAGCGCACCAAACGAAACCGATGCACACAGCACATCACATAATGCAGGGTGTTTTCCCTTGTTCCGGCAGACCTGACACATCCAGATACTGCCTTATTTGACCAGGCCTCTGTCGGGGTGGGAGAAAATTAACGCGGCTGATGGGGGCTGGATGTTTGTAATTTGGGTGTGGAAGAGGGTCTGACAAACCCACCGGCCAAAATGTCCACATCTGGAAGATCGGTTCTGCCAGGTTCGCAACCAGTGGCGGCCAGCGCCCAACTTCTAGATGAAATCGGAAACTGAAATTGGGCTAAGTAACAAGATTCACGGTGCAGAGACGTCACTTGAATAATGTCATAATGAAGTTTTGCCTGCAACAGTTTTGTTGTCGTCACCAGTGAAAGGATTCGTGTTTAGCCCAACCATGCAATTCAAGGCTCTTGAAATTACGATCCGCCACAAATGGATGATTGGGTGTACCTTGAAATGGACGAGTGACTCAAAACGAAAGGGAGGCCTGGTACCGAGCCAAGAGCAACAAAACCAAACCACCCGACCACACAGAAGATCGTGGTTCGTGCTCAGCACGGTCCAACAGAGACGGGCAGTGTCCACACTTAAACGAAACTTTTTTCAGCCAATCATAATTACTCGGCTGCCCATTTTGCTACGGAGTTCACTACCTTCCTCGCACCCGCCTCCCTCACGTCAGATTCATTTTCCTAGGGAATCCTGGCAAGGAGGACGTTCGGTTGCGAGAGAAATGTTTAGGCCGCTCACCAAATGTTTTGGCCGTCACTGTTTTCACTGTGTCCCCACCTCGAGGGCCGATGTGCACTTCAATGCGCGTTCGGCATGCTGCTGACTGGAAGCCGTCAATGTGACTGCAGTCAGATGACTGCCACGCGACGCCGCCAGGCTTTCAGAAGCAGCGCTCGTTTGATGGTTTGACCGAGCCTCGTGGCTTGACGGCAAAGTCACGCTCGGTAAGGCCTTGGCTCGGCAGCGCGACGTGAAGCTAGTAGAGGTGGAAAGCCCCCTAGGTGGCAAAGTTGAGAATCGATGCGACCAAATCCACTCGGGATGGGCTCGTGTCGGTGGAATGTACCTCCGAGAAAAGGTGGCTTCGTATGCACAACAAGAGCGACCACTTATCGAAGTTAGAGCCATCGGCGTACAGGACATCAGAACCAGGATGCGCCTAACCTTATTCCTTCCTATTCCCTCCATTAAAACATCAACTTGCTGTATTTCTCATACTGGCATTCCCACACTCGGTATTCTCTTCTTCAAATTAGTACGGACATTTCTATTTTCCAGCTCTGGGTCTGCAACTGACCAGCTGACCTTCAGAGGCAACAACCGATTATTCATTTCGCGCGAACACTTTGTAACATGCTTCAGATATTGTACCGGTGGAGAAAATGAACAAAATCGAGTGTTACTGCCAAGGGGAGAACGATGTGGGCTTCAGGATTTGCTTACTAATGAGTCTAAGCTCCGATGCTAAGTGTCCAGAAGTTCCTATAGCAGCATTACTAGCCTGCAATAGATGGTGAGACATAAGGGATGATGACAAAGTGGGGAAGGGGAACACACACCATAGATGAGAAGAGCAAACGAAAAGCACAAAGTTAAGCACGACGAACACAATGCGACGAGTGTATTCCTAATGGATGAATAACACGGCAAGGTGCTGATAGACCCAAACCACTTTACCGCCAAATAAAACAAGAAAAAGTACAATCAACTTTGATTGCAGTCACAAATCTGGGCTCATCGAGAGCGCTACACAGCATGAAGGGAATGCAGCAAACTAGAGACAGAGAGAGATGGGAGGGGAGAAAGGTTCACCAGAACACTAGGGAGAAGGGCGAGGAGAGCAAAGGCGAACGAAGACAGACAGAGAGAGGGGAGGGAAGAGGAGACGAGCGGATAGGGCAACCTTATCGGCTAAGTAGCAGTCGGTGGTGCTGCAGTGGCGCCACAGCTCTAGGGCACTGTCTGGCCTGCAAGCGGGCCAGGGTGAGGAGAGTGAGGGAGCAGAAAAGGCTAAGCGCTTTGTAGGGTCACTCAAATTAAATGGCCAAGTAGCAGTCAGTGGTGCTGCAATGGCACCACAGCTCTAGGGCACTGTGTGGGGTGCAGGCAAGCAAGGGCGATGTGAGTGGGAGAAAGTAACAGTCAGTAGATGACAGCATAGGAGAGAGACAGTCGGTGGTGCTGCAATGGCACCACAGCAGCTCCAGGGATCTATGTGGACTGCAAGCAAGCAAGGGTGGGGAGAGGGTGGCAAGAGTGGAGATGAAAAGAGGGCCAAGCAGGTAACTTGATAAATTTGGCCTGCGATGCTGTAGAAGCACACGAAGGGCTGTACAGGAAGCTGAGGTAGGGTGAAAAGAAAGCATAGAAACATGCCATGCCATGATGCGCAAGATTGAAGATGACGAGGCACAAGGCTTTGCTATAAGGTGACTTTTGAGTCGACTCAAAAGTCAAGATGACGAGGCACAAGGCTTTGCTATAGCCATGAGGGAGTGCTATGCCTCCTCATGGCTATAGTGTGAAAGCGGAAGAAGAAAAACAGTGTGAAAAAATAGTTGCATTCGGAGGAGTTTTAGAAGAGGTTGAACACTTGACATGGGCGACAAAGTGTTCGGTATTGAAGAGGTGCAAAAGCTGGAATTGAGCACTCAGAAAGGGTGAAATGGAGCACTCAGAAAGGGTGAAATGGAGCACTCAGAAAGGGTGAAATGGAGCACCAGGCATTTTTTTAATTCGTCTCAAAAAGGGTTACCGTGTGTAACGGTCAGAGCAGCCAACAAAGAGTTGGAGAGAGGGCAAACTTTTAACATTCGACTCAACAATAAATTCCCGATGCGTGCCATTCATGGTAGAGTGAACGATGCGTGCCATTCATGGTAGAGTGAATGATGCGTGCCATTAATGGTAGAGTGAACGATGCGTGCCATTGATGGTAGAGTGAACGATGCGTGCCATTAATGGTAGAGTGAACGATGCGTGCCATTAATGGTAGAGTGAACGATGCGTGCCATCAATGGTAGAGTGAACGATGCGTGCCATTCATGGTAGAGTGAACGATGCGTGCCATTCATGGTAGAGTGAACGATGCGTGCCATTAATGGTAGAGTGAACGATGCGTGCCATTCAGGGTAGAGTGAACGATGCGTGCCATTAATGGTAGAGTGAACGAACGTTACCCGGCGTCAGAGAATCCAAAGAAGAGGCAGTGAGAGGAGGGAGCAGCCGCCAGGCGAGCAGCGAGGCTGTGAGACAGGGGAGAGAGGATAGGGCAGGGGAGAGAGGTGCGAGAGGGGAAATGGGTTAGAGATGAAGGGGAGGCAGATCAGGGAGGCTAACATAAGAGAGAGCCTGTGAGAATGAGAGGCAGAGAGGGAGAAGCAGTGGTCAAAGAGGCAGAGAGTGGAGGGAGCAGACTTTTGAGTCTACTCAAAAGAGAGCCTGTGAGAGTGAGAGGCAGAGAGAGAGAAGCAGTGGTAAAAGAGGCAGCGAGAGGAGGGAGCAGCCTCCTTTCGAGCAGCAGGGAGCCTGTGAGACAGGAGAGAAAGGCAGCGCAGGGGTGAGAAAGGTGAAAAACGAGCGACAGATACGGATAGGGTGAGTGAGAGAGGGAGAAAGGCAGGGCAAGGAAGGGCAGGGGTGAGAAACGAGCGGCAGATACGGATGGGGTGAGTGAGAGAGGGAGAAAGGCAGGGCAAGGAAGGGCAGGGGTGAGAAACGAGCGGCAGATACGGATGGGGTGAGTGAGAGAGGGAGAAAGGCAGGGCAAGGCAGGGCAGGGGTGAGAAACGAGCGGCAGATACGGATGTGGTGAGTGAGAGAGGGAGAAAGGCAGGGCAAGGCAGGGCAGGGGTGAGAAACGAGCGGCAGATATGGATGGGGTGAGTGAGAGAGGGAGAAAGGCAGGGCAAGGAAGGGCAGGGGTGAGAAACGAGCGGCAGATACGGATGGGGTGAGTGAGAGAGGGAGAAAGGCAGGGCAAGGAGGGGCAGGGGTGAGAAACGAGCGGCAGATACGGATGCAGTGAGTGAGGGAGGGAGAAAGGCAGGGCAAGGCAGGGCAGGGGTGAGAAACGAGCGGCAGATACGGATGGGGTGAGTGAGAGAGGGAGAAAGGCAGGGCAAGGAGGGGCAGGGGTGAGAACCGAGCGGCAGATACGGATGGGGTGAGTGAGAGAGGGAGAAAGGCAGGGCAAGGCAGGGCAGGGGAGAGAAACGAGCGGCAGATACGGATGGGGTGAGTGGGAGAGGGAGAAAGGCAGGGCAAGGAAGGGCAGGGGTGAGAAACGAGCGGCAGACACGGATGGGGTGAGTGAGAGTGGGAGAAAGGCAGGGCAAGGCAGGGCAGGGGTGAGAAACGAGCGGCAGATACGGATGGGGTGAGTGAGAGAGGGAGAAAGGCAGGGCAAGGCAGGGCAGGGGTGAGAAACGAGCGGCAGATACGGATGGGGTGAGTGAGAGAGGGAGAAAGGCAGGGCAAGGCAGGGCAGGGGTGAGAAACGAGAGGCAGATACGGATGGGGTGAGTGAGAGAGGGAGAAAGGCAGGGCTAGGAAGGGCAGGGGTGAGAAACGAGCGGCAGATACGGATGGGGTGAGTGAGAGGGGGAGAAAGGCAGGGCAAGGAAGGGCAGGGGTGAGAAACGAGCGGCAAATACGGATGGGGTGAGTGAGAGAGGGAGAAAGGCAGGGCAAGGAGGGGCAGGGGTGAGAAACGAGCGGCAGATACGGATGGAGTGAGTGAGGGAGGGAGAAAGGCAGGGCAAGGCAGGGCAGGGGTGAGAAACGAGCGGCAGATACGGATGGGGTGAGTGAGAGAGGGAGAAAGGAAGGGCAAGGAAAGGCAGGGGTGAGAAACGAGCGGCAGATACGGATGGGGTGAGTGAGAGAGGGAGAAAGGCAGGGCAAGGCAGGGCAGGGGTGAGAAACGAGCGGCAGATACGGATGGGGTGAGTGAGAGAGGGAGAAAGGCAGGGCAAGGAGGGGCAGGGGTGAGAAACGAGCGGCAGATACGGATGGCGTGAGTGAGAGAGGGAGAAAGGCAGGGCAAGGAAGGGCAGGGGTGAGAAACGAGCGGCAGATACGGATGGGGTGAGTGAGAGAGGGAGAAAGGCAGGGCAAGGCAGGGCAGGGGTGAGAAACGAGCGGCAGATACGGATGGGGTGAGTGAGAGAGGGAGAAAGGCAGGGCAAGGAAGGGCAGGGGTGGGAAACCAGCGGCAGATACGGATGGGGTGAGTGAGAGGGGGAGAAAAGCAGGGCAAGGCAGGGCAGGGGTAAGAAACGAGCGGCAGATACGGATGGGGTGAGTGAGAGAGGGAGAAAGGCAGGGCAAGGCAGGGCAGGGGTGAGAAACGAGCGGCAGATACGGATGGGGTGAGTGAGAGAGGGAGAAAGGCAGGGCTAGGAAGGGCAGGGGTTAGAAACGAGCGGCAGATACGGATGGGGTGAGTGAGAGGGGGAGAAAGGCAGGGCAAGGAAGGGCAGGGGTGAGAAACGAGCGGCAAATACGGATGGGGTGAGTGAGAGAGGGAGAAAGGCAGGGCAAGGAGGGGCAGGGGTGAGAAACGAGCGGCAGATACGGATGGAGTGAGTGAGGGAGGGAGAAAGGCAGGGCAAGGCAGGGCAGGGGTGAGAAACGAGCGGCAGATACGGATGGGGTGAGTGAGAGAGGGAGAAAGGAAGGGCAAGGAAGGGCAGGGGTGAGAAACGAGCGGCAGATACGGATGGGGTGAGTGAGAGAGGGAGAAAGGCAGGGCAAGGCAGGGCAGGTGTGAGAAACGAGCGGCAAATACGGATGGGGTGAGTGAGAGAGGGAGAAAGGCAGGGCAAGGAAGGGCAGGGGTGAGAAACGAGCGGCAGATACGGATGGGGTGAGTGAGAGAGGGAGAAAGGCAGGGCAAGGAGGGGCAGGGGTGAGAAACGAGCGGCAGATACGGATGGGGCGAGTGAGAGAGGGAGAAAGGCAGGGCAAGGAAGGGCAGGGGTGAGAAACGAGCGGCAGATACGGATGGGGTGAGTGAGAGAGGGAGAAAGGCAGGGCAAGGAAGGGCAGGGGTGAGAAACGAGCGGCAGATACGGATGGGGTGAGTGAGAGGGGGAGAAAGGCAGGGCAAGGAAGGGCAGGGGTGAGAAACGAGCGGCAGATACGGATGGGGTGAGTGAGAGAGGAAGAAAGGCAGGGCAAGGCAGGGCAGGGGTGAGAAACGAGCGGCAGATACGGATGGGGTGAGTGAGAGAGGGAGAAAGGCAGGGCAAGGAAGGGCAGGGGTGAGAAACGAGCGGCAGATACGGATGGGGTGAGTGAGAGAGGGAGAAAGGCAGGGCAAGGAAGGGCAGGGGTGAGAAACGAGCGGCAGATACGGATGGGGTGAGTGAGAGGGGGAGAAAGGCAGGGCAAGGAAGGGCAGGGGTGAGAAACGAGCGGCAGATACTGATGGGGTGAGTGAGAGAGGGAGAAAGGCAGGGCAAGGCAGGGCAGGGGTGAGAAACGAGCAGCAGATACGGATGGGGTGAGTGAGAGAGGCAGAAAGGCAGGGCAAGGAGGGGCAGGGGAGAGAAACGAGCGGCAGATACGGATGGGATGAGTGAGAGCGGGAGAAAGGCAGGGCAAGGCAGGGCAGGGGGGACAAACGAGCAGCAGATACGGATGGGATGAGTGAGAGAGGGACAAAGGCAGGGCAAGGGAGGGCAGGGGTGAGAAACGAGCGGCATATACGGATGGGGTGAGTGAGAGAGGCAGAAAGGCAGGGCAAGGAGGGGCAGGGGAGAGAAACGAGCAGCAGATACGGATGGGGTGAGTGAGAGAGGGAGAAAGGCAGGGCAAGGCAGGGCAGGGGAGAGAAACGAGCGGCAGATACTGATGGGGTGAGTGAGAGAGGGAGAAAGGCAGGGCAAGGCAGGGCAGGGGTGAGAAACGGGAGGCAGATACGGATGGGGTGAGTGTGAGGGGGAGAGAGGCAGGGCAAGGAAGGGCAGGGGTGAGAAACGAGCGGCAGATACGGATGGGGTGAGTGAGAGAGGGAGAAAGGCAGGGCAAGGAAGGGCAGGGGTGAGAAACGAGCGGCAGATACGGATGGGGTGAGTGAGAGGGGGAGAAAAGCAGGGCAAGGCAGGGCAGGGGTAAGAAACGAGCGGCAGATACGGATGGGGTGAGTGAGAGAGGGAGAAAGGCAGGGCAAGGCAGGGCAGGGGTGAGAAACGAGCGGCAGATACGGATGGGGTGAGTGAGAGAGGGAGAAAGGCAGGGCTAGGAAGGGCAGGGGTTAGAAACGAGCGGCAGATACGGATGGGGTGAGTGAGAGGGGGAGAAAGGCAGGGCAAGGAAGGGCAGGGGTGAGAAACGAGCGGCAAATACGGATGGGGTGAGTGAGAGAGGGAGAAAGGCAGGGCAAGGAGGGGCAGGGGTGAGAAACGAGCGGCAGAGACGGATGGAGTGAGTGAGGGAGGGAGAAAGGCAGGGCAAGGCAGGGCAGGGGTGAGAAACGAGCGGCAGATACGGATGGGGTGAGTGAGAGAGGGAGAAAGGAAGGGCAAGGAAGGGCAGGGGTGAGAAACGAGCGGCAGATACGGATGGGGTGAGTGAGAGAGGGAGAAAGGCAGGGCAAGGCAGGGCAGGGGTGAGAAACGAGCGGCAAATACGGATGGGGTGAGTGAGAGAGGGAGAAAGGCAGGGCAAGGAAGGGCAGGGGTGAGAAACGAGCGGCAGATACTGTCACCGAATATGTACGTTTGTGCATATAAGGTGCCAGTATGATTGTGGTGTAGAAAGGGTGTAGTAATGTGTTGTATTTGTTGTATGCAGGCTCAAGGATGGGTAGGTGGGAGGCTGGGAAATTGACGCGAAGTTGGTAGGAGAACACCAGGGGGTGAAATCCTCGCGACCAATGGGAACAAACCCAACCCAGGCTCAAGCCGCACATTGAGAAATGCACGGCTCGAGCCAGGGACAGGTAAGTTCACTCTCACACACACACACAATGCTTTCTGTTTGTTATCCTTTCGTATAGTGGACAGTTGTTACCTCAGATTTGCCTACAGGTGGCACACCACTCAGAGAGGACCTTTGAGGTGAGAGTTACCACTCTTTCATAACAAACAGAAAGGTGCGCGTGCAAGCATGGATGTGCACGAGTTGCGTTATGGCAGGAAGTACGATCGTCGTGAGGGTGATCGCTCGCGGCGGGAGCGCTCACGAGAGCGCGGGCGTTCGCTAGAGAGGTCGCCGCGGAGGCCTGACCGCTCGCCGCGGAGGCCTGAGCGCTCGCCGCGGAGGCCGGCTTTTCGCGCAGATCTGGTCCCTCTCGCGCCAGATCGCCGTGAAGAAGGTGCAGAGCGCGAAGGAAGAGGCGGATCCGAGTCCGTCAGGATGGGAAGTGACCCGTGGCGGACGGATACGCACCACGGGGCTGGTGGCGAATGCGGACATCGCCACGACACGGGAGCGTATCGCTCGCCGGACGAAGGTTACCGCCGTCGCGAAGATCGCAGTCGCGGGCGTGGCCTGGAGGAGCTATTCTCTGGTCGGCAAGGAGATCTCGATGTGGATGGGGAGGGCGAGGTCGATATGGCGGAGAAGCCGCAGGAAATGGATCTCGAGAGTGAAGCGAAGGGCGATGACGAGGCCCATGAGGAAGGCGCGGGCGAGCAGCGCGATATGCACGCCGAAGTCAAGGAAGCCAGTCCGATGCTGGCGAGCGAGGAGGCTGCGCCAGGCGCGGCAGAAATAGGCGGGAAGGATGGTGCGCGGAACCAGACGCGTGGTGAAGAAGGCAACGACGACAGGAGGCGTAGCCGTGGATCGCGCTCGCCGACCCCCCATCAGCACCACGACCAGAATCATGGTGGCGAGAGGCATGCGTCAGATCCGCGGCTGCAGCAAGACAAGAGGCGCGACGGCGGGCATCGCTCGCCAGATCCGCGGCTGCAGCGTGACGAGAGGCGCGGCGGCGACCATCGCTCGCCAGATCCGCGGCGGCAGCGTGACGAGAGGCGTGGCGGCGACCATCGCTCGCCAGATCCGCGGCTGCAGCGTGACGAGAGGCGCGGCGGCGACCATCGCTCGCCAGATCCGCGGCTGCGGCGTGTCGAGAGGCGCGGCGGCGGCTACCGCTCGCCAGATCCGCGGCGGCAGCGCGAGGACAGACGTGACGGCGGCAACCGCTCGCCAGATTCGCGGCAGCAGCGTGAGGACAGGCGCGATGGCGGCTACCGCTCGACTGATGTGCGGCAGTGGCACGACGAAATGCGCGGAAGTGGTCACCACTTGCCAGATCCACGGCAGCGTCGTGGGGAGGAGCGCGGAGACAGCACGCGTTCACCAGATCCGCGGAGGTATCACGGCGGGAGGAGCGAGAGGGGCTCACGCTCACCAGATCTGCAGCGCTATCATGATGGGAGGAGCAGAGATGTCCAGCGCTCGCCTGACGCGCAACGGTATCCTGGAGGAGGGTGGAGAGGCGAGGCGCGCTCGCCGGATTGGCGGCAGCAGCTTGAGGAGAGTCACGGGGGCAGACATCGCTCGCCACCGCGGCAGCGGAGCAGGGATATAAGGCAAAGCGGTGGGGCACGTTCGCCAGAGCGTTATCGGCAACATGACGAGAGGCGTGCCGGCGAAGGAGGACAAGATCTGCGCAGCAGCAGAGTGGGAGGCAGCGGGCTGATGGACAGCCTGAAGCGAGCCAGAGAGGCGAGGGAGGGAATACGGCGGGCGGGAGAGAGGGGAACGGCAGGCAGGACAGCAGAGAGATATAGTGAGGCGTGGGGAGAAGGAAAGGGAAGTACAGCCATGGTCACAAGGGTGGAAGTACCAGCACGCTTCTCTGGGGACCAGCGATTGGGGCCCACACTGAAGAATTATCTCATGCAAGTGGGCAACGTGCGGTACAGATGCGAGAGGGGCGGCATGGATGCAGTGGACTTCTTTCTGAGCCTGCCAAACACACTGGAGGGGGAGGCAGAAACGTTATACAGGATGAAGATGAATGAGCTACTGGAGAGGGCAGGAAGGTATGGGGAGGACCCAACCGAAGAATTTCTGAGGCGGCTGAAGCGGCAGTTCCCAGGCCACACTGCAGAGAAGATCAGAGAGTTTCAAGACTTTAGGAAGGGGCGGGGAGAGTCACTACTCACCTACTACAATCGGCTGGTCAACATAGCGGAGGACGTGAGCTGTGCGGACATGGGCCTGGTTGTGAGCAAGTTCCTGGACGGCCTGGAGGGTACCTTGGGAAGCGGGCTGAGGCTGAAAGTATATGAGATGGGGGCTGAAGTGACACTTGATGAAGTGTTTGAGCTAGCTGAGAAGATGGAGATGGCCCAGAGGAAGCTTGAAGCCTACCGGCAACGACCAGCGGAGCGTGGCAGAGGACCTACATGGGCAGCAGCCATGATACCAGAGGAAAAGGAAAGGGCAGGGGGAAGAGGGGATAGCAGGACTGACGCACGAACGTGCCACCGATGCGGGCAGCCAGGGCACCTGCGCAGAGACTGCAAGAACTGCGACTCCTGTGGTAAGCCAGGGCACCGGCGGCGGGAATGCCCAACAGCTCCGAAGTGCGAAATCTGTGGGAAGGGAGGGCATGCAGCAAGGGAGTGTTATCAGCGGGAAGGAGCGGCGAAGAGGACACCAGAGGACCTGGAAAAGCAGATTGGCAGGCTGCAGGCTCAGCTGCAGGCAATGGGACCACGACGCGAGGCAGAAGCGGGGATGTACGCGGGGAAGGAAAAGGAAGAGGATGTAGAGCAAGATGAGGAGGCCGCTTTCATGAGCTGGGCAGGCAAAGCGAAGGATGAGGTGGAACACGAGGAGCAGCCAGCATACATGGCATGGAGAGGAAGGGAGGAGATGGGGCTACGCAGCGGAGGAAAGGATGCACGGAAGGACCAGGTAAGGAAGGAGCGAGAAAGAGGACAGAAACTGGAGGAGAAGGAAGAGAGGTGTACAGCGGCACGGCATCCACAGGAGCGGCTGGCGTGCCAGACTTCAGTGCTGCTGATACAAGGAGGTGCGCTGTCAGTGGAAGGGGAGAAGGCGAAGACGGCTATTATAGACACGGGCGCGCAGAGCGTGATACTAGGGAGGGGAATGGCAGAAAAACTGGGACTGTGGGCGCCGGACAGACATGTAGTGAAGGGAATGCTGGTGATGACAGAAGAGGGAGGAGAGTCAAAGTGGATGCCATGCACAAGGACTCCAATAGAACTGACGGTGCTCAAAGGAGAGAAGCACGAAACACCGGTGAGGATCAGGTGTGGGATCTCAGAATCTGAAGATTTCGACGTTTTGGTGGGCACGGAGATGATCTTTGCACTGGGCATGACCATCTGCTTTTGGAAGGAGACGGTAGAATTCAGAACCAGGTGGTGGAAGAAGGGTGAGCCACTGGGACAGCTGCCGGTGCAGTTCGTCAAGACAGAGCCAAAGCGGGCTTACAGGGCGGATCTGAAGGAGGGGGCAGCGAAGCAGGGGGCACAGGAGACCGCGAGGAACAAGGAACAGGGTGGACAGCCGAGGATGCACTTCATGGACGAGCCCAGCCAACAATCCGATTGGCAGCAACCTATCCGCCTGGTGGAACTCTTCGGGGGCATAGGGGCGGGTTTGGCAGCGGTGGTACGGAACGGGATAGCAGTGAAGCAGTGGATTTACGTAGAGAAGGCGGCAGAAGCAAGGAAAATGGCGGAGCATCATGCATGGCAGCTGCACAGCGAGTTCCCGGAGCTGTTGAAGGAAGAGGTGATCAGGGCAGCAATGAGCAGAGGAGTCAACGACGTCAGGGCCATCACAGAAGCTGAGGTGGCAAGCTGGGGGCACGTGGACCTGTTAGTGGCTGGGTGGGAGTGCCAAGGGGTATCATGGGCTGGGAAAGGCAAGGGTGAGCAAGACCTGCGAACACAGCTGATGGAGGACTTGTTCAGAGTGATGGAATGGCTGCAGGCTCAACAAGGCAGGGTGGCGTACCTGCTGGAGCATTTAGACATGGAAGGAGATGTGCGTGAGCCCATACGGCTGGTAAGGGAGCGAGTGACCAGACAGGTGGGAAAAGGGGTAAGCTGCGACGCAACACGGATGGGAGCCTACTCACACAGGCTCAGAATGTATTGGCAAAACGTGGTGCCAGCAGAAGACCTGCAGAGGGAGATAGAGGGGGTGAGAAGAGCAGGGGGGCGGAAGCTGAGCGATATACTCGAGCCTGGGCGAACACCAGCACCAGTAAGCAAGAGGAGCTACAGCCGACATTACCCTTGCAACACAGTGGGGCAAGAGAGGCAAGCACTGCCGACGCTCGTGTCATATGAAGGGGCAGCAGGGTACCAGATGGAGGGGAAGCAGCCAGGCCCAGGACTAGTGCTCGATCATAGGAAGGGAAGATGGGAAGAGCCCACGGCCCTGGAGAGGGAGCTGGCTATGGGGTACAAGGAGAACATCACAGCAGCCCCGGGCGTGACAGAGCAGGAAAGGAGGCGGGCGATGGGGAATGCAATGGATGGATACGTGATGAGGTGGTTGGTGCAGCGGATGTGGAGAGAAACGGTGCTGCACTGGGGACTGAAGGAGGGAGAAAATACAGAGGCAACGGTGAGACAAGGGGTGTGGACCTGCCTGCTAACAGCAGAGCCTGAGTGGAAGATAGGAGAGAGCATGAGCGAGGGAGGGAAGACAGCGATGCTGGCACTACTGGTCAAGCACAGGAAAGGCTTCGCTTTCACCCTGCAGGAGTTGGGGAAGTGCAAGATCAAGGAGATGGCATTGAAGCTGAACAGTGAAGAGCCGGTGTTCCATCGCAGAAGAAAGATGCCACCAGGGGATGAGGCGATCTGCAAGGAGAAAGTACAGGAGTTGCTGGAAGCAGGACTGATCAGAAGGTCAGAGTCAGAGTACGCAACCCCGACCGTGGTGGCAGCCAGGAAGGATTTGACAGGCGAGGTGCTGAGCCGCAGAATGTGCGGTGATTACAGAGATCTTAACAAGATCACCGTGCCGGATAGGTACCCCATGCCAATGGCGGAAGAACTCTTCGACAAGCTGGCCGACGGAGTATACTTCACGACGCTGGACCTGCGCCAGGGATTCAATCAGATAAAAATCAGAGAGGAAGATGTGAAGAAGACAGCCTTCCACGGACCGGACGGGCTGTATGAGTGGTTATACATGCCCTTCGGCCTGCGGAATGCCTCGGCAGTGTTTCAGAGAGTTATGGATGCGGTGCTGCGGGGGATTGAACATGCAGCATGCTACATTGATGATGTGGTCATCTTCAGCCAGACAGAGCAGCAGCACCTTGAGGACGTGGAGCGGACCCTGAGTGCAATAGAGGAGGCAGGGCTCACCTGTCATCCCAACAAGTGCAGGTGGGGGGAGCGGACAGTGCAGTACCTGGGGTATGAAGTGACAGGAGGACAGATCGGGATTCAGCAAGCAAAGGTGCAGGTGCTGGACAGGCTGAGGGAACCCAGGGACAAGACAGGGCTGCGCGCAGTCTTGGGCTTCCTCAGCTACTACAGGCGCTTCGTGCCTAACTTCAGTAAGCGGGCGGCAGTGCTGAACGGGATGCTGCGAGAGGACAAGGTATGGGAGTGGGGAGAACAGCAGAGGGAAGCACTGCAAGACCTCATGACAGCCGTGAAGACAGCAACCGTGCTGCGGCTGCCAGCAGCAGACCAGCCCTTCGTCCTCTACACCGATTGGAGCAGCCAGGGGATGGGGGCAATCCTGTGCCAGGAAGTGGAGGGAGTGGAAAAAGTGGTAGCCTACGCCAGCAGGAGCTGCAACCCCGCAGAGGCGCAGTATAGCTCATACATAGGGGAGGGGCTGGCGGCCGTGTGGGCGGTGGGGCATTTCAGGGTGTACCTGCAGGGCCGCGAGTTCACACTGGTCACTGACCATCAGCCCCTCACTTGGCTGATGACCACACCAGGGCTGACGGGAAGAAACGCAAGGTGGGCAGTGAAGCTGCAAGAATATGATTTCCAGATCAGGCATAGGCCGGGGAAGACGCTGCAGCACGTCGACGGTCTCTCTCGCAACCCACCACCGCTGGAATCAGGACAGAGAACACAGGGGACGGAAGGGACGGAGCTGGAGCCAGCACACACCTTGATCATGCTGGCGAGAGAAGCGGAAGAGGTCGGAGCCAAGGGGAGCAAGGGACCAGCCGACATCTGGCAGGACGAGAAGGCAATGCGGTGGGTGAAAGGAGAAACAGAGGAAGACGAGACAGTGTCAGAAAGAGTGCGGGCACGGGGGCACCACTACAGGTGGTATCAGCGGCAGCTGCAGATCAAGACAGAGGACGGGTGGAAGCTAGTGCCTGCACCCACGGACCGTGAAGCAGTGATCAAGGAGGTGCACACGAAGCTGGGACACTTCGGGCACGAGAGGACTGTACACCTGCTGAAGACAGGCTGGTGGTGGGAAGGGATGCGCAAGCAAGTGAAAGAGTGGGTGGAGGGGTGTGAGGCGTGTCAGAGGAGCAAGGCAAACTTAACGCAGGCCAAAGCAGAACTGCATTCACTGCCGATTTGCGGGTTGGGATTCCGATGGTCCTTGGACCTCGCGGGAGAGCTGCCGCTCAGCAGGAGCGGAAATCGGTACATCGTGTTCATGGTGGAGCATGCGAGCAAGTGGTTGGAGGTGAAAGCCATCCCCAGCAAGAGCGCGAGGCACATAGCAGCAGCCTTCAAGGCGCAGGTGGTGTGTCGCTTTGGAGCGTGCGGGGAGGTACTCACGGATCAGGGGACGGAGTTTCTGGGGGAATTTGAGAAGCTGCTGAAGGAATCCGGCATAGCGCACAGAAAAACCTCCCGCTACCACCCACAAAGCGACGGGCTGACCGAGCGAGCGGTGCAGACCTTCAAGCGGGGGCTGCGGGCCTATGGGGAGCAGAGGAAGAGGGACTGGGATGAGGAGCTGGATTGGATAGCCGCAGGGTACAGGTTCGGGAAGCAGGCAGCACTCAAGGACCACTCCCCGTACAGCCTCCTTTACGGAAGAGAGCCAATCCTGCCAGTGGAGGCACCACGGGTACTGACAGACACGGTGACAGCAGGCACGATCAAGAACTGGGTGGCCCTGTCCGAGGTGAGAGCGCGCTACATGCGCTACATGCTGCCAGCGGCACTGGAGAACCTGCACACTGCACAGCTGAGGGACGCAAGGAGGTACGAACAGAGGCAGCGCAAGGGAGAGGGGCGAGTGGCAAGAGGCGTCTGTGAAGGGCAGGAGGTGTACCTCAAGAGGGCAAAGCAAGACACCCTGGATGTGGGGCTGGGTACGGTCCGCTGGAAGGTCAAGGAGGTGCGCCCTTCAGGGGTGCTGGTCCTGGAGAATGACACGGGGGCGCAAGTGAAGGAGCATCAAACGAACACTGCCGTGATCAGAGGCAGCGGGCCTCAGCGCAACGGTCCTGTGACCTGCGCTCAAGCTGCGCGAGCACGGGCACAGGAGGGGGCAGAGAGTGGCTGAGGCAGCAGAAGGAACGAAGGAGAGGCAGAGCAGGAGAATCAAGGCAGAGAAGAGCATAGCGGTAACTCCGACAGCTGTCACCGAATATGTACGTTTGTGCATATAAGGTGCCAGTATGATTGTGGTGTAGAAAGGGTGTAGTAATGTGTTGTATTTGTTGTATGCAGGCTCAAGGATGGGTAGGTGGGAGGCTGGGAAATTGACGCGAAGTTGGTAGGAGAACACCAGGGGGTGAAATCCTCGCGACCAATGGGAACAAACCCAACCCAGGCTCAAGCCGCACATTGAGAAATGCACGGCTCGAGCCAGGGACAGGTAAGTTCACTCTCACACACACACACAATGCTTTCTGTTTGTTATCCTTTCGTATAGTGGACAGTTGTTACCTCAGATTTGCCTACAGGTGGCACACCACTCAGAGAGGACCTTTGAGGTGAGAGTTACCACTCTTTCATCGAGAGTGGCTGAGGCAGCAGAAGGAACGAAGGAGAGGCAGAGCAGGAGAATCAAGGCAGAGAAGAGCATAGCGGTAACTCCGACAATACGGATGGGGTGAGTGAGAGAGGGAGAAAGGCAGGGCAAGGAGGGGCAGGGGTGAGAAACGAGCGGCAGATACGGATGGGGCGAGTGAGAGAGGGAGAAAGGCAGGGCAAGGAAGGGCAGGGGTGAGAAACGAGCGGCAGATACGGATGGGGTGAGTGAGAGAGGGAGAAAGGCAGGGCAAGGAAGGGCAGGGGTGAGAAACGAGCGGCAGATACGGATGGGGTGAGTGAGAGGGGGAGAAAGGCAGGGCAAGGAAGGGCAGGGGTGAGAAACGAGCGGCAGATACGGATGGGGTGAGTGAGAGAGGGAGAAAGGCAGGGCAAGGCAGGGCAGGGGTGAGAAACGAGCGGCAGATACGGATGGGGTGAGTGAGAGAGGGAGAAAGGCAGGGCAAGGAAGGGCAGGGGTGAGAAACGAGCGGCAGATACGGATGGGGTGAGTGAGAGAGGGAGAAAGGCAGGGCAAGGAAGGGCAGGGGTGAGAAACGAGCGGCAGATACGGATGGGGTGAGTGAGAGGGGGAGAAAGGCAGGGCAAGGAAGGGCAGGGGTGAGAAACGAGCGGCAGATACTGATGGGGTGAGTGAGAGAGGGAGAAAGGCAGGGCAAGGCAGGGCAGGGGTGAGAAACGAGCAGCAGATACGGATGGGGTGAGTGAGAGAGGCAGAAAGGCAGGGCAAGGCAGGGCAGGGGTGAGAAACGAGCGGCAGATACGGATGGGATGAGTGAGAGCGGGAGAAAGGCAGGGCAAGGCAGGGCAGGGGGGACAAACGAGCAGCAGATACGGATGGGATGAGTGAGAGAGGGACAAAGGCAGGTCAAGGGAGGGCAGGGGTGAGAAACGAGCGGCATATACGGATGGGGTGAGTGAGAGAGGCAGAAAGGCAGGGCAAGGAGGGGCAGGGGAGAGAAACGAGCAGCAGATACGGATGGGGTGAGTGAGAGAGGGAGAAAGGCAGGGCAAGGCAGGGCAGGGGAGAGAAACGAGCGGCAGATACTGATGGGGTGAGTGAGAGAGGGAGAAAGGCAGGGCAAGGCAGGGCAGGGGTGAGAAACGGGAGGCAGATACGGATGGGGTGAGTGTGAGGGGGAGAGAGGCAGGGCAAGGAAGGGCAGGGGTGAGAAACGAGCGGCAGATACGGATGGGGTGAGTGAGAGAGGGAGAAAGGCAGGGCAAGGAAGGGCAGGGGTGAGAAACGAGCGGCAGATACGGATGGGGTGAGTGAGAGAGGGAGAAAGGCAGGGCAAGGAAGGGCAGGGGTGAGAAACGAGCGGCAGATACGGATGGGGTGAGTGAGAGGGGGAGAAAGGCAGGGCAAGGCAGGGCAGGGGTGAGAAACGAGCGGCAGATACGGATGGGGTGAGTGAGAGAGGGAGAAAGGCAGGGCAAGGAAGGGCAGGGGTGAGAAACGAGCGGCAGATACGGATGGGGTGAGTGAGAGAGGGAGAAAGGCAGGGCAAGGCAGGGCAGGGGTGAGAAACGAGCGGCAGATACGGATGGGGTGAGTGAGAGAGGGAGAAAGGCAGGGCAAGGAGGGGCAGGGGTGAGAAACGAGCGGCAGATACGGATGGGGTGAGTGAGAGGGGGAGAAAGGCAGGGCAAGGCAGGGCAGGGGTGAGAAACGAGCGGCAGATACGGATGGGGTGAGTGAGAGAGGGAGAAAGGCAGGGCAAGGCAGGGCAGGGGTGAGAAACGAGCGGCAGATACGGATGGGGTGAGTGAGAGAGGGAGAAAGGCAGGGCAAGGCAGGGCAGGGGTGAGAAACGAGCGGCAGATACGGATGGGGTGAGTGAGAGAGGGAGAAAGGCAGGGCAAGGCAGGGCAGGGGTGAGAAACGAGCGGCAAATACAGATGGGGCGAGTGAGAGAGGGAGAAAGGCAGGGCAAGGAAGGGCAGGGGTGAGAAACGAGCGGCAGATACGGATGGGGTGAGTGAGAGAGGGAGAAAGGCAGGGCAAGGAAGGGCAGGGGTGAGAAACGAGCGGCAGATACGGATGGGGTGAGTGAGAGGGGGAGAAAGGCAGGGCAAGGAGGGGCAGGGGTGAGAAACGAGCGGCAGATACGGATGGGGTGAGTGAGAGAGGGACAAAGGCAGGGCAAGGCAGGGCAGGGGTGAGAAACGAGCGGCATATACGGATGGGGTGAGTGAGAGAGGGAGAAAGGCAGGGCAAGGAGGGGCAGGGGAGAGAAACGAGCGGCAGATACGGATGGGGTGAGTGAGAGAGGGACAAAGGCAGGGCAAGGCAGGGCAGGGGTGAGAAACGAGCGGCATATACGGATGGGGTGAGTGAGAGAGGGAGAAAGGCAGGGCAAGGAGGGGCAGGGGAGAGAAACGAGCGGCAGATACGGATGGGGTGAGTGAGAGAGGGAGAAAGGCAGGGCAAGGAAGGGCAGGGGTGAGAAACGAGCGGCAGATACGGATGGGGTGAGTGAGAGAGGGAGAAAGGCAGGGCAAGGAAGGGCAGGGGTGAGAAACGAGCGGCAGATACGGATGGGGTAAGTGAGAGAGGGAGAAAGGCATGGCAAGGCAGGGCAGGGGTGAGAAACGAGCAGCAGATACGGATAGGGTGAGTGAGAGAGGGAGAAAGGCAGGGCAAGGCAGGGCAGGGGTGAGAAACGAGCGGCAGATACGGATGGGGTGAGTGAGAGAGGGAGAAAGGCAGGGCAAGGAAGGGCAGGGGTGAGAAACGAGCGGCAGATACGGATGGGGTGAGTGAGAGAGGGAGAAAGGCATGGCAAGGCAGGGCAGGGGTGAGAAACGAGCAGCAGATACGGATGGGGTGAGTGAGAGAGGGAGAAAGGCAGGGCAAGGCAGGGCAGGGGTGAGAAACGAGCAGCAGATACGGATGGGGTGAGTGAGAGAGGGAGAAAGGCAGGGCAAGGAAGGGCAGGGGTGAGAAACGAGCGGCAGATACGAATGGGGTGAGTGAGAGAGGGATAAAGGCAGGGCAAGGAAGGGCAGGGGTGAGAAACGAGCGGCAGATACGGATGGGGTGAGTGAGAGAGGGAGAAAGGCAGGGCAAGGAAGGGCAGGGGTGAGAAACGAGCGGCAGATACGGATGGGGTGAGTGAGAGAGGGAGAAAGGCAGGGCAAGGAAGGGCAGGGGTGAGAAATGAGCGGCAGATACGGATGGGGTGAGTGAGAGGGGGAGAAAGGCAGGGCAAGGCAGGGCAGGGGTGAGAAACGAGCGGCAGATACGGATGGGGTGAGTGAGAGGGGGAGAAAGGCAGGGCAAGGCAGGGCAGGGGTGAGAAACGAGCGGCAGATACGGATGGGGTGAGTGAGAGAGGGAGAAAGGCAGGGCAAGGAAGGGCAGGGGTGAGAAACGAGCGGCAGATACGGATGGGGTGAGTGAGAGAGGGAGAAAAGCAGGGCAAGGAAGGGCAGGGGTGAGAAACGAGCGGCAGATACGGATGGGGTGAGTGAGAGAGGGAGAAAGGCAGGGCAAGGAAGGGCAGGGGTGAGAAACGAGCGGCAGATACGGATGGGGTGAGTGAGAGAGGGAGAAAGGCAGGGCAAGGCAGGGCAGGGGTGAGAAACGAGCGGCAGATACGGATGTGGTGAGTGAGAGAGGGAGAAAGGCAGGGCAAGGAAGGGCAGGGGTGAGAAACGAGCGGCAGATACGGATGGGGTGAGTGAGAGAGGGAGAAAGGCAGGGCAAGGAAGGGCAGGGGTGAGAAACGAGCGGCAGATACGGATGGGGTGAGTGAGAGAGGGAGAAAGGCAGGGCAAGGAGGGGCAGGGGTGAGAAACGAGCGGCAGATACGGATGCAGTGAGTGAGGGAGGGAGAAAGGCAGGGCAAGGCAGGGCAGGGGTGAGAAACGAGCGGCAGATACGGATGGGGTGAGTGAGAGAGGGAGAAAGGCAGGGCAAGGAGGGGCAGGGGTGAGAACCGAGCGGCAGATACGGATGGGGTGAGTGAGAGAGGGAGAAAGGCAGGGCAAGGCAGGGCAGGGGAGAGAAACGAGCGGCAGATACGGATGGGGTGAGTGGGAGAGGGAGAAAGGCAGGGCAAGGAAGGGCAGGGGTGAGAAACGAGCGGCAGACACGGATGGGGTGAGTGAGAGTGGGAGAAAGGCAGGGCAAGGCAGGGCAGGGGTGAGAAACGAGCGGCAGATACGGATGGGGTGAGTGAGAGAGGGAGAAAGGCAGGGCAAGGCAGGGCAGGGGTGAGAAACGAGCGGCAGATACGGATGGGGTGAGTGAGAGAGGGAGAAAGGCAGGGCAAGGCAGGGCAGGGGTGAGAAACGAGAGGCAGATACGGATGGGGTGAGTGAGAGAGGGAGAAAGGCAGGGCTAGGAAGGGCAGGGGTGAGAAACGAGCGGCAGATACGGATGGGGTGAGTGAGAGGGGGAGAAAGGCAGGGCAAGGAAGGGCAGGGGTGAGAAACGAGCGGCAAATACGGATGGGGTGAGTGAGAGAGGGAGAAAGGCAGGGCAAGGAGGGGCAGGGGTGAGAAACGAGCGGCAGATACGGATGGAGTGAGTGAGGGAGGGAGAAAGGCAGGGCAAGGCAGGGCAGGGGTGAGAAACGAGCGGCAGATACGGATGGGGTGAGTGAGAGAGGGAGAAAGGAAGGGCAAGGAAAGGCAGGGGTGAGAAACGAGCGGCAGATACGGATGGGGTGAGTGAGAGAGGGAGAAAGGCAGGGCAAGGTAGGGCAGGGGTGAGAAACGAGCGGCAGATACGGATGGGGTGAGTGAGAGAGGGAGAAAGGAAGGGCAAGGAAGGGCAGGGGTGAGAAACGAGCGGCAGATACGGATGGGGTGAGTGAGAGAGGGAGAAAGGCAGGGCAAGGCAGGGCAGGGGTGAGAAACGAGCGGCAAATACGGATGGGGTGAGTGAGAGAGGGAGAAAGGCAGGGCAAGGAAGGGCAGGGGTGAGAAACGAGCGGCAGATACGGATGGGGTGAGTGAGAGAGGGAGAAAGGCAGGGCAAGGAGGGGCAGGGGTGAGAAACGAGCGGCAGATACGGATGGGGCGAGTGAGAGAGGGAGAAAGGCAGGGCAAGGAAGGGCAGGGGTGAGAAACGAGCGGCAGATACGGATGGGGTGAGTGAGAGAGGGAGAAAGGCAGGGCAAGGCAGGGCAGGGGTGAGAAACGAGCGGCAGATACGGATGGGGTGAGTGAGAGGGGGAGAAAGGCAGGGCAAGGAAGGGCAGGGGTGAGAAACGAGCGGCAGATACGGATGGGGTGAGTGAGAGAGGGAGAAAGGCAGGGCAAGGCAGGGCAGGGGTGAGAAACGAGCGGCAGATACGGATGGGGTGAGTGAGAGAGGGAGAAAGGCAGGGCAAGGAAGGGCAGGGGTGAGAAACGAGCGGCAGATACGGATGGGGTGAGTGAGAGAGGGAGAAAGGCAGGGCAAGGAAGGGCAGGGGTGAGAAACGAGCGGCAGATACGGATGGGGTGAGTGAGAGGGGGAGAAAGGCAGGGCAAGGAAGGGCAGGGGTGAGAAACGAGCGGCAGATACTGATGGGGTGAGTGAGAGAGGGAGAAAGGCAGGGCAAGGCAGGGCAGGGGTGAGAAACGAGCAGCAGATACGGATGGGGTGAGTGAGAGAGGCAGAAAGGCAGGGCAAGGAGGGGCAGGGGAGAGAAACGAGCGGCAGATACGGATGGGATGAGTGAGAGCGGGAGAAAGGCAGGGCAAGGCAGGGCAGGGGGGACAAACGAGCAGCAGATACGGATGGGATGAGTGAGAGAGGGACAAAGGCAGGGCAAGGGAGGGCAGGGGTGAGAAACGAGCGGCATATACGGATGGGGTGAGTGAGAGAGGCAGAAAGGCAGGGCAAGGAGGGGCAGGGGAGAGAAACGAGCAGCAGATACAGATGGGGTGAGTGAGAGAGGGAGAAAGGCAGGGCAAGGCAGGGCAGGGGAGAGAAACGAGCGGCAGATACTGATGGGGTGAGTGAGAGAGGGAGAAAGGCAGGGCAAGGCAGGGCAGGGGTGAGAAACGGGAGGCAGATACGGATGGGGTGAGTGTGAGGGGGAGAGAGGCAGGGCAAGGAAGGGCAGGGGTGAGAAACGAGCGGCAGATACGGATGGGGTGAGTGAGAGAGGGAGAAAGGCAGGGCAAGGAAGGGCAG
The DNA here is from genome assembly GCA_948144175.1 of Closterium sp. NIES-65. Lineage (NCBI taxonomy): Eukaryota > Viridiplantae > Streptophyta > Zygnematophyceae > Desmidiales > Closteriaceae > Closterium > Closterium sp. NIES-65. Next base: position 3,196,837 of record CANXME010000742.1, on the reverse strand, counting down.
GGGTGAGAAACGAGCGGCAGATACGGATGGGGTGAGTGAGAGAGGGAGAAAGGCAGGGCAAGGAAGGGCAGGGGTGAGAAACGAGCGGCAGATACGGATGGGGTGAGTGAGAGGGGGAGAAAGGCAGGGCAAGGCAGGGCAGGGGTGAGAAACGAGCGGCAGATACGGATGGGGTGAGTGAGAGAGGGAGAAAGGCAGGGCAAGGAAGGGCAGGGGTGAGAAACGAGCGGCAGATACGGATGGGGTGAGTGAGAGAGGGAGAAAGGCAGGGCAAGGAAGGGCAGGGGTGAGAAACGAGCGGCAGATACGGATGGGGTGAGTGAGAGAGGGAGAAAGGCAGGGCAAGGCAGGGCAGGGGTGAGAAACGAGCGGCAGATACGGATGGGGTGAGTGAGAGGGGGAGAAAGGCAGGGCAAGGCAGGGCAGGGGAGAGAAACGAGCGGCAGATACGGATGGGGTGAGTGAGAGAGGGAGAAAGGCAGGGCAAGGCAGGGCAGGGGTGAGAAACGAGCGGCAGATACGGATGGGGTGAGTGAGAGAGGGAGAAAGGCAGGGCAAGGAGGGGCAGGGGTGAGAAACGAGCGGCAGATACGGATGGGGTGAGTGAGAGAGGGAGAAAGGCAGGGCAAGGAAGGGCAGGGGTGAGAAACGAGCGGCAGATACGGATGGGGTGAGTGAGAGAGGGAGAAAGGCATGGCAAGGCAGGGCAGGGGTGAGAAACGAGCAGCAGATACGGATGGGGTGAGTGAGAGAGGGAGAAAGGCAGGGCAAGGCAGGGCAGGGGTGAGAAACGAGCGGCAGATACGGATGGGGTGAGTGAGAGAGGGAGAAAGGCAGGGCAAGGAAGGGCAGGGGTGAGAAACGAGCGGCCGATACGGATGGGGTGAGTGAGAGAGGGAGAAAGGCAGGGCAAGGCAGGGCAGGGGTGAGAAACGAGCGGCAGATACGGATGGGGTGAGTGAGAGAGGGAGAAAGGCAGGGCAAGGCAGGGCAGGGGTGAGAAACGAGCGGCAAATACAGATGGGGCGAGTGAGAGAGGGAGAAAGGCAGGGCAAGGAAGGGCAGGGGTGAGAAACGAGCGGCAGAAACGGATGGGGTGAGTGAGAGAGGGAGAAAGGCAGGGCAAGGAAGGGCAGGGGTGAGAAACGAGCGGCAGATACGGATGGGGTGAGTGAGAGGGGGAGAAAGGCAGGGCAAGGCAGGGCAGGGGTGAGAAACGAGCGGCAGATACGGATGGGGTGAGTGAGAGAGGGAGAAAGGCAGGGCAAGGCAGGGCAGGGGTGAGAAACGAGCGGCAGATACGGATGGGGTGAGTGAGAGAGGGAGAAAGGCAGGGCAAGGAAGGGCAGGGGTGAGAAACGAGCGGCAGATACGGATGGGGTGAGTGAGAGAGGGAGAAAGGCAGGGCAAGGCAGGGCAGGGGTGAGAAACGGGCGGCAGATACGGATGGGGTGAGTGTGAGGGGGAGAGAGGCAGGGCAAGGAAGGGCAGGGGTGAGAAACGAGCGGCAGATACGGATGGGGTGAGTGAGAGAGGGAGAAAGGCAGGGCAAGGAAGGGCAGGGGTGAGAAACGAGCGGCAGATACGGATGGGGTGAGTGAGAGAGGGAGAAAGGCAGGGCAAGGAAGGGCAGGGGTGAGAAACGAGTGGCAGATACGGATGGGGTGAGTGAGAGGGGGAGAAAGGCAGGGCAAGGCAGGGCAGGGGTGAGAAACGAGCGGCAGATACGGATGGGGTGAGTGAGAGAGGGAGAAAGGCAGGGCAAGGAGGGGCAGGGGTGAGAAACGAGCGGCAGATACGGATGGGGTGAGTGAGAGAGGGAGAAAGGCAGGGCAAGGAAGGGCAGGGGTGAGAAACGAGCGGCAGATACGGATGGGGTGAGTGAGAGAGGGAGAAAGGCAGGGCAAGGCAGGGCAGGGGTGAGAAACGAGCGGCAGATACGGATGGGGTGAGTGAGAGAGGGAGAAAGGCAGGGCAAGGAGGGGCAGGGGTGAGAAACGAGCGGCAGATACGGATGGGGTGAGTGAGAGAGGGAGAAAGGCAGGGCAAGGAAGGGCAGGGGTGAGAAACGAGCGGCAGATACGGATGGGGTGAGTGAGAGAGGGAGAAAGGCATGGCAAGGCAGGGCAGGGGTGAGAAACGAGCAGCAGATACGGATGGGGTGAGTGAGAGAGGGAGAAAGGCAGGGCAAGGCAGGGCAGGGGTGAGAAACGAGCGGCAGATACGGATGGGGTGAGTGAGAGAGGGAGAAAGGCAGGGCAAGGAAGGGCAGGGGTGAGAAACGAGCGGCCGATACGGATGGGGTGAGTGAGAGAGGGAGAAAGGCAGGGCAAGGCAGGGCAGGGGTGAGAAATGAGCGGCAGATACGAATGGGGTGAGTGAGAGAAGGAGAAAGGCAGGGCAAGGAGGGGCAGGGGTGAGAAACGAGCGGCAGATACGGATGGGGTGAGTGAGAGAGGGAGAAAGGCAGGGCAAGGAAGGGCAGGGGTGAGAAACGAGCGGCAGATACGGATGGGGTGAGTGAGAGAAGGAGAAAGGCATGGCAAGGCAGGGCAGGGGTGAGAAACGAGCAGCAGATACGGATGGGGTGAGTGAGAGAGGGAGAAAGGCAGGGCAAGGCAGGGCAGGGGTGAGAAACGAGCAGCAGATACGGATGGGGTGAGTGAGAGAGGGAGAAAGGCAGGGCAAGGAAGGGCAGGGGTGAGAAACGAGCGGCAGATACGAATGGGGTGAGTGAGAGAGGGAGAAAGGCAGGGCAAGGCAGGGCACGGGTGAGAAACGAGCGGCAGATACGGATGGGGTGAGTGAGAGAGGGAGAAAGGCAGGGCAAGGAGGGGCAGGGGTGAGAAACGAGCGGCAGATACGGATGGGGTGAGTGAGAGGGGAGAAAGGCAGGGCAAGGAGGGGCAGGGGTGAGAAACGAGCGGCAGATATGGATGGGGTGAGTGAGAGAGGGACAAAGGCAGGGCAAGGCAGGGCAGGGGTGAGAAACGAGCGGCATATACGGATGGGGTGAGTGCGAGAGGGAGAAAGGCAGGGCAAGGAGGGGCAGGGGAGAGAAACGAGCGGCAGATACGGATGGGGTGAGTGAGAGAGGGAGAATGGCAGGGCAAGGAAGGGCAGGGGTGAGAAACGAGCGGCAGATACGGATGGGGTGAGTGAGAGAGGGAGAAAGGCAGGGCAAGGAAGGGCAGGGGTGAGAAACGAGCGGCAGATACGGATGGGGTAAGTGAGAGAGGGAGAAAGGCATGGCAAGGCAGGGCAGGGGTGAGAAACGAGCAGCAGATACGGATGGGGTGAGTGAGAGAGGGAGAAAGGCAGGGCAAGGCAGGGCAGGGGTGAGAAACGAGCGGCAGATACGGATGGGGTGAGTGAGAGAGGGAGAAAGGCAGGACAAGGAAGGGCAGGGGTGAGAAACGAGCGGCAGATACGGATGGGGTGAGTGAGAGAGGGAGAAAGGCATGGCAAGGCAGGGCAGGGGTGAGAAACGAGCAGCAGATACGGATGGGGTGAGTGAGAGAGGGAGAAAGGCAGGGCAAGGCAGGGCAGGGGTGAGAAACGAGCAGCAGATACGGATGGGGTGAGTGAGAGAGGGAGAAAGGCAGGGCAAGGAAGGGCAGGGGTGAGAAATGAGCGGCAGATACGAATGGGGTGAGTGAGAGAGGGAGAAAGGCAGGGCAAGGAAGGGCAGGGGTGAGAAACGAGCGGCAGATACGGATGGGGTGAGTGAGAGAGGGAGAAAGGCAGGGCAAGGAAGGGCAGGGGTGAGAAACGAGCGGCAGATACGGATGGGGTGAGTGAGAGAGGGAGAAAGGCAGGGCAAGGAAGGGCAGGGGTGAGAAACGAGCGGCAGATACGGATGGGGTGAGTGAGAGGGGGAGAAAGGCAGGGCAAGGCAGGGCAGGGGTGAGAAACGAGCGGCAGATACGGATGGGGTGAGTGAGAGGGGAGAAAGGCAGGGCAAGGAGGGGCAGGGGTGAGAAACGAGCGGCAGATACGGATGGGGTGAGTGAGAGAGGGACAAAGGCAGGGCAAGGCAGGGCAGGGGTGAGAAACGAGCGGCATATACGGATGGGGTGAGTGAGAGAGGGAGAAAGGCAGGGCAAGGAGGGGCAGGGGAGAGAAACGAGCGGCAGATACGGATGGGGTGAGTGAGAGAGGGAGAAAGGCAGGGCAAGGAAGGGCAGGGGTGAGAAACGAGCGGCAGATACGGATGGGGTGAGTGAGAGAGGGAGAAAGGCAGGGCAAGGAAGGGCAGGGGTGAGAAACGAGCGGCAGATACGGATGGGGTAAGTGAGAGAGGGAGAAAGGCATGGCAAGGCAGGGCAGGGGTGAGAAACGAGCAGCAGATACGGATGGGGTGAGTGAGAGAGGGAGAAAGGGAGGGCAAGGCAGGGCAGGGGTGAGAAACGAGCGGCAGATACGGATGGGGTGAGTGAGAGAGGGAGAAAGGCAGGGCAAGGAAGGGCAGGGGTGAGAAACGAGCGGCAGATACGGATGGGGTGAGTGAGAGAGGGAGAAAGGCATGGCAAGGCAGGGCAGGGGTGAGAAACGAGCAGCAGATACGGATGGGGTGAGTGAGAGAGGGAGAAAGGCAGGGCAAGGCAGGGCAGGGGTGAGAAACGAGCAGCAGATACGGATGGGGTGAGTGAGAGAGGGAGAAAGGCAGGGCAAGGAAGGGCAGGGGTGAGAAACGAGCGGCAGATACGAATGGGGTGAGTGAGAGAGGGAGAAAGGCAGGGCAAGGCAGGGCAGGGGTGAGAAACGAGCGGCAGATATGGATGGGGTGAGTGAGAGAGGGAGAAAGGCAGGGCAAGGAGGGGCAGGGGTGAGAAACGAGCGGCAGATACGGATGGGGTGAGTGAGAGGGGAGAAAGGCAGGGCAAGGAGGGGCAGGGGTGAGAAACGAGCGGCAGATACGGATGGGGTGAGTGAGAGAGGGACAAAGGCAGGGCAAGGCAGGGCAGGGGTGAGAAACGAGCGGCATATACGGATGGGGTGAGTGAGAGAGGGAGAAAGGCAGGGCAAGGAGGGGCAGGGGAGAGAAACGAGCGGCAGATACGGATGGGGTGAGTGAGAGAGGGAGAAAGGCAGGGCAAGGCAGGGCAGGGGTGAGAAACGAGCGGCAGATACGGATGGGGTGAGTGAGAGAGGGAGAAAGGCAGGGCAAGGAAGGGCAGGGGTGAGAAACGAGCGGCAGATACGGATGGGGTGAGTGAGAGAGGGAGAAAGGCAGGGCAAGGAAGGGCAGTGGTGAGCGGGCAGGAGCGAGAGGAAAAGGCAAACAGGGATGCAACGAGTGATGGGGAAAGAGTCTCAACCCCCCCTTGTAGCATCGCAGCTCATACACCCCAGGTAATGATGGGGATGGAAAAGGAAGTGTTGGTGAGGAGACTTTTGAGTCAACTCAAAAGTTAGCCAGGGTGGTGGTGCTGCTGCTGGTGGTGCTAGCGCTGGCGCTGGCGGCGGCGGCGGCGGCGGCGGCGGCGGCGGTGGTGGTGGTGGTGGTGGTGGTGGTGGTACTTACCGTACCGGGAATGTCTCCTGAATGTCGTAAGGCTTGCCTCGTCCCTCGTAGCAACGCAGCTCATACACCCCCGGGGATGGTGGTGATGCTAACGGTGCTGATGCTGATGGTAGTGATGCTGATGGGAGTGAGGAGGAAAGGGGTGACGCACTTGCAGCCGCTGCTGCTACTGCAGCCATGCATTTGGAATCCTCCAGGAAAATGCTCGATTCCTTCAAAAGAGAGCAAAAGAGAAGAGAGAAAACGGGGGAAGAAGGGGAGGCTTGGGGAAAAGGAAGAGAAGAAAAAACCACACAGAAAAGACGACAGACATTGCAACCCAGAGCTAAGAGCCACAGGAGCCACGGCCACAGCAACCACGAGCAGGGTCATATTTGTTTAGATTTTTTTTAAATACCCTGCGACGACAGACATTACAACCCAGAGTTAAGAGTCATGGCCATCGCAACCACGATCATTCGCCAGGAAGGACAACCCTTGGGGGCGTTTCTAAAACTGAAGAACGAGTTCGAAAACGTGACAATGAAAAAAGTGGTACGAGTCAGAGAAAACTCCAGCTAGCATCAGATAGCTTGGGTACCCAAGCTATCCCAACAAGCCCAGCTAGCCCCGCTACCCAAGCTAGCCCAACTACAACAGGTGGAAGAACTGGGGGAGAAAATCAAACGAGACCAACAAGTACGGCAAAAGAGCACCATATATGTGCATGTATATGTATATATATTTATATATATATATTTCTATTTTGCGGCTTGCGTCGAAGTGACTCTAGTTTCTCTTGAATCGACTCAAAAGGTAAAATAATTCAAGAAGAGCCATTAATCATAGCAAAGGAACACTTAAATGCCCCGCCATCTGTGACTGGAACGCTGACTTTCAAACGAGACGAGCACCAGCACGTATGGCGAAAGAACACGCGCGAATCTTAATGCGAGACTCAAACAATGCCCAATAAAACAGCTTTGGCGAAAGAACACTCAACCGCCCTCTCACCTGAGAGTGGATGTGAAGTGAAACACTAGCTTCACCAAAAACAGGTACTCTCTAGTGATTCTACTGATCCCCGCCGCGGCGCCGCCCACCATGCCTGCTGCCTGCCATGCCTGCTGCCTGCCACCTTCAATTGTCTCGAGAAAACTCTTCCATGCTAGTTGACTATCGTCCCCTTGCTAAAGGCGACCTTGCCTACTGCTGCCCTTCTTCATGAGCACAGATCCTCGAGAAAACTCTTCCATGCCACAATCCGATCCGAGTCGAATTTACTGTCCCCCTCACCTGAGACTGGAAGGCTGGTTTCACTAGAGGAAGTGTCTCCTGAGTCCACTCCCTGCTGCCTGCCATGCCTGCTGCCGTTTCATGTAATTCTCCAATTGGTCCAATGAAAAGGCATTTCGCAGGTCTCCAATTCTCGCAGTACTCCAATTGGTACCCTTGCGAGTCGACCACCCCAATTGGTTAACTCAACTGCCCCCTCACCTGTGACTGGAAAACCGGTTTCACAAGAGGTAGGTACTCCTGACTCCACCCCCTGCTGCCCGCCATGCCTGCCCTTACTGCGTCCCTCTCCTCCCACCCGCCTGTGTGTGTGCGAGGGAAGAGGAGGGGAAGGAAAGGGTGAGGGAAAGGAGGACGGAAAAGGGATAGAGGAGGGCCAGGGTGGTGTGGGGGTGTGAGACTCCTAGACCCACGTTTCAAGGCGCCTCAACAATAGACTCTCACAGCATTATCTCGCTCTCTCTCCCCACCCACCTGTTTGTGTGTGGGGGAAGGAGGGGGGAGCGAAGGGGCAGAGGAGGAACAGTGTGGTGCGGGGGTGTGAGACTCCTAGATCCATGCTTAGAGGAATTTTCTGAGAATTCTAAAAAAATCCCTGCAACAGCGAAGGGGCAGAGGAGGAACAGTGTGGTGCGAGACTCCTTCCTAGATCCACGTTTCAAGGCGCCTCAACAACAGATTCTCACAGCATCTAAATCCCTCTCCCCCTTCCCACCCACGTGTTTGTGTGTGGGGGAAGGAGGGGGAGAGAAGACGTGGAGGAGGAAGAGCGTGGTTCAATAGAGTAACAGGGTAACTGTAGAGGTGGTTACCAGAATAACAGTCCGTGTGGTTACCAGGATAACAGTGGTTACCAGGGTAACATTGCATGTGGTTACCAGGTTAACAGTGCATGTGGTTACCAGGGTAACAGTGCATGTGGTTCACAGGGTAACAGTGAATGTGGTTACCAGGGTAACAGTGCATGTGGTTACCAGGGTAACAGCGCATGTGGTTACCAGGGTAACAGTGCATGTGGTTACCAGGGTAATAGTGCATGTGGTTACCAGGGTAACAGCGCATGTGGTTACCAGAGTAACAATGCATGGTAACAGTGCATGTGGTTACCAGGGTAACAGTGCATGTGGTTACCAGGGTAACAGTGCATGTGGTTACCAGGGTAACTGTGCATGTGGTTACCAGGGTAACAGTGCATGTGGTTACCAGGGTAACAGTGCATGTGGTTACCAGGGTGACAGTGCATGTGGTTACCAGGGTAACAGTGCATGTGGTTACCAGGGTAACAGTGCATGTGGTTACCAGGGTAACAGTGCATGTGGTTACCAGGGTAACAGTGCATGTGGTTACCAGGGTAACAGTGCATGTGGTTACCAGGGTAACAGTGCATGTGGTTACCAGGGTAACCGTGCATGTGGTTACCAGGGTAACAGTGCATGTGGTTACCAGGGTAACAGTGCATGTGGTTACCAGGGTGACAGTGCATGTGGTTACCAGGGTGACAGTGCATGTGGTTACCAGGGTAACAGTGCATGTGGTTACCAGGGTAACAGTGCATGTGGTTACCAGGGTAACAGTGCATGTGGTTACCAGGGTAACAGTGCATGTGGTTACCAGGGTAACAGTGCATGTGGTTACCAGGGTAACAGTAGAAATGGTGCACCTCGTTCAGCACTCCCCCAGTCTCCACAGTCCAAAACCTGACGGGCGCGGGCAACGGGAGGAGTGGAAAGGAGTGGAGAGGAGTGGAGAGGAGTGGAGGGGAGTGGATAGGAGAAAAAGAAGGGGGGAGGTGATGAACCTCGTTCAGCACTCCCCCAGTCTCCACAGTCCAGAAGCTGATGCGAGGGGAGAGGTGGGGGAAGGAGGGGACTAGAGGAGGACGAGAGGTGGTAACCAGGTTACAAGAAACGCGTCTGGTTGGGGTTCAAAGCTGATGAACAGCATTCAGCACTCCCCCAGTCTCAACTATCCGAAAGCTATATTAGTGCGACTTTTGAGAATTCTCAAAAGTCGCACTAATATGCGAGAGGGAGGAGGGGGTGCAGAGGGGAGAGGAAACGAGGAAAGAGGAGGGGAGGAGAGGGAAGGGGAAGCGGAGCGGAGGGGAGGGGAGGGGAGAGGTAAGGGGAGAGGTAAGGGAGTAGGGGAGAGGAAACGAGGAAAGAGGAGGGGAGGAGAGAGAAGGGGAAGCGGAGCGGAGGGGAGGGGAGGGGAGGGGTAAGGGGAGAGGTAAGGGGAGTAGGGGAGAGGAAACGAGGAAAGAGGAGGGGAGGAGAGGGAAGGGGAAGCGGAGCGGAGGGGAGGGGAGGGGAGGGGTAAGGGGAGAGGTAAGGGGAATAGGGGAGAGGAAACGAGGAAAGAGGAGGGGAGGAGAGGGAAGGGGAAGCGGAGCGGAGGGGAGGGGAGGGGAGAGGTAAGGGGAGAGGTAAGGGGAGTAGGGGAGAGGAAACGAGGAAAGAGGAGGGGAGGGGAGGGAAGGGGAAGCGGAGCGGAGGGGAGGGGAGGGGAGAGGTAAGGGGAGAGGTAAGGGGAGTAGGGGAGAGGAAACGAGGAAAGAGGAGGGGAGGAGAGGGAAGGGGAAGTGGAGCGGAGGGGAGGGGAGGGGAGAGGTAAGGAGAGAGGTAAGGGGAGCAGGGGAGAGGAAACGAGGTGAGATGAAAGGAGAGGATTGGAGAGAAACATTTCCGAGCTATCTTTTGAGTCGACTCAAAAGTCACCACATTCCCGAGCTATCCCCCTTCGCAAAACATTCTTCCATACCGCATGCCCTTCTATCCGCGCCATCCCATTCTTAAGTTACTCCAACCGATCCTAACCTCACAGCACTCCCCAATCCCCCCTGCCACGTAAATCCCCATCTGCCGTCTCACCCTCCACTTCCCCCTTTCACCTTCCTTTCTGCCGCCTATCCCCACTTCCCCCCTTCCATCCCCCGCCTACCCGCGCCATCCGGGGCTCAGCTCCTTCCGCAGCGCCGCGAATCACTTCCCCATCCCCCCTTCTTCCCCCCGCCCCCCTTCCCCGTTTACCCCATTCCCCCCTTCCCCGTTTACCCCATTCCCCCCTTCCCCGTTCCCATTCCCCCATTCCCCGTTTACCCCATTCCCCCCTGCCGCCTACCCGCGCCATCCGGGGCTAAGCTCTTTCCGCAGCGCCGCGAATTTCCGAGTCGCGTCTAAATAGGTCTTTAGCTCGCCGGGGACTATGCGGTACGTGCGCAGCTCAAATATCGGCGGGGATCTCGACCCGTCTCCTGACGTGGCAGCTGCTGATTGAGCTGATGACGGCATCGGCGCTTTCGTGGCACCTTCTGATTGGCTGACGTATCCTCGCGCCGTCGCGAACGCGCCTCCCGCGCCGTGATTAGCGGCAACACCTAAGCCAAGATAGAAAGACGAACTTAGAGACCTTAATCGACTCTGTCCTAAAGGATCATATGCGAGTGCGAAAGTGCTCACACTTTCGGTAATAGTCCCAGATTTAGTGCAACTGATACTGTTACAACCGCGATTAAACGTTTTCGTCAGGGTCGCGGTGACCTGGAAGAGGTGCTTCGCCATCACGGAGGCGACATTCGCAGCTCTTATTGCGAAAACGGGATCGTGGACCCTCGGAACTTCCGCGAGTAACGGACGCGGATATTCGCGCGCTTTGTCGTTGCTCAGGCTGTCTCTCGAATCGCAAATTCTGAAATATTTGACATAGGCTGTGGGGGATCAGTGGTGTACCCATTCATCCCAACATTGCAGGTGCTCAGTCTGGTACGGTGCAGAACGTTTGGTTTGCATTTTGAAAAGGTTCCTTAAGGTAAAGAATCTGCAAACGGGTGGAATTGTGATAAGCTAATAAGCAGATGGAGTCAAAGGAAGGATTCTAGGGTGCAATTGAGTGAGCGAGCGAGAATTGCACTACACCTAGTCCGCGGTATTTCAACCGCCGCTATCTGAACCACGCGAGAGTACTTCTCCTTTATCAAACTTATTTAGTCCGGTTGTTTCAAACTTTAAGAGGGTAGAATCTAGCATTCCCTTCGCGAGATAACGGTAGAAAAAACTCAGTGAATGCCGAGTGTGACAAATGTCACTCTGTCTATCTTGGAGCACTAAGTGTGAGTTCCTTAGACGGAAGTGCTTTCGGCTGCAGAATCGTAGTCTCGATGACTCTAGGTGCTAATATCATTACCTAGAAACGAACAAAGGGGGTTTGAAAGAACAAAGTTCACCTGGTTAAAATACCGCGGATTAGGTGTATCGAAGGGAAACACTACATTGAGCTACATTAAATCCCCACACAGTTCCGAAAATGGGTGTGGCCGAATTTTCGACGACCAAATGGTCATCTTATTTTCCGCGAACAACGACGAGGTGGCCGAATGAATATACAGTTTTGGCGATTCTACAACTTCGGTGGCCGATTTGCAGACCGGTTCAGAAAAGTTGTTAAATTTGAAGTTAGTACACTAGTTGAGTATGTGTGACGCGGTCGCACTTTTGATGGCAATATTTATCATTTGACACAATTACAAATTCTGTCGTGGGCAAAGACGTGCGACGTCGCAGGCGATTGTCGCACACTGTGTCGAGTACTAGGCCATTTTGGATTAGACTCGGCGTCGTTTTTGTGTCAACTTTTTAACGGCCATCAAATTCGTTATTTCTTTGCGAAATTTGCGAATGTCGACATTTGACATACGATTGTCGCAAACTGGTTACCTACGCAAAAACGGCTCGACGAATTGTGGCCGATTTTTTGTAGTTCCCGATTTAACACGCCCTGTCAGAATGTAATTGTATGCATTACTATAACTGCTTGTAGTGTAGACCTAGTGTAGTTATATCGCTTTCATGTTAGGTGGTGCACCCTTTTCCTTTACTATATCTTCTACAACATTCCATAGTGAAACCCTCATTCTCTCGACTCTTTTCTTCTTTTCAACTTTCTCGACATTCATCAACTCACTCGATCTCAACCTCCTTCATATCACCTAAGGTTTCCATGCCTCCTAAGTTCTAGAACTTTTCACACACCCTAGACATGAGCTAAGAATATAGAGCTAAGCAAAAGTGGTAACGGTAATGTGTGAAAATGAGGTGTGCTACGGGCCTAGCGCCGAGGCTGGGAATTGTCGAGGCGGAGGTCCGGAGCGTGGGTTACCAACCGAACTGTGAGGTTGGGTCGTATTGTGAACAGTGGCGGGAACAGTAGTCGAGACGAGTGTCGCGAATGGTAACGATGCATTGTTGGGAGTTGTTGGTGGGAAGAATGGTGTACGCGCTGAGCAGGGACGCGAAGTAAGGAAAAAAAATATATATATTCCTTACACTAACCCCCCCCCCCCCCCCCCCCTTAAGGAGGCCCTTTTTACGAAAGTGCGTGTACATCCCGGAAATTTTGGATGTGCAGGTATCCGGTGAGGATAGGGTGACAGGGCGGCGGTGGCGATCGGCATTGCATTTAACGATGATATTCGATTTTTTTATAGCGTAGGCTGTTTGGGTTTGTGCTGCTTGTAAAATTTCTGCATACTGTTGCGCGCGTGGCATCAGGTTGTCGGGATTCGAGGTCATGGGTACTGTGGGTGTCAGAACATTATAGCTTATGCTTTTGTGTAGGCTATAGTGGGGTATCCCATAGGGGGTACAACCCAATTAGGGTTAGTACTTGTACCCACTTCACTCATAGTTCATTCATTCTCGTTCTCATTCTTCTCATGGAATCAGAGCAGGTCCCCCCCCTAGGGACTGTTTCTTGGGCCCACCGAAGCGCGCCCCGAGGCGCGCGCGTTTTTTTTTTTTTTTTTAGCGACCCGTCGTGTCGCCCTCCCCCCCTCCCAGCGGCCCGTCGCGCCGCCTTTCGGTCGCGGCCCCGCCGCCCTACTCTAGCGGCCCCTCCGCCCTACATCGCGGCCCCGCTGCCCTACCCTTCGACGGCGCCGCTGCCCTAAGTCGCGACCCCGCCGCCCTACTTCGACGGCCCCGCCGCCCTTCGTCGCGGCCCTGCCGCCCTACCCTACGTCGCGGCCCCGCCGCCCTACCCTTCGACGGCGCCGCCGCCCTACGTCGCGGCCCTGCCGCCCTACTTCGACGGCCCCGCCGCCCTACGTCGCGGCCCTGCCGCCCTACCCTTCGACGGCGCCGCCGCCCTACGTCGCGGCCCCGCCGCCCTACTTCGACGGCCCCGCCGCCCTACGTTGCGGCCCCGCCGCCCTACTTTGACGGCCCCGCCGCCCTACGTCGAGGCCCCGCCGCCCTACCCTACTTCGCGGCCCCGCCGCCCTACGTTGCGGCCCCGCCGCCCTACCCTACATCGACGGCCCCGCCGCCCTACTCAGCGGCCCGCCAGACGCCCTACCTTCGGCACGCCCGCCGCCCTACCTGCGGCCCACCCGCCGCCCGACCGCCGGGTCGCCCAGCCGCTGAGCCGCCAAGCCGCCCAGCAGCCGACCGCCGAGCCGCCGAGCTGCCCAGCAGCCGAGCCGCCGAGCCGCCCAGCAGCCGAGCAGCCGAGCCGCCGAGCCGCCCAGCAGCCGAGCCGCCGAGCAGCCGAGCCGCCCCGCAGCTGAGCCGCCGGCCGCTGAGCTGCCCTACTTCCATACGGCCCGTTCTGCCCAGTCTGGTGAGCACAGAGCCTTCTTTTTCTTCACTGCGCTGCCCTCACCCTACTGCTTGCACTGCTAGGCGTCTCTCGTCATGGCTACCCCCAGTGTCCTCGCTTTTGACGCTGAGGGTCGGGCCATTGACTTTGAGGTCTGGGTAGATGACCTCCAGCTGTTCTTACAGTGCGATAGGGCAGACGGCCTCTCTCTCTTTGACCTTACCTCTGGCGCTTCCCCTGCCCCTGCTACTGATGCTGACCCTACTGTTCGCTCCCAGTGGGCTACGCGCGATGCTGCTGCACGTCTTGCTGTGCGTCGCCACCTCCCTACCTCTGAGCGTGCGCACTTTAGTCAGTACAAGAGTGCCCAGACCTTGTACGACGCTGTAGTTGCGCGCTACTCCTCCCCTGCCACTGCTGCACTGAGCCGCCTCATGCTACCCTTCCTCTTCCCTGACCTTGCTGCCTTTCCTACAGTCGCTGATCTCATTACGCATCTCCGCACTAGTGACACCCGCTACCGCGCTACGCTTCCTGCTGACTTCTGCGCCAAGAACCCCCCCCCCCATGTACATCACTCTCTACTTTCTAGTCACCCGCCTCCCCGACTCCCTTCGTGTAGTCCGGGACCACTTCCTTGCGGTTTGTCCCACCACTCTCACAGTCGACAGCCTAGAGAAGGCCCTCCTAGCGGCGGAGAAGAGCATCGTCGCTGTAGGAGCCTCTCGAGGTGACCCCCGCGCCCCCATCTTTGAGGGGTGTTCTCCTTCCCCTCTCTTGCCCTCTGTAGCCTCTGCCGCTGCGGCCGACCTCGTTGGTCTTGAGTCGGTCGGTGCGGCGTCTGCCCCTAGCGGGAGACGTCGCTCTGGCAAGGGCAAGGGGGGCAAGGGAGCGGGTGGGGCTAGCGGGGGCGGTGGCGGTGGAGGTGGAGGCGGCGGAGGGAGTGGGGGTGGCGGTGGAGGAGGTGGCGGGGGTGGGGGTGCTAGTGGCAGCAGTGGTGGCGGAGGCGGCGTCGGCGGCGGCGGTACCGGCGGGGGTGGCGGCGGTGGCGGAGGTGGAGGTGGAGGAGGAGGTGGTGGAGGTGGTCGGAGTGGCACTTCACAGCGCAGCGACACTGGGGGTGGTCAGCGCCAACAGCAGCAGCAGCAGCAGCAGCAGCGTTCTCGCGACGTCCCCACCCCTCAGCAGCTCCGTGAGTGGTACACGCAGCGTCAGCGTGGTGGGGGATTTGGTCCCTGCACCTACGTCCTTCGCACAAGCGACCGCGCGGGTGAGCAGTGTGGGGGTGCCCACCCCACCCAGCGCTGTTTTGGCCGCCTGACGGACGCTTGGCGTCAGCAGTTTCCGGAGGCCACGGAGATCCCCCGCTGGGGAGAGCTGTCTAGGGCTGGCGTGGCTATCTTTGATCTTGACTTTGATGCTATCCTTGCTGCCATGTATGCTGTGACTATTAGTGATGAGGGTGACTGTTACCGGTGTTTCCCGCCCGACCCGGGCATTGGAACTGCTGCGCTAGGTGCTTGTGAGGCTACTGCTCTAGGTGCCAGTGCGTCCGCGCTCTCAGGTACTAGTGAGGCTGCGCTCTCAGGTACTAGTGAGGCTGCGCTCTCAGGTACTGCGCCGGCTTCGGCCTCCCTCACCTTCACACTTGACTCAGGGGCTTCTCGCTCCTTCTTTCGAGACCGCACCACACTCACGCCGCTTGGTCGGCCGGTTGCAGTCTCCCTGGCTGACCCCTCTGGGGGTCCTGTCCTCGCTCACTTCTCAACTGTCCTCCCGTGTCCGGCTGCCCCCTCGGGCACCCTGTCGGGTCTGTACCTCCCCTCGTTCTCGACGAACTTGGTGAGTGGTGCTGACCTGCAGGATGCGGGGGTTCACCAGTTTAATCCTGCGAGTCAGCGGGGGACCCACTGCTCGGACGCCCGCACAGGCCGACACCTAGCCACGTTTTCGCGTCGGCCCGGGTCGAGTCTCTACACCCTGACCATTGAGTCTCCTCCAGTCCCTGCGTCTGGCCAGGTAGCTGCGTCGGGTCAGGTGTTTGCTGCTGCGTCCAGGTCTGGTCCTGAGTCTGCCCCCTGCTCGTATCGCCTCCTGTCTCACGAGACTCTCTTGTGGCACCATCGTCTTGGCCACCCCTCCTTGCCTCGTCTTCGGGGCATGGCTTCCCGTGTCCTTGTCTCTGGTCTCTCCCGGTCTCTCCCTCCCCTTCCTTCGGGGCCAGGACCTTCCTGTGTCCCTTGTGTCGAGGGGCGGCTCCAGGCTGCCCCTCACTCCTCCTTGTTTCCCCCGACAGAGGCTCCTCTGCAGACGCTTCACATGGACGTGTGGGGCCCGGCCCGCGTCCGTGGACAGGGTCACGAGCGCTACTTCCTGCTGGTGGTTGACGACTACTCGTGTTACACCACAGTCTTCCCCTTGCGCAGCAAGGGTGATGTCACTGAGGTGTTGATCGACTGGATCCGCGCGGCTCGTCTCCAGCTCAGGAGGAGCTTCGGCTCGGACTTTCCTGTTTTGCGTCTGCACTCTGACCGAGGCGGAGAGTTCTCCTCTGGCCTTCTGCGAGCCTACTGTCGTGCACGAGGCATCCGCCAGACCTTCACGCTTCCGGACTCTCCACAGCAAAATGGGATTGCTGAGCGCCGCATTGGCATGGTCATGGACGTCGCTCGTACGTCCATGATGCATGCGGCTGCCCCCAATTTTCTGTGGCCGTTTGCGGTTCGGTACGCGGCGCATCAGCTCAACCTTCACCCCAGGGTCTCCCGGCCGGAGACCTCCCCAGCTCTGCTGTGGACGGGGAAGGTCGGCGATGCGTCTGCGTTCCGTGTCTGGGGATCTCGGGCGTTTGTCCGCGACCTGTCTGCGGACAAGCTGTCCCCTCGTGCTGCTCCCTGTGTCTTCCTAGGCTTCCCCCCTGACGCCCCAGGGTGGCAGTTCTACCACCCCTCCTCTCGTCGTGTTCTGTCCTCCCAGGACGTCACGTTCGACGAGTCAGTCCCCTTCTACCGCCTCTTCCCCTACCGCACTCCTTCCCTCCCGCCGCCGCCGCACTTCCTTGTACCAGGTCCCCCCCCGGTAGACCCCCTTCCCCCTAAGGGTCCTGCCCCTTCAGGTGTGTCCCAGGTCGATGCAGTCGAGCCGGTCGAGGTTGCTGGTGACTCAGGTACTGCTGGGGGTGCTGAGCCTGGGGGTGCTGACTCTGGGGGTGCTGAGTCTGAGGGTGCTGAGCCTGGGGGTGCTGAGCCTGGGGGTGCTGAGCCTGGGGGTGCTGAACCTAGGGGTGCTGCCTCTGGGGGTGCTGAGCCTGGGGGTGCTGACTCTGAGGGTGCTGCGCGCGTGGGTGCTGAGCCTGGGGGTGCTGAGCCTGGGGGTGCTGCGTCTGGAGCTGCTGAGCCTGGAGGTGTGGAACCTTCGGCCACTGGACCTCCCCTTGTGGCGTCTGACGGTACTGGGCCTGGAGGTTCTCCGGGTGTTTCGTCTCGGCGGGAGCCACTCTCTCCACAGGAGCTGCGTGAGTGGTTTGCTCGCCGCTGGAGGCGTATAGCTGGAGCTGGCGCTTCTTCGGCCACTGAGGGTGCTGGTGCCGCCGGTCCCGGAGCTGCTGGGCCTGCGGGTCCGCCTGGAGCTGGAGCTGCTGAGGGTGTTGGTTCTGAGACTACTACTGTACGTCCTGGTGGTGGTCGTGCTGCGGGTACTGCTGGCGCTACTGGAGGTCCTGCCGCTGGAGGTGCTGTTGGCGCTGGTGCTGCCGGAGGTGCTGAGGGTGCTGGTGCTGTCCCTGCTGTGTCTGGTGCCGCCGCGCGGCCTCGGCCGTACTTCGTTCCGCTCCTTCAGCTGGTTCTTGGTCTTCCTCCTCTCTTAGAGGGTCCACCGCCTGTCCAGTCGCAGTCACAGTTACCGCCGGCCTCCCCACTGCCTTCTCCGTCTCCGTACACTGGTCCTACTGGTGGTCTTGCTGAGCGTCGTGAGCCTGCGTCTCGTCCTGCGTCGCCTGTTCGTGCTGCTCGCACTAGTGGTCGCAGTTTGCGTCAGCGTCCTCCTCCTGTCCCTGGCACGCACCGGATGTCTCTGCGTCCGTCCACTGCTCCTCTGCGTGCCCCTTTGCCCTCTCCTCTTGAGTCCTCTCTTCCTGCGCTTGCCGACCCTGAGTCAGACTCTCTTCGTGCTGCCAGTCCTACTGTCACGCGTCTCCTTGCTACTGTTGTCACTGACCCCTCCTTTGAGTCCACTGCTGCGTCTGCTCTTGTTGCTGAGCTCGTCGACTTCGCTGCTCGCTGTCGTCTAGACTACGCTGCTAGTCTTGTTGCTGAGTCTGCGTCTGTCTGTCCTCCGTCCGTCGGGGGTGAGTGTGCTCTTGGCACGGACGTCCTTGAGGACAGGCAAGAGGAGTTTCAGTGTCTGGCTGCTGCTTCACCTCATCTTGCGTCTTTACTGCTTGCCCCTGAGGGAGACCCGGATGCACTAGACATCCCGACTCCGCGCTCTTACGCGGAGGCCGTAGAGGGTCCCTACTCCTCTCAGTGGCAGGCAGCTATGGATGCAGAGATGGCTTCCTGGAAGTCCACAGGCACCTACGTTGACGAGGTTCCCCCTCCTGGGGCGAACATTGTCAGTGGGATGTGGATCTTCAGGGTGAAGCGGCCGCCGGGCTCTCCACCTGTCTTCAAGGCGCGGTACGTGGCTCGAGGCTTCAGTCAGCGGCAGGGAGTTGACTACTTTCAGACCTTCTCTCCCACCCCGAAGATGACCACTCTTCGGGTGCTGCTGCACATAGCCGCTCAGCGCGACTACGAGCTCCACTCTCTTGACTTCAGCACTGCTTTCTTGCAGGGTAGCCTGCACGAGGAGATCTGGCTGCGCCGTCCACCTGGCTTCACTGGGACTTTCCCTCGTGGCACCCAGTGGAGCCTCCGACGGCCAGTCTACGGGCTCCGCCAGGCACCACGTGAGTGGCACGACACACTGAGGACTACACTTGCGGCTCTTGGGTTTGCTCCCTCTATTGCTGACCCGTCGTTGTTTCTGCGCACCGACACTTCTTTGCCGCCGTTCTACATCCTCGTGTACGTCGACGACTTGGTCTTTGCCACAGCGGACACTGCTGGACTCGCCTACGTGAAGTCCGAGCTGCAGAAGAGACACACGTGCACAGACCTGGGTGAACTGCGCAGCTACCTTGGCTTGCAGATCACTCGGGACAGAGCACGCCGCACCATTACTTTGACTCAGTCACACATGGTGCAGCAGGTCCTTCAGCGCTTCGGCTTCACGTACTCCTCGCCTCAGGCCACTCCTCTGTCTACTCGCCACTCGCTCTCAGCTCTGCCTTCGGATGAGTCCGTAGAGTCGAGTGGCCCGTACCCAGAGCTTGTTGGCTGCCTCATGTACCTGATGACCTGCACACGACCTTACCTTGCATACCCTCTTAGCATCTTGGCATGTCAAACATTATATATGTTGTTGTAGTTGTTTAGGCTACAGTGGGTTAGCCTATAGGGGGTACACATTCCTAGTTTTTTATACTTGTACTCATTTCACTGTTAGTTCATTCATTCTTGTTCAGCATGGTATAGAGCAGGTCCTTCCTAGGACCGATCTTTTTTTAGGGCCCACCACTACCTACCTACCTACCTGCGCCCTAGGGCGCCTCGGCTTTCACGCCCCTAGAGGCCCCGTCGGCCCCACGCTCTCGCACCTAGAGGCCGCAGTCGGCCCCGCGCTCGCTTTTAGAGGCCCCGAATCGGCCCCGCGCTTACCCCTAGAGGCCCGCGTCGGCCCCGCGCTCTTCCTTAACGGCCCTGAATCGGCCCCGCGCTTCCCCCTAGAGGCCCGCGTTGGCCCCGCGCTCGTCCCTTCCGGCCCCGATCGGCCCCGCGATCGTCCCTCACGGCCCCGATAGGCCCCGCGCTCGCCCTTAGAGGCCCACGTCGGCCCCGCGCTCGTCCCTTACGGCCCCGATCGGCCCCGCGCTCGTCCCTCACGGCCCCGATAGTCCCCGCGCTCGCCCTTAGCACCCACGTCGGCCCCGCGCTCGTCCCTCACGGCCCCACCCGCTCCCCGCGCTCTCCCTTAGCGGCCCCGAGCCGACCAGAGCCGCCCAGCCCTAACGGAACCGAGCCGCCCGAACCGAGCCGCGCCGCCCGACCCGAGCCGCCCGAACCGAGCCGCGCCGCCCGACCCGAGCCGCGCCGCCCTACCTGTACCGAGCCGCGCCGCCCTACCTACCCTACTGCTCCTACTGCTTTTCCTACTGCTGCTACCATGGCTAGCCCTCCTGTGCTAGCCTTCGATGCCGAGGGCCGCCCAGTGAAGTTCGACCCCTGGCTTGATGACCTACACCTCTTCCTACAGCTCACTGCCAAGGAAGACATCTCGCTGTACGATCATGCCTTATGCCACGCTACTGCTCCTGCTGCTACTACTGACAGCACTGCCCGCTCACAGTGGCAGACTCGTGACGCCCATACTCGCTTCGCTATTCGCAACTCTCTGCCGATAGATGAGCGCGAGCACTTTGGGCAGCACAAGACTGCACAGGCACTGTACACTGCTGTCGTTGCCCACTACTCCTCACCGGCCTCTGCCGCTCTAGGCCGTCTCTCTCTTCCCTACCTGTTCCCCGACTTAGCTTCCTTCCACTCTGTCGCTGATCTCATTACCCACCTCCGCACTAGTGAGGCTCGCTTCCGCGCCGCTATGCCTGATGAGTTCCTTGCCAAGAACCCACCCCCGCTCTGGCTCACTCTCTACCACCTAGTCACGCGCCTCCCTGACACTCTGCGCTCAGTCAGGGACCACTTCCTAGCTCGCTGCCCCACCGAGCTCACCATTGCCCTCCTCGAGAAGGAACTGCTTGCAGCTGAGGCTAGCATAGTCGCTGTAGGTGCCTCTCGCGGTGACCCCCGTACCCCGTTCTTTGAGGGGTGTTCTCCCTCCCCCCTTCTTCCCTCTGTCGCCTCTGCTGCTGCTGTCGACCTCCTTGGTGCTGAGAAGGTCGGGACTGCGTCTGCTTCGAGTGGGCGCCGCAGCGGCAAGGGCAAGGGGGGCAAGGGCGGTGGTGGTGACAGCGGGGGTGGCGGTGGTGGGGGAGGTGGTGGTTGCGGGGGGGGTGGCGCGGGTGGGGGAGGTGGCAGCAGTGGGGGGGGTGGCGGCAGCGGCGAGGGAGGTGGCCGGGGCGGAGGAGGTGGTGGGGGTGGCAGTGGACGAGGCAGCGGCCGGGGTTGGGGTGGTCGAGGAGGTGGTAGCGGCGGTGGTGGTCGTGGAAGCACTGGCGGTGGCCAGGGCCAGCAGCACACTCCGTCGCCCCAGGAGGTCCGTGAGTGGTACTCTCAGCACGAGGGGGAGGGGTGGCCTTAGCTGCACGTACGTCATTCGCACTGGTGACCGCACTGGCCAGCCGTGTGGGGGACCGCACGCCACACAGCGTTGCTTCGCTCGTCTGAACGACGCTTGGCGTGTTCAGTTCCCTCAGGCCACTGAGCTGCCCCGCTGGGTTGATCTCCTGAAGAAGGGGATTGATATTTATGCTCTAGACTTTGATGATATTCTCTCTGCCATGTATGTGATGTCTACTAGTGGAGAGGGTGCTGAGTACCTGAGTGTCCCGCCCGACCCGGGCATTAGGACTAGTGCGTCTGCCGCTCCAGGTACTCGCGTGTCCGCTACCCCAGGTGCTGGTGAGGCTGCTGCTCTAGGTGCGTGTACGTCTGCCCCCCCTAGTACTGTGTCGACTGCAGCACTGCACACCTTCACACTGGATTCAGGTGCCTCTCGCTGTTTCTTTCGTGACCGCACTGCCCTTGAGCCGCTTGCTCGGCCAGTTGCTGTCTCCCTCGCTGACCCCTCTGGAGGTCCGGTCCTTGCGACCTCCTCCACTGTCCTTCCCTGTCCTGCGGTCCCGTCGGACACACTGTCAGGTCTCCACCTCCCCTCGTTCTCTACGAACTTGGTGGCAGGTTGTGCACTACAGGACGCGGGTGTTCACCAGTTCACCCCTGCCTACGAGCGTGTCACACACTGCACGTGTGCCCGTACAGGCCGCCACTTGGCTACCTTCACCCGGCAGCCGGGGTCGGACCTGTACACACTGACTATTGCCCCCCCTCAGGTCGCTGCGTCTGTGTCTGCGTCCGCGTCAGGTCAGCTGTCCGCCCCCTGCTCGTGTCGCTCTCTAGCGCACGAGATTGTCCTCTGGCACCACCGACTGGGCCACCCGTCTGTGCAGCGCCTTCGTGCCATGCACTCCCGGTACCTTGTCTCTGGTCTTCCCAGGGTCCTCCCTCCCCTCCCACCCTCGCCTGCTCCTCCCTGTCTTCCCTGTGTCGAGGGGCGGCAGCGCGCCGCTCCTCACTCCTCCTCGTTTCCCCCGACGACTGCTCCTTTGCAGACGCTCCACATGGACGTGTGGGGCCCAGCCCGCGTCCGTGGTCAGGGTCAGGAGAGGTACTTCCTGATCGTTGTTGACGACTACTCGCGCTACACCACGGTCTTCCCCTTGCGCACCAAGGGTGAGGTCCCTGATGTTTTGATCCCTTGGATCCGCAGAGCTCGTCTCCAGCTCAGCGAGCGATTCCGCTCGGACTTTCCTGTCCTGCGCTTGCACTCTGACAGAGGTGGTGAGTTCTCCTCCGACCTCTTGGCAGCCTACTGTGCTGAGCACGGCATTGAGCAGTCGTTCACGCTTCCGGCCTCTCCACAGCAGAATGGAGTTGCGGAGCGCCGCATTGGCCTGGTCATGGAGGTCGCTCGTACCTCCTTGATCCATGCGGCTGCCCCCCACTTTCAGTGGCCGATTGCGGTCCGGTACGCTGCGCATCAGCTCAACCTCTGGCACCGTGTCTCCTTGCCGGAGACCTCGCCCACACTGCTGTGGACGGGGGAGGTTGGCGATGCGTCGCGTTTCCGGGTCTGGGGATCTTGAGCCTTTGTCCGCTATTCGTCTGCGGACAAGCTCTCCTCTCGTGCTGTTCCCTGCGTCTTCCTCGGCTTTGTTCCGGACGCGCCTGGTTGGCAGTTTTACCACGCCACCTCGCGCCGGGTCTTGCCCTCTCAGGACGTCACTTTTGACGAGCCTGTCCCCTACTACCGCCTCTTCCCCTACCGCACTGCCCCGCTCCCACCCCCGCCTCTCTTCCTCGCGCCAGGTGCTGCTGTCGTAGACCACCTCCCCCCTCAGGGTGCCGCTCCCTCAGGTGTGTCTCAGGTGGACCCGGTCGAGCCTGTTGAGGTTGCTGTCGACTCTCGTCCTGCTGGGGGTGCTGAGCCTGGGGGTGCTGACTCTGGGGGTGCTGAGCCTGGGGGTGCTGACTCTGGGGGTGCTGAGCCTGGGGGTGCGGACTCTGGGGGTGCTGAGCCTTGGGGTGTTGACTCTGGGGGTGCTGAGCCTGGGGGTGCGGACTCTTGGGGTGCTGAGCCTGGGGGTGCGGTGACTGGGGGTGCTGAGCTTGGGGGTACTGGGTCTGGGGGTTCTGACTCTGGCGGTGCTGGGCCTGAGGGTGCTACACCTGGACGAGACCTCTCCTCGGAGCAGTTGCGTGAGTGGTACTTACACTACTGCAGCCTCCGGAGTGTTACCTCTGGGACCAGGCGTACTACAGGAACTAGTGCTGGTACTTCTCCTCCTAGTCGGGAGCTCCCCTCTCGTGAGCGGATCCGTGAGTGGTACGAGCGCCGTTGCACACTTCGGAGTGGAGCGCCTCGTCTCACGGACCCGGCTGCCCCAGGTGCTACGGACCCGGGCGTTGGAGCTGCTGCTGGTGCTGCGGACCCTGGCGTTGGAGCTGCTGCTGGTGCTGCGGACCCGGGAGTTGGAGGTGCTACTGGTGCTGAGGACCCGGGCGTTGGAGTTGCGGCAGGTGCTATGGACCCTGGTGTTGGAGCCACTGCTGGTGCTGAGGACTCGGGCGTTGGTGCTGAGGCTAGTACTGGGGACCTGGGCGTTGGAGCTGGTGCTGGTTCTGGTACTGCCGCCGGGGGTACAGGTGCTGTCCCTGCTGTGTCTGCAGTCGCCGAGCGCCCTCAGCCGTACTTCGTTGCGCTCCTTCAGCAGGTTCTTGGTCTCTCGCCTCCTCCTGGTCCTCCTCCCTTAGCGTGTTCACAGCCTGTCCTGTCACAGTTACAGTTGCAGCCGACCTCCCCACTACCTGCTCCTTCTCCTTACACTGGTCCTACTGGCGGTCTTACTGAGCGTCGTGAGTCTGCGTCTCGTCCTGCGTTGCCTGTCCGTCCTGCTAGCGCTAGTGCTCGTAGTTCGCGCCAGCGTCCTCCTCCTGCCTCTGGCACGCACCGGATGTCTCTACGTCCGTCTACTGCTCCTCTGCGTGCCCCTTTGCCTTCTCCTCCTGCGTCCTCTCTTCCTGCTCTCGCCGACCCTGCGTCGGACTCTCTTCGTGCTGCCAGTCCTACTGTCACGCGTCTCCTTGCTACTGCCGTCACTGACCCTTCTTTCGAGTCTTCTGCTGCGTCTGCCCTAGTTGC
Organism: Closterium sp. NIES-65; assembly: GCA_948144175.1. Taxonomy (NCBI): domain Eukaryota; kingdom Viridiplantae; phylum Streptophyta; class Zygnematophyceae; order Desmidiales; family Closteriaceae; genus Closterium; species Closterium sp. NIES-65. The sequence continues at coordinate 3,172,962 of CANXME010000742.1, read as the reverse complement.
TGAGCTCGTCGACTTTGCTGCGCACTGTCGCCTAGACTACGCTACCAGTCTTGTCGCTGAGTCTGAGTCTGTCTGTCCTCCGTTCGTCGGGGGTGCGTGTGCCCTTGGCACGGACGTCCTTGAGGACAGGCAGGAGGAGTTCCAGTGCTTGGCCGCTGCTTCACCTCATCTCGTGTCCGTACTGCTTACCCCTGAGGGAGACCCGGATGCACTTGACATCCGCACTCCGCGCTCTTACGCGGAGGCGATAGAGGGTCCCTACTCCTCCCAGTGGCAGGCAGCTATGGATGCAGAGATGGCTTCCTGGAAGTCCACAGGCACCTACGTTGACGCTGTCCCCCCTCCTGGGGTGAACATCATCAGTGGCATGTGGATCTTCAGGGTGAAGCGGCCGCCGGGTTCTCCGCCTGTCTTCAAGGCGCGTTACGTGGCTCGTGGCTTCAGTCAGCGGCAGGGAGTTGACTACTTTCAGACCTTCTCCCCCACCCCGAAGATGACCACTCTTCGGGTACTGCTGCACGTTGCTGCTCACCGGGACTACGAGCTGCACTCTCTCGAATTCAGCACAGCTTTCTTGCAGGGCAGCCTGCACGAGGAGATCTGGCTGCGCGGCCCACCTGGCTTCAATGGGTCTTTCCCTCCTGGTACCCAGTGGAGTCTCCGGCGTCCAGTCTACGGTCTCCGCCAGGCGCCACGTGAGTGGCACGACACACTGAGGACTACGCTTGCGGCTCTTGGGTTCGCTCCTTCTACTGCCGACCCGTCGCTGTTTCTGCGCACCGACACCTCTCTGCCGCCGTTCTACATCCTCGTGTACGTCGACGACTTGGTCTTTGCCACAGCTGACACTACTGGACTCGCCTACGTGAAGTCCGAGCTGCAGAAGAGACACACGTGCACTGACCTGGGTGAACTGCGCAGCTACTTTGGCTTGCAGATCACCCGGGACAGAGCACGCCGCACCATTACCCTGACTCAGTCACACATGGTGCAGCAGGTCCTTCAGCGCTTCGGCTTCACGTACTCCTCGCCTCAGGCCACTCCTCTGTCTACTCGCCACTCGCTCTCAGCTCTGCCTTCGGATGAGTCCGTAGAGTCGAGTGGCCCGTACCCAGAGCTTGTTGGCTGTCTCATATACCTGATGACCTGCACACGACCTGACCTTGCATACCCTCTTAGCATTTTTGCACGCTATGTTGCTCCTGGGAGACACCGACCAGAGCACATGGCTGCAGCGAAGAGGGTGTTGCGCTACTTGTGCAGTACGTCGGGCATGGGGCTAGTGCTTGGAGGGCGGAGTCCAGTGGTCCTCACTGGACACGCAGACGCTTCTTGGGCTGACGACCAGGCTACGCAGCGGTCGTCACAGGGTTACACCTTCAGCCTTGGTTCCGGCTCTGTTTCGTGGCGGGCTACTCGCTAGTCTTGTGTTCTCGGCTCCAGTTGTGAGGCTGAGATCTACGTAGGGGCCATGGCTGCTCAGGAGCTTCGCTGGCTCACCTACCTGCTGACCGACCTTGGAGAGCCGCCTCGTTCTCCTCCAGTCCTGTACGTTGACAACAAGGCCATGCTGGCCTTGTGTCGGGAGCAGAGACTGGAGCACAGAACAAAGCACATTGCTCTCCGCTACTTCCTTGCTCGTGAGCTACAGCAGCGTGGTCAGTTGCGGCTTGCGTACGTGGCCTCTGAGGCCAACACTGCTGATGTCTTCACCAAGGCACTTCCGCCTTGTGATCATCAGCGCTGCTGTACCCAGCTGGGTCTTGTGTCTGTCTTGCCTCACTTGCTCTCCTCTTGACTCTCTTTGTACTGTTACATATATATATATCACTGCTCTTGCTTGTTTAGTCTTATATATATATGTACTCTTGCATGTGAACTGGCCTTGTGGCCTTGCACTTGTGCTCGGATTGTGTGGTGACGTTGTGATCCACCCTGAGCTTGCTTTGCTTTGCTTTGCTTTACTTGACTGGTCTTGTGACCCCTAGTTCTCCCCCACTTCGCCTATGGGGGTGTGTCAAACATTATATATGTTGTTGTAGTTGTTTAGGCTACAGTGGGTTAGCCTATAGGGGGTACACATTCCTAGTTTTTCATACTTGTACTCATTTCACTGTTAGTTCATTCATTCTTGTTCAACATGGCTCGCTATGTTGCTCCTGGGAGACACCGACCAGAGCACATGGTTGCAGCGAAGAGGGTGTTGCGCTACTTGTGCAGTACGTCGGGCATGGGGCTAGTGCTTGGAGGGCGGAGTCCAGTGGTCCTCACTGGGCACGCGGACGCTTCTTGGGCTGACGACCAGGCTACGCAGCGGTCGTCGCAGGTTTACACCTTCAGCCTTGGTTCCGGCTCTGTTTCGTGGCGGGCTACTCGCTCGTCGTCTGTTCTCGGCTCCAGTTGTGAGGCTGAGATCTACGCCGGGGCCATGGCTGCTCAGGAGCTTCGCTGGCTCACCTACCTGCTGACTGACCTTGGAGAGCCGCCTCGTTCTCCTCCAGTCCTGTACGTAGACAACAAGGCCATGCTGGCCTTGTGTCGAGAGCAGCGCCTGGAGCACAGAACGAAGCACATTGCTCTCCGCTAATTTCTTGCTCGTGAGCTGCAGCAGCGTGGTCAGTTGCGACTTGCGTACGTGGCCTCTGAGGCCAACACTGCTGATGTTTTCACCAAGGCACTTCCGCCTTGTGATCATCAGCGTTTCTGCACTCAGATGGGACTTGTCCCAGTCTTGCCTCACTTGCTCACCTCTTGACCTTACTTGTACTCTTGCATATATATATGCCTGTTCTTGCTTGCTTAGACTTATATATATATGTCTCCTCCTGCATGTGAACTGGCCTTGTGGCCTTGACCTTGTGTTCAGACTGTGTGGTGACATTGTGATCCACCCTGAGCTTGCTTTGCTTTGCTTTGCTTGACTGGTCTTGTGACCCCTTGTTCTCCCCCACTTTGCCTATGGGGGTGTGTCCGAACATTATAGCTTATGCTTTTGTGTAGGCTATAGTGGGGTATCCCATAGGGGGTACAACCCAATTAGGGTTAGTACTTGTACCCACTTCACTCATAGTTCATTCATTCTCGTTCTCATTCATCTCAGTGGGGTCTTGCCCGTAGTTCAGGTAGAATGGCGAGTGTTGGGTCGTGGCTGATGGAGAGTTGTTGTATGCGAATTCGATGAGTGGCAGTTGCTGTTCCCACGTGGTTAGGTCATCGCACGTGGATTTGATTAACTGTTCCATGGTCTGTTTTGTCTGTTCTATCTGTCCGTTAGTTTCGGGGTGGTACGACGAACTGAACTATAGTCGCGTGCCAAACTGCTGCCACAGGTTCAGCCCGAAGTTGCTGGTGATTTTTGTATCGCGGTCGCTGATGATCGCCGCTAGTATCCCGTGCAATCGAACGACGGTGGGAATGAAAAGGCGGGCTTTTTCTTCGGTTGTGATTGATTTTTTGCAGGCTGCGAAATGTGCCATCGTCGTTAGCTGATCGACGACGACAAGGATTGCGTCGTTCCCACTTGCTCCAGCTGGTAACCCCGTGACGAAGTTCATCGTCACCTGATGCCAAGCACGCTCTGGAAGTGGTATCGGCTGCAACTGTCCTGCTCGTCGCTGTCGAGACGACTTCATGAGTTGGTAGGTGGGACACGACGTCACGTGTCGCTGTATGTCGTTCAGCATCTCGGGCGAGTAATAATTTCGCTACAGCTGCTGCCGTATTTTCTCTACCCCGAAATGCCCTGAGATGACTCAGTCATGTGCCTCGTGTCGCAGTAATTCCCGTAATAAGGCGTAGCCTAGTACCCATATCCGATCGGTTCCGACTTTTACTAAATACACCCCTTTTGCTACTACGAACGGCTACGAGTTTCCTCCAGTGAAGAACGGGTCGGTCTGATAGCCGGGGGTGAATAGCCCTAAGAGTAGTGGGCTAGTCTGGGCGAGTAGTATCGCATGGATTTGGGCAGTGGGGCGGGTTAGTGCTTTGGCGATGTTCAATGCCCCCTTTTTGTATGTGACCGTGAAGTAAAATTTCGACTCAAGGAAGTCGAGCCAACAAACCTGTCTTGGGTTGAGGTGGGGCTGTGCGTGGAGGTACTATAGTGGGTTATGGTCTGTACGTACTGTCATGTCTACGCCAGTCAAATAACAGCGCCAAAATTTGAACGCGTGCACGATCGTGATCATTTTGCGGTCGTGTATCGGGAAATTTTTCTCAAGCGGGTACAGCTTTCGTGACTCGTATGCAATGGGCCGTAAGCCGTTGCCGAAATCCTGTCGCAGTACGGCTCCAATGGCGGTGTCGCTGGTGTCTGTAAATACTTCGAATTGGCGATGTTGGTCGGCAATGGCAGTACGAGCGGTGAGCAGAAAATAATTTTTAGGGCAGAGAAGGCTGCATGCTCTTTCTCCTCCCACGTAAACGCCACTGCGATCCGCAGCAAATCCGTCAATGGGGCTATTAAGCATGCCATATCGGGGACAAACTGACGGACGTAATTAACGAACCCTAAAAAACTCTGTAGCTCCGTGATGTTGGTCGGGGGACGCCACGCTTTTATCGTGTCTAACTTCTTCGGGTCAATTTCGACTGCAGCCTCTAAAAGAACGTGCCCAAGAAGTTCTAACCGGTCTTGAAAAAACTTGCACTTTGAACCCTTTGTTAGTAGGCGATTCTCGTCTAGGATTTTGTATCGAGATGAACGAGAATGAACTAAGTTTGACTAGGGCCTAGGCTTAGGAGCCTAGGCCCAAAATAGGATATCGAGTAGTTCGAGCCAAGGGTGAGAGTCGAGTGAGTTGGGAAGAATGATTTCACTATAGGTTTCAAGGAACATATAGCATAGGAAACAAAGAAGGTGCACCACCAAACTAAGTTTATAATAACTACACTAACTACAGCTACAGGCAGTTACAAATATAAGTTCTGACACTCCCCCATAACTGCCTGCAGCAGGAGTTTGTGCAGAATACAACCTGCAGGTGTACACATGCAAAATAATAAACAAGCAACAGCAGGAGCTGCAGGCGGGCTGACACTAGCTGGTCACCCCCTCCATCTCCTCACCCTCCTCCTTCCCCTCCCCCACACTGCTGCAGGAGCAGCAGAGAAGGGGGGAAGAGAGGAGAGGTGGAGGGACGGCTGCTGGTTGCCTCACACCCGCCACCCCGGTGCCACTCCCCCTGCTCCCCCACACCCTCACACCTTCCCCCCCAGCGGCAGCTGCAGTAGTGGGAACAAAAGGAGGAGGAGGGGAAGGGAAGGAGACGACCCAACACTCCAACACCCGCCACCCCCATACCCTCCTCCCCACGGCTGCAGGGAGACAAAGGAGGAGGGGGTGGGCGGGAAGAAAGTCGCAGAGCGGCTAAATTGTGTCGGCGCGGATAGGTCAGGGGCGGCTGCAGGGATAGCAGGTGCGGAGAGGCCCGTCGCGTGCCACGGGGCGCACGACGGGTAAGTTTAAGTTTAGGGCCCGGTCGTGTGCCTCGGGGCGCACGACGAGCAGGGCACCGTCGCGTGCCACGGGGCGCACGACGGGCAGGTTTAGGGCACCATCGCGTGCCACGGGGCGCGCGACAGGCAGAGAAGGAGTCACACGCCAACCGGGGGCGGGACCAGAGAAAATCACCACGCGCCCTAGGCGCGCGACCGGAAAAACGTAGCAGCGGAAACATGAGGCGGGCGCTCAGGCCAGGACGTAACTTGCTCTGATAGCATATCGAGATGAACGAGAATGAACTAAGTTTGACTAGGGCCTAGGCTTAGGAGCCTAGGCCCAAAATAGGATATCGAGTAGTTTGAGCCAAGGGTGAGAGTCGAGTGAGTTGGGAAGAATGATTTCACTATAGGTTTCAAGGAACATATAGCATAGGAAACAAAGAAGGTGCACCACCAAACTAAGTTTATAATAACTACACTAACTACAGCTACAGGCAGTTACAAATATAAGTTCTGACATTTTGAATACTGCTTCCAAATCCGCCAAGTGTTGTTGCGTGTCGCGACAGTAGACCAGGATATCGTCGAGGTGAACTATCACGCATTTATCTAATAGTAGCCTAAACGCTTCGTTTGTGGTCAAATAAAAAGTCGCCGGTGCGTTGGTCAGCCCGAATGGCATCACTGTGTACTCGAATGACACGTACCTAGTTCTAAATGCCGTCTTAGCGCAGTCCGATGGTTTGACCCTAATCTGGTGGTAACCTCTATGTAAGTCAATTTTCAAAAAGACCCTTACTGTTCGTAGTTAATCTATCAGTTCGTCGGCATGGGGAATGGGATATCACGACTTGACTGTTACCCTGATCAGTGTGCGGTAGTCAATACACATGCGAATGTCAGAAGACTAAGCGAGAATGAATGAACTATGAGAATGGTGGGTACAAGTGCAGACCCTAATTGGGTTGTGCCCCATATAGGCTAGAAAATGTGTGACAGTAGCACTGGCAGCAGGAAATAAGTCAGACTCAGGGTCCATACCGTCAGAAAGAGAGGACGCTGGAGGAGACGGCAGGGGAACTTGCATTGGAACAGAGGATGGACGAAGTGCCATAGTATGAGTGCTCGAGACAGGAGGAGGACGTGGACGCGGAACACGACGACCAGTGCGACCAGCGGGAATAGGCGAGACGCAGGCTCACGACGCTCTATAAGAGAGTCTATCTGCTCAGTGTAAGGAGAAGGAGCAAGCAGTGGGGAGGCTGGCTACAACTGTGGCTACGACTAGTCAGGCAGTGGACACAGTAAAGGTAGAGTAGGGTCAGTAGAAGATGGGAGACTCATAACCTGGCGAAGCAGCGGAACGAAGTACGGTCGCGGCCGCACAGTGCCTCCAGGACTAATTCCGACAGCTTCGGCACCCCTAGCTCCATGGTCTCCAGCTCCAGCACCTACAGCACCACCGGCTCCAGCAGCTCCAGTACCTCCAGTACGAGTACCTCGAGGACCAGCACCTCCAGCTCCTCTAGCACCTCTAGCACCTCCAGCTCCGACACCTCTGGTGCCTCCAGCACGAGCACCTCCAGGATCAGCAGCTCCAGCACCTGCAGTACCTCTAGCTCTAGCAGGACCGCCAGCATGTCCAGCTCCCGGGTCACCAGCTCCAGCTCCTCCAGTGGCAGGGCCTCCAGCTCGAGCAGCGTCACTTCGAAGGCGGGTGCGCCAAGCGTACCAGTCGCGCAGCTTCTATGGTGAGAGAGGCTCCCGTAGTGTAGACATAGTACCCCTAGGCTCAGCATCCCAAGACTCAGCACCCCCAGGCTCCGCACGCTTAGACTCAGCACCCCAAGGCTCCGCACCTGCAAGCTCAGCACCCGCAGGCTTTGCACGCTCAGGCTCAGCACCCCCGGGCTCCGCACTCGCAGGCTCAGCACCCCCAGGCTCCGCACGCTCAGGCTCCGCACCCGCAGGCTCAACACCCCCAGACGCAGCACCCCGAGCAGCACCAGAGTCACCAGTGACCTCGACAGGCTCAACCAAGGGGAGTGGGTCTACCTGAGACACACCTGGAGGAGTAGGACCTTGAGGGGGACCTGGAGCGAGGAAGAATGGCAGGGGGGGGAGAGGAGCAGTGCGGTAGGGGAAGAGATGGTAAAAGAGAACCGACTTATCAAACGTGACGTCCTGAGAGGACAGAACACGGTGCGAGGTGGGGTGGTAAAACTGCCAGCTAGGCGCGTCAAGGGGGAAGCGAAGGAAGACACAGGGAATGGCGCGGGAGGAGAGCTTGTCTGCGGAAGTATCGCGGATAAAGGCATGAGCGCCCCTAACCCGGAAGACCGATGCATCGCCAACCTCCCCCGCCCAATGCAGTGTAGGCGAGGTCTCCGATAGAGAGACACGGGGCTAGAGGTTGAGCTAATGCGCAGCGTACCGGACCGCAAACGGCCACAGAAAATGGGGAGCAGCTACATGGATCATGGAGGTATAAGCCACCTCCATGACTAGGCCAATGCGGTGCTCAGCAACCCCATTCTGCTACGGGGAGGCCGGAAGCGTGAACGACTAGAGGATGCCCTCCCCTCGACAAGAGGTCGGAGGAGAACTTACCACCTCTATTAGAGTGCAGACGCAGGACAACAAGGTTTTGGCGGAACCGCTCGTGGAGTTGGAGACGGACAACACGAATCCAAGGGATCAAGACATCAGAGACCCCCCCTTTTGTTGCGCAAGGGGAAGACTGTGGTGTAACGCGAATAGTTGTCAACAACCAGCAGAAAGTATCGCTCGCGGCCCTGTCCCTGGACGCAGGTTGGGCCCCACACGTCCATGTAGAGAGTATGCAAGGGAGGAGTCGTCGGGGGAAACGAGGAGTGAGGAGCGACGCACTACCGCCCCTCGACACAGAGAAGGCAGGGAGGGGCAGGTGAGGGTGGGAGGGGAGGCAGAGACCTGGGAAGACCAGAGACAAGGAGGCAAGAGTGCATGCCACGGAGGCGTGGCATGGAGGGGTGATCAAGGCGGTGGTGCCAAACAAGAGTCTGGTGCGACAGGAGGCGACACGAACAGGGGGCTGCTAGCTGACCTGACGCGGACGCAGACGCACTTACCTGAGTAGGCTCAGTAGTCAGTGTGTACAGGCTCGACCCAGGCCGATGGGTGAACGTGGCCAGGTGACAGCACGTCCGTGCACACGTGCAGATCGCCACACGCTGTCCTCCAGGGGTAAAGGTATCAACCCAAGCATCCTGAACAACGGCATTACTCACTAAGTATGTAGAAAACGAGGGGAGGTGAAGACCTGTCAATGAGCCCGACGGAACCGCTGGACACGGAAGAGCAGTGGAGGAACGTGCAAGAACTGGGCCCCCAGAAGGGTCAGCCAGAGAGACTGCAACCGATGCAGTGAGTGGTGTGACTGTGGTACTGTCGCGAAAGAAGCAGCGAGAAGCACCTGAGTCAAGTGTGAAGGTGTGCAAGGCCTTAGCAGGCGCAGTACCAGAGAGAGAAGACTCATTAGCACCTAGAGCAGCCTCCTCTTTACCAGGGTCGGGCGGCATACACACATAACAGTCACCCATGGTACCAATAGTCAAAGCATACATGGCCGTAAGGATATAGTCATAGTCTAGAGCAAAGATATCCACAGTGTTTTAAAGCAGCTCTAGCCAGCAGGGGAGCTCAGCCGCGTCGCCAAACTCTGCGCGCCAGGCGTCGCTCATACAGGAGAAGCAGCGGGACTGGGTGTGACCAACTGTCCCGCAAGTCCGACCAGCCCGATCACCTGTGCGAATGACGTACGGGCAACGAGCATTACTCCGAGACGTCCCACGCTGAGCGTACCACTCACGAAGCTGCTGGGGCGTAAGGGTCTCGTGCGGACGCCGCTGCAGCTGCATCTGGCCACCGCCAGTAACTCCCTACTGAACAGCTCCATGGCGACTGCCACTACGGCCGCCGCCACCACTTCCACTAGCGTACCATCACGAAGCTGCTTCGGCGTAAGGATCTCGCGTGGACACTGCTTGAGCTGCATCTGGCCACCGCCAGAAACTCCCCATCGAACAACTCCACCGAGACTGCCAGTACAGCCGCCGCCACCACTCCCACTGCTGCCACCGCCGCCACCACCACTCCCACCGCAGAAGTCATAGCTGGCAAAGCAAGGAGGTGTACCACCAGCACGGTAGCACGCAGGGAAGGTAGGGCGGCGAGCAGGCACTAGGGTAGGTCGGGGCAGCGCACGGTCAGGGAAAGGGTGGTGCGTGACCAGAGCAGGGCGGGGCGCTGCAAGTAGGGCGGCGTGCGGGAAGAGGAGGGCGCGCGGGCAGGCAAGGGCAGCGCGTGGGCTGCAGAGGGAGGCGCGCGGGCTGCTAGGGCGGACGCGTCGGGCAGAGGCAGGGCGGAGCGCGGGCAGCAGGGCGGCGCGCGGGCTGCAGATGGCGGCGCATAGACAGGCAAGGACGGTGCGCGGCCAGCAGGGAGGAACACGAGCAGGAAGGGGGCGGCGCGCGGGCCCTAGGGTGACGCGACGGGCAGAAAAGGGGCGGCGCGCGGGCCTAGGGCGACACGGCGGGCAGGGCAGGGCGGCCCGCGGGACCTAGGGCGACGCGGTGGGCAGGGAAGGGCGTCGCGCTAGTCCTAGGGCGATGCGATGTGCAGGGCAAGCAAGCGCGCGACAAGTAGGGTGGCGCGACGGGCAGGGCAGGGCGGCGCGGCAACCAGCAGGGCGGCGCGCGGGCAGGGTAGGACGGCGCGGCAGCCAGCAGGGCGGCGCGCGAGCAGGGCAGGGCAACGCGATTGGTGGGGCAGCGCAACGGGCAGGGTAGGACGCTACGGACAGGGTAACGCACTACAGGCAGGGAACTATTCGGTTGGCCCTAAAAATAACGGTCCTGGAACAGGACCTGCTCTGAAACCATGTCAGAAGACTAAGCGAGAATGAATGAACTATGAGAATGGTGGGTACAAGTGCAGACCCTAATTGGGTTGTACCCCATATAGGCTACTCCACTACAGCCTACAAAACACACACAACATAATAATTTGACAGCAAAACCCTGTATTTTTTTCGGTGTGAACAATATCGCTGCAGTGAACGGTGATGAGCTCAGTCTGATAAATATTTCCAATAACATGTAATCTAATTGTTTTCTCAGTTCGTCGAGCTCGGGTTGTGTCAGTTTGAACTGTGACTGTACGGTTGGCTGTGCCCCCAATTTTAGTTCTATGCGGTGGTCATGTGCTCGCTGAGGTGGCAAGCCCTCAGGTAGGTCGTCCTGAAAAATCCCAGGTACCTTTTCAGTAGTTCTTGTTGTTCGGGTGGTATGGCTGCTAGCAGTTTCTGAAATGTCAGAACAATATAGCTTACTTATTTGTGTAGGCTATAGTGGGGTATCCCATAGGGGGTACAACCCAATTAGGGTTTCCTATTTGTACTCACTTCGTTCATAGTCAATTCATTCTCGTTCTTTCTTTCACATGGAATCAGAGCAGGTTCCCTCCTAGGGACTGCTTCTAGGGCCCATCGAAGCGCGCCCCGAGGCGCGTTTTCCTTTTTTTAGCGACCCGTTGTGTCGCCCCCAGCGGCCCGTCGCGCCGCCCTTCCCTTAGCGGCCCCGCCGCCCTTCGATCGCGGCCCCGCCGCCCTTCGATCGCGGCTCCGCCGCCCTTCCTTAGCGGCCCCGCTGCCCTCTGCTAAGCGGCCCCGCCGCCCTTCGATCGCGGCCCCGCCGCCCTCTGCTAAGCGGCCCCGCCGCCCTTCGATCGCGGCCCCGCCGCCCTCTGCTAAGCGGCCCCGCCGCCCTTCGATCGCGGCCCCGCCGCCCTCTGCTAAGCGGCCCCGCCGCCTTGCTCACGCGGCCCCGCCGCCCTCTGCTACGCGGCCTCGCCGCCGCGTCGCCCGTGCACCTGCCCGTGCACCCACCCGTGCACCTACCCGTACGGCCGCCAGTGCAGCCGCCCGTGCCCAGCCGCCCGTGCAGCCGCCCGCGAGCCGTCCCAGCCGCCCGTGCGGCCGCCCGTGAGTCGCCCGCGAGACGCCCGCGCCGCCCGAGCCGCCCGAGCCGCCCGCGAGACGCCCGCGCCGCCCGAGCCGCCCGAGCCGCCCGCGAGACGCCCGCGCCGCCCGAGCCGCCCGAGCCGCCCGCGAGACGCCCGCGCCGCCCGAGCCGCCCGAGCCGCCCGTGCCGCCCCAGCCGCCCGAGGAGCCGATCTTCTGCTCCTGTGGGGCTCCTACTGCTCCTGGGCCGGCGCAGCTGCTATGCTGCCGTGTTGCTGTGTCGCTGTGCTACCCGACTCTTCCTGCCCGGTGAGACTGTCAGCTGCTACAATGGCCACCCCCAGTGTCCTGACTTTTGACGCTGAGGGTCGCGCCATTGACTTTGCAGTCTGGATTGAGGACCTGCAGCTGTACTTACTGTGCGATGCGATCGATGAGGTTTCTCTCTTTGACTTTGTCTCTAGCGCTGTCCCTGCCCCTCCTGCTGATGGTGACCCCACTGTTCGCTCCAAGTGGGCCACACGCGATGCTGCTGCACGTCTTGCTGTGCGTCGCCACCTCCCTTCCTCCGAGCGTGCACACTTTAGTCAGTGCAAGACCGCTCAGGCCTTGTACGACGCTGTAGTTGCGCGCTACTCCTCCCCTTCCACTGCTACACTGAGCCGCCTCATGCTACCGTACCTCTTCCCTGACCTTGCTGCCTTTCCCACAGTCACTGACCTCTTTACCCACCTTCGCGCTAGTGACACTCGCTACCGAGCTGCGCTTCCTGCTGCCTTCCTCGCCGAAAACCCCCCTCCCATGTACATCACCCTCTACTTTCTAGTCACCCGTCTCCCTGAGTCCCTTTGTGCTGTTAGGGACCAGTTTCTCTCTGTCTGTCCCACCACCCTCACTGTCGACCTCCTTGAGAAGTCCCTGCTAGCGGCCGAGAAGAGCATAGTCGCTGTAGGGGCCTCTCATGGTGACCCGCGCACCCCCATCTTTGAGGGGTGTTCTCCTCCCCCCCTGCTACCCTCTATCGCCTCTGCTGCTGTGGCCGACCTCGTTGGTTTAGAGTCGGTCGGTGCGGCGTCTGCCCCCAGCGGTAGGCGCCGCTCTGGCAGGAGCAAAGGGAGCAAGGGCGCGGGTGGAGCTAGCGGGGGCGGTGGCGGAGGAGGTGGAGGCGGCGGGGGGAGTGGGGGTGGCGGTGGGGGTGGAGGAGGGGGTGGAGGTCCTGGTGGCGGCGGTGGAGGCGGAGGTGGCGGCGGAGGTGGTAGCGGAGGAGGCAGTGGGAGCGGCGGGGGCGAGGGTGGCGGTGGCGGCGGTGGCGGCGGAGGCGGGGGTGGCGGTGGTGGAGGTGGTCGGAGTGGCTCGTCCCAGAGGAGCAGCACTGGGGGTGGTCAGCGCCAGCAGCAGCAGCAGCAGCAGCGCTCTCGCGACGTCCCCGCCCCTCAGCAGCTCCGTGAGTGGTACTCGCAGCGTCAGCGTGGTGGGGCGTTCGGTCCCTGTGCCTACGTCCTTCGCACCGGCGACCGCGCGGGTGAGCAGTGTGGGGGCACCCACACCGCTCGCCGCTGCTTTGCCCGCCTGACCGACGCTTGGCGCCAGCAGTTTCCGGAGGCCTCTGAGATCCCCCGCTGGGGAGAGCTGTCTAGGGCTGGTGTAGCTGTGTTTGATCTTGACTTTGATGCTATCCTTGCTGCCATGTATGCTGTGACTGTTAGTGATGATGGTGAGTGTTACCGGTGCTTTCCGCCCGACCCGGGCATTGGTACTGCTGTGTCAGGTGCCACTGAGGCTGCTGCTCTAGGTGCCAGTGCTTCTGTGCTCTCAGGTGCTAGTGAGTCTGCCCTCTCAGGTACTGTGTCAGCTTCTGCCTCCCACACCTTCACCCTTGACTCTGGGGCGTCTCGCTCCTTCTTTCGGGACCGCACCACTCTCACGCCGCTTAGTCGGCCGGTTGCGGTGTCCCTGGCTGACCACTCTGGGGGTCCTGTCCTGTCTCGTTTCTCCACAGTCCTCCCGTGTCCGGCGGCTCCCTCTGGCACCCTGACTGGTCTTTACCTCCCCTCGTTCTCTACGAACCTCGTGAGTGGTGCTGACCTACAGGATGTGGGGGTCCACCAGTTCACTCCTGCTCGTCAGCGGGTGACACACTGCACAGAGGCTAGCACAGGTCGCCACCTGGCTACGTTTAGACGTCAGCCAGGGTCGAGCCTCTACACACTGACCACTGCTTCTCCTCCCGGTGCTGAGTCTGGTAGAGTCCCTTCGTCTGGTCAGGTGTTTGCTGCAGCGTCCAGGTCTGGTCCTGAGTCTGCCCCCTGTTCGTGTCCCCGTCTGTCCCACGAGACTCTCCTCTGGCACCACCGCCTTGGCCACCCCTCTCTGCTTCGGCTCAGAGGCATGGCCTCCCGTCTTCTTGTGTCTGGTCTCCCCCGGTCCCTCCCTCCCCTTCCTCAGGGCCCTGGCCCTGCCTGTGTCCCCTGTGTCGAGGGGCGCCAGCATGCTGCCCCTCACTCCTCCCAGTTTCCTCCGACAGAGGCTCCGTTGCAGACACTTCACATGGACGTGTGGGGCCCTGCCCGCGTCCGTGGACTCGGTCACGAGCGCTACTTCCTGTTGGTGGTTGACGACTACTCGCGTTACATCACAGTCTTCCCCTTGCGCAGCAAGGGTGATGTCACTGAGGTGCTGATTGACTGGATCCGCCCAGCTCGTCTCCAGCGCAGGCAGAGCTTTGGCTCAGACTTTCCTGTGTTGCGTCTCCACTCGGACAGAGGCGGAGAGTTCTCCTCTGGCCTTCTGCGTGCCTTCTGTCGTGCGCGAGGCATCCGCCAGACCTTCACGCTTCCGAACTCACCGCAGCAAAATGGGATTGCAGAGCGCCGCATTGGCATGGTCATGGACGTCGCTCGTACGTCTATGATGCATGCGGCTGCCCCCCATTTTCTGTGGCCGTTTGCGGTCAGATACGCGGCGCATCAGATCAACCTCCACCCCAGGGTCTCCAGGCCGGAGACCTCCCCAGCCCTGCTGTGGACGGGGAAGGTTGGCGATGCGTCGGCGTTCCGGGTCTGGGGATCTCGGGCGTTTGTCCGCGACTTGTCTGCGGATAAGCTGTCCCCTCGCGCTGCTCCCTGCGTCCTCCTGGGGTTCCCCCCCGACGCCCCTGGGTGGCAGTTCTACCACCCCACCTCTCGTCGTGTTCTGTCCTCCCAGGACGTCACGTTCGATGAGTCGGTACCCTACTACCGCCTCTTCCCCTACCGCACTCCTTCCCTTCCCCCGCCCCCGCTCTTCTTGGTACCGGGTCCCCCCCCGGTAGACCCCCTCCCCCCTCAGGGTCCTGCCCCTTCAGGTGTGTCCCAGGTAGACGCGGTCGAGCCTGTCGAGGTCACTGGTGACTCTGGTGCTGCTGCGGGAGCTGAGCCTGGGGGTGCTGGGCCTGGGGGTGCGGAGTCTGGGGGTGATGAGCCTGGAGGTGCTGAGCCTGGGGGTGCTGAGCCTGGGGGTCGACCTGGGGGTGCTGAGCCTGGGGGTGCTGAGCCTGGGGGTGCTGAGACTGGGGGTGCTCCGCCTGGAGGTGTTTTGCCTGAGGGTGCTGAGCCTGGAGGTTCTCCGCCTGGAGGTGCTTCGTCTCGCCGAGAGCCACTCTCCCCACAGGAGTTGCGTGAGTGGTTTGCCCGGCGCTGGAGGCGTGCTGCTGGTGCTGGAGGTTCTTCGGCTGCAGAGGGTGCTGCTGCCGCGCGTCCCGGAGGTGCTCGAGCTGTGGGTGCTGGAGCTGCTGGGCCTGAGGGTTCTCCTGCAGCTGGTACTGCTGCGGGTGTTGGCGCTGAGACTACTGCTGGCGGTCCGACTGGTAGTGCTCCTGGTGCTGCTGGGGGTGCTGGAGGTGCTGCTGGAGGTGCTGCTGGAGCGGGTACTCCTGCTGGGGGTACTAGTGCTGTCCCTGCTATTTCTGGCGTTGCCACGCGGCCCCGACCGTACTTCGTTCCGCTCCTGCAGCAGGTTCTTAGTCTGACACCTTCTCCTGGTCCTCCTCCTCCTCCCTTAGAGGGTCCACAGCCAGTCCCGTCACAGTCACAGCTACAGCCTGCCTCCCTTTTGCCTGCTCTTTCTCCCTACGCTGGTCCGACTGGATGTCTTACTGAGCGTCGTGAGCCTGCGTCTCGTCCTGCGTTGCCTGTTCGCACTGCACGCACTAGTGGTCGCGGTTCGCGTCAGCGTCCTCCTCCTGTCCCTGGCACGCACCGGATGTCTCTGCGTCCGTCCACTGCTCCTCTGCGTGCCCCTTTGCCTTCTCCTCCTGCTTCCTCTCTTCCTGCTCTTGCCGACCCGGAGTCGGACTCTCTTCGTGCTGCCAGTCCCACTGTCACGCGTCTCCTTGCTACTGCTGTCACTGACCCTTCCTTCGAGTCTTCTGCTGCGTCTGCCCTTGTCACTGAGCTTGTCGACTTTGCTGCGCGCTGTCGTCTAGACTACGCTGCTAGTCTTGTCGCTGAGTCTGAGTCTGCCTGTCCTCCGTCCGTCGGGGGTGAGTGTGCCCTAGGCACGGACAACCTTGAGGACAGGCAGGAGGAGTTCCAGTGTCTGGCCGCCGCTTCACCTCATCTCGCGTCTGTACTGCTCGCCCCTGAGGGAGACCCGGATGCACTAGACATCCCGACTCCGCGCTCTTACGCGGAGGCGATAGAGGGTCCCTACTCCTCTCAGTGGCAGGCAGGTATGGATGCAGAGATGGCTTCCTGGAAGTCCACAGGCACCTACGTTGACGCTGTTCCCCCTCCTGGGGCGAACATTGTCAGTGGCATGTGGATCTTCAGGGTGAAGCGGCCGCCGGGCTCTCCGCCTGTCTTCAAGGCGCGTTACGTGGCTCGTGGCAGGGAGTTGACTACTTTCAGACCTTCTCCCCCACCCCGAAGATGACCACTCTTCGGGTACTGCTGCACGTTGCTGCTCACCGCGACTACGAGCTGCACTCTCTCGACTTCAGCACAGCTTTCTTGCAGGGCAGCCTGCACGAGGAGATCTGGCTGCGTCGCCCACCTGGCTTCACTGGGTCTTTCCCTCCTGGTACCCAGTGGAGTCTCCGGCGTCCAGTCTACGGTCTCCACCAGGCGCCACGTGAGTGGCACGACACACTGAGGACTACGCTTGCGGCACTTGGGTTTGCTCCTTCTACTGCCGACCTGTCGCTGTTTCTGCGCACCGACACCTCTCTGCCGCCGTTCTACATCCTCGTGTACGTCGACGACTGGGTCTTTGCCACAGCAGACACTGCTGGACTCGCCTACGTGAAGTCCGAGCTGCAGAAGAGACACACGTGCGCTGACCTGGGTGAACTGCGCAGCTACCTTGGCTTGCAGATCACCCGGGATAGAGCACGCCGCACCATTACCCTGACTCAGTCACACATGGTGCAGCAGGTCCTTCAGCGCTTCGGCTTCACGTACTCCTCGCCTCAGGCCACTCCTCTGCCTACTCGCCACTCGCTCTCAGCTCTGCCTTCGGATGAGTCCGTAGAGTCGAGTGGCCCGTATGCAGAGCTTGTTGGCTGCCTCATGTACCTGATGACCTGCACACGACCTGACCTTGCATACCCTCTCAGCATTCTTGCACGCTATGTTGCTCCTGGGAGACACCGACCAGAGCACATGGCTGCAGCGAAGAGGGTGTTGCGCTACTTGTGCAGTACATCGGGCATGGGGCTAGTGCTTGGAGGGCGTAGTCCAGTGGTCCTCACTGGGCACGCGGACGCTTCTTGGGCTGACGACCAGGCTACGCAGCGGTCGTCACAGGGTTACTCCTTCGGCCTTGGTTCCGGCTCTGTTTCGTGGCGGGCTACTCGCTCGTCTTCTGTTCTCGGCTCCAGTTGTGAGGCTGAGATCTACGCCGGGGCTATGGCTGCACAGGAGTTACGCTGGCTCACCTACCTGCTGACCGACCTTGGAGAGCCGCCTCGTTCTCCTCCAGTCCTGTACGTAGACAACAAGGCCATGCTGGCCTTGTGTCGAGAGCAGCGACTGGAGCACAGGACAAAGCACATTGCTCTCCGCTACTTTCTTGCTCGTGAGCTACAGCAGCGTGGACAGTTGCGACTTGCGTACGTGGCCTCTGAGGCCAACACTGCTGATGTCTTCACCAAGGCACTTGCGCCTTGTGATCATCAGCGTTGCTGCACGCAGCTGGGTCTTGTGCCTGTCTTGCCTCACTTGCTCACTTCTTGACCTTGCTTGTACCTTCACCTATATATACTCTTGTTCTTGCTTGCTTGACTCTTGTATATCTCTATATATGATCTTGCATGTGAACCGGCCTTGTGGCCTTTGAACTTGTGCTCGGAATGTGTGGTGACTTTGTGATCCACCCTGAGCTTTGCTTTGCTTTGCTTGACTGGTCTTGTGACCCCTTGTTCTCCCCCACTTTGCCTATGGGGGTGTGTTAGAACTGTCAGAACATTATAGCTTACTTATTTGTGTAGGCTATAGTGGGGTATCCCATAGGGGGTACAACCCAGCTAGGGTTTCCTATTTGTACTCACTTTGTTCATAGTTCACTCATTCTCTCGTTCACTTCTTCACATGGAATCAGAGCAGGTTCCCCTGTGGGAACTGTGCTTCAGGCCCACCACCTAGAACTTTTTTTTTTCTGCCCTGGCGCCCGCCCTAGTGCCCGCCCTAGCGCCCGCCCTTTCGAGCCGCCCGTTCGCGCCGCCCGTTAGCGCCGCCCGTTAGCGCCGCCCGTGCGGCTGCCCGTTCGCGCCGCCCTTTGCGCAGCCCGTAACGCCGCCCGTGCGGCCGCCCGTTAGCGCCGCCCGTGCGGCCGCCCGTAGCGCCCCCCGTGAGCCGCCGCCCGTAGCGCCGCCCGTGAGCCGCCGCCCGTAGCGCCGCCCGTGAACCGCCGCCCGTGAGCCGCCGCCCGTGAGCCGCCGCCCGTAGCGCCGCCCGTGAGCCGCCGCCCGTAGCGCCGCCCGTGAGCCGCCGCCCGTCGCCACCCTTTAGCGCCGCCCGTGAGCGCCGCCCGTGAGCGCCGCCCGTGACGCAACCGCCCGTGAACCGCCGCCCGTGACGCCGCCGCCCGTGACGCCGCCGCCCGTCCCGTCGCCCCCCCCCCCCCGTGACGCCGCCGCCCGTCCCGCCGCCCGCCCGTCACGCCGCCCGCCCGTGAGCCGGCGCTGCCCGCGAACCGCCCACCCGTGGGCCTTCAGCCCGCCCGTGAGCTGCCGACGCCGCCCGTGAGCAGCCGACGCCGCCGCCGCCACCCGTGAGCCGCCGACGCCGCCGACGCCGCCGACGCCGCCCGTGAGCACCCGACGCCGCTGCCGCTGCCGTCGCCCGTGAGCCGCCGACGCCGCCGCCGCCGCCCGTGAGCCGCCCTGGCCGCCCGCCCAGCCGCCCGTGCGCTCCCCGCGCGCCGTCCCAGCCGCCCGTGAGCCACCACCGAGCTGCCCCAGCCGCCCGTGCTGCCGCCCGAGCCGCCTGAGCCGCCCGAGCCGCCCGGGCCGCCCGCGCCGCCCTAGCCCGCCCGAGCCGCCCGCGCCGCCCGAGCTGCCCGACCCGCCAGAGGAGCTGCTCTCCTGCTCCTGTCGGGCTACTGCTGCTCCTGGGCTGTGTACCTGCGCCGCTGACCTACCCGACTCTTCCTGCCCGGTGAGACTGTCAGCTGCTGTCATGGCCACCCCCAATGTCCTAGCTTTTGACGCTGAGGGTAGAGCCATTGACTTTGCAGTCTGGATTGAGGACCTGCAGCTGTACTTACTGTGTGATGCGGTCGATGAGGTCTCTCTCTTTGACTTTGTCTCTGGAGCTGTCCCTGCCCCTCCTCCTGATGCTGATTCCGCCGTTCGCTCCAAGTGGGCGACCCGCGATGCTGCTGCACGTCTTGCTGTGCGTCGCCACCTCCCTTCCTCCGAGCGTGCCCACTTTAGTCAGTGCAAGACCACTCAGGCCTTGTACGACGCTGTAGTTGCACGCTACTCCTCCCCTTCCTCCGCTACGCTGAGCCGCCTCATGCTACCTTTTCTCTTCCCTGACCTCGCTGCCTTTCCCACTGTCGCTGACCTCATTACCCACCTCCGCGCTAGTGACGCTCGCTACCGCGCTGCCCTTCCTGCTGAGTTCCGCGCCGCCAACCCTCCTCCCATGTACATCACTCTCTACTTTCTTGTCACCCGTCTCCCTGAGTCCCTCCGTGTCGTTAGGGACCAGTTTCTCTCTGTCTGTCCCACCACCCTCACTGTCGACCTCCTTGAGGAGTCCCTGCTAGCGGCTGAGAAGAGCATAGTCGCTGTAGGGGCCTCTCGGGGTGACCCTCGCACCCCCATCTTTGAGGGGTGTTCTCCTTCCCCCCTGCTGCCCTCTGTCGCCTCTGCCGCTGCGGCCGACCTCGCTGGTTTTGAGTCGGTCGGTGCGGCGTCTGCCCCCAGCGGTAGACGCCGCTCTGGCAAGGGCAAGGGGGGCAAGGGAGCGGGTGGAGCTAGAGGGGGCAGTGGCGGAGGAGGTGGGGGTGGCGGGGGGAGTGGGGGTGGCGGTGGAGGTGGTGGCGGGAGTGGAGGTACTGGTGGAGGCGGTGGAGGCGGAGGTGGCGGCGGGGGCGGTAGCGGAGGAGGCGGGGGCGAGGGTACCAGTGGGGGCGGTGGCGGTGGAGACGGGGGCGGTGGTGGAGGCGGGAGTGGCGGTGGCGGCGGGGGTCGGAGTGTCTCGTCCCAGCGCAGCAGCTCTGGGGGTGGTCAGCGCCAGCAGCAGCAGCAGCAGCAGCAGCAGCAGCAACGCTCTCGCACCGTCCCCGCCCCTCAGCAGCTCCGTGAGTGGTACTTGCAGCGTCAGCGTGGTGGTGCGTTTGGTCCCTGCCCCTACGTTCTTCGCACCGGCGACCGTGCGGGGGAGAGGTGTGGAGGCACCCACACAGCCCGCCGCTGCTTTGGCCGCCTGACCGACGCCTGGCGTCAGCAGTTTCCGGAGGCCGCTGAGATCCCCCGCTGGGGGGAGCTGTCTAGGGCTGGTGTAGCCATTTATGATCTTGACTTTGATGCTATTCTTTCTGCTATGTATGTTGTGACTGGTAGTGATGAGGATGACTGTTACCGGTGTTTCCCGCCCGACCCGGGCATTGGTACTGCTGCGTCAGGTACTAGTGAGGCTGCTGCTCTAGGTGCCAGTGAGTCTGCTCTCTCAGGTACTGTGTCGGCCTCGGCCTCTCACACCTTCACACTTGACTCTGGAGCGTCTCGCTCCTTCTTTCGGGACCGCACTACTCTCACGCCGCTGAGTCGGCCGGTTGCGGTGTCCCTGGCTGACCCCTCTGGGGGGCCTGTCCTGTCTCGCTTCTCCACGGTACTTCCGTGTCCGGCGGCCCCCTCTGGCACCCTGTCTGGTCTCTACCTCCCCTCGTTCTCGACGAACCTGGTGAGTGGTGCTGACCTACAGGATGCGGGTGTCCACCAGTTCACTCCTGCTCGTCAGCGGGTGACCCACTGCACGGAGGCTAGCACGGGACGCCACCTGGCTACGTTTACACGTCGGCCAGGGTCGAGCCTGTACACACTGACCACTTCTTCTCCTCCAGGTACTGAGTCTGGTACGGTCCCTTTGTCTGGTCAAGTGTTTGCAGCAGCGTCCAGGTCTGGTCCTGAGTCTTCCCCTTGTTCGTGTCGTCGTCTGTCTCACGAGACCCTCCTCTGGCACCACCGCCTTGGCCACCCCTCTCTGCTTCGGCTCAGAGGCATGGCCTCCCGTCTTCTTGTGTCTGGTCTCCCCCGGTCTCTACCTCCCCTTCCTCAGGGCCCTGGCCCTGCCTGTGTCCCCTGTGTCGAGGGGCGCCAGCGTGCTGCCCCTCACTCCTCCCAGTTTCCTCCGACAGAGGCCCCGCTGCAGACACTTCACATGGACGTGTGGGGCCCGGCGCGAGTCCTTGGACAGGGTCAGGAGCGCTACTTCCTGCTCGTTGTTGACGACTACTCGCGTTACACCACAGTCTTCCCCTTGCGCAGCAAGGGTGAGGTTACTGAGGTGCTGATCGACTGGATCCGCGCAGCTCGTCTTCAGCTCAGGCAGAGCTTTGGCTCCGACTTTCCTGTGTTGCGTCTGCACTCTGACAGAGGCGGAGAGTTCTCCTCTGGCCTTCTTCGTGCCTACTGTCGAGCGCGAGGCATCCGCCAGTCCTTCACGCTTCCGGACTCCCCACAGCAAAATGGGATTGCTGAGCGCCGCATTGGCATGGTCATGGACGTCGCCCGTACGTCCATGATGCATGCGGCTGCCCCCCATTTTTTGTGGCCGTTTGCGGTCAGGTACGCAGCGCATCAGATCAACCTCCACCCCAGGGTCTCCAGGCCGGAGACCTCCCCAGCCCTGCTGTGGACGGGGAAGGTTGGCGATGCGTCGGCGTTCCGGGTCTGGGGATCTCGGGCGTTTGTCCGCGACTTGTCTGCGGACAAGCTGTCCCCTCGCGCTGCTCCCTGCGTCTTCCTGGGGTTCCCCCCCGACGCCCCTGGGTGGCAGTTCTACCACCCCACCTCTCGACGTGTTCTGTCCTCCCAGGATGTCACGTTCGACGAGTCGGTACCCTACTACCGCCTCTTCCCCTACCGCACTCCGTCCCTCCCCCCGCCCCCGCTTTTCCTGGTACCAGGTCCCCCCCCGGTAGACCCCCTCCCCCCTCAGGGTCCTGCCCCGTCAGGTGTGTCCCAGGTAGACGCGGTCGAGCCTGTCGAGGTCACTGGTGACTCTGGTGCTGCTGCGGGAGCTGAGCCTGGGGGTGCAGAGTCTGGGGGTGCTGAGCCTGGGGGTGCGGAGTCTGGGGGTGCTGAGTTTGGGGGTGCTGAGCCTGGGGGTGCTGAGCCTGGGGGTGCTGAGCCTGGGGGTGCTGAGCCTGGGGGTGCTGAGCCTGGAGGTGCTGTGCCTGGGACTGCTGTGCCTGGGGGTGCTGAGCCTGGGGGTGCTTCGTCTCGCGGGGAGCCACTCTCCCCACAGGAGCTACGTGAGTGGTTTGCCAGGCGCTGGAGGCGTGCTGCTAGTGCTGGTGGTTCTTCGGCTGCAGAGGGCACTGCTGGCGCGCGTCCCGGCGGTGCTCGTCCTGTGGGTGCTGGAGCTGTTGGGTCTGCGAGTTCTCCTGGAGCTGGTGCTGCTGAGGGTGTTGGCGCTGAGCCTGCTGCTGGCGGTCCGACTGACAGTGCTCCTGGTGCTGCTGGAGGTTCTGGAGCTTCTGGTGGTGCTGCTGGAGGTGCTGCTGGAGTGGGTGCTCCTGCTGGGGGTACTGGTGCTGTTCCTGCTGTTTCTGGCGTCGTCGCGCGGCCCCGACCGTACTTCGTTCCGCTTCTACAGCAGGTTCTTGGTCTTACTCCTCCTTCTCCCTTAGAGGGTCCACAGCCTGTCCAGTCACAGCCACAGCTACAGCCTGCCTCCCCTTTGCCTGCTCCTTCTCCCTACGCTGGTCCGACTGGAGGTCTTACTGAGCGTCGTGAGCCTGCGTCTCGTCCTGCGTCGCCTGTTCGTACTGAGCGCGCTAGTGGTCGCGGGTCGCGTCAGCGTCCTCCTCCTGTCCCTGGCACGCACCGGATGTCACTGCGTCCGTCCACTGCTCCTCTGCGTGCCCCTTTGCCTTCTCCTCGTGCTTCCTCTCTTCCTGCTCTTGCCGACCCGGAGTCGGACTCTCTTCGTGCTGCCAGTCCTACTGTCACGTGTCTCCTTGCTACTGCTGTCACTGACCCTTCCTTCGAGTCGTCTGCTGCGTCTGCCCTTGTCACTGAGCTTCTCGACTTTGCTGCGCGCTGTCGTCTAGACTACGCTGCCAGTCTTGTCGCTTAGTCTGAGACTGCCTGTCCTCCGTCCGTCGGGGGTGAGTGTGCCCTCGGCACGGACGTCCTTGAGGACAGGCAGGAGGAGTTCCAGTGTCTGGCCGCCGCTTCACCCCATCTCGCGTCTGTACTGCTAGCCCCTGAGGGAGACCCGGATGCACCAGACATCCCGACTCCGCGCTCTTACGCGGAGGCGATAGAGGGTCCCTACTCCTCACAGTGGCAGGCAGCTATGGACGCAGAGATGGCTTCCTGGAAGTCCACAGGCACCTACGTCGACGCTGTCCCCCCTCCTGGGGCGAACATCGTCAGTGGCATGTGGATTTTTAGGGTTAAGCGGCCGCCGGGTTCTCCGCCTGTCTTCAAGGCGCGTTACGTGGCTCGTGGCTTCAGTCAGCGGCAGGGGGTTGACTACTTTCAGACCTTCTCTCCCACCCCGAAGATGACCACTCTTCGGGTTCTGCTGCACGTTGCTGCTCACCGTGACTACGAGCTGCACTCTCTCGACTTCAGCACAGCTTTCTTGCAGGGGAGTCTGCACGAGGAGATCTGGCTGCGCCGCCCACCTGGCTTCACTGGGTCTTTCCCTCCTGGTGCCCAGTGGAGTCTCCGGCGTCCAGTCTACGGTCTCCGCCAGGCGCCACGTGAGTGGCACGACACACTGAGGACTACGCTCGCGGCACTTGGGTTTGCTCCGTTTACTGCCGACCCGTCGCTGTTTCTGCGCACCGACACCTCTCTGCCGCCGTTCTACATCCTCGTGTACGTCGACGACTTGGTCTTTGCCACAGCTGACACTGCTGGACTCGCCTACGTGAAGTCCGAGCTGCAGAAGAGACACACGTGCACTGACCTGGGTGAACTGCGCAGCTACCTTGGCTTGCAGATCACCCGGGACAGAGCACGCCGCACCATTACCCTGACTCAGTCACACATGGTGCAGCAGGTCCTTCAGCGCTTCGGCTTCACGTACTCCTCGCCTCAGGCCACTCCTCTGCCTACTCGCCACTCGCTCTCAGCTCTGCCTTCGGATGAGTCCGTAGAGTCGAGTGGCCCGTATGCAGAGCTTGTTGGCTGCCTCATGTACCTGATGACCTGCACTCGACCTGACCTTGCATACCCTCTTAGCATTCTCGCACGCTATGTTGCTCCTGGGAGACACCGACCAGAGCACATGGCTGCAGCGAAGAGGGTGTTGCGCTACTTGTGCAGTACGTCAGGCATGGGGCTAGTGCTTGGAGGGCGCAGTCCAGTGGTCCTCACTGGGCACGCAGACGCTTCTTGGGCTGACGACCAGGCTACGCAGCGGTCGTCACAGGGTTACACCTTCAGCCTTGGTTCCGGCTCTGTTTCGTGGCGGGCTACCCGCTCGTCTTCTGTTCTCGGCTCCAGTTGTGAGGCTGAGATCTACGCTGGGGCTATGGCTGCACAGGAGTTACGCTGGCTCACCTACCTGCTGACCGACCTTGGAGAGCAGCCTCGTTCTCCTCCAGTCCTGTACGTAGACAACAAGGCCATGTTGGCCTTGTGTCGAGAGCAGAGACTGGAGCACAGGACAAAGCACATTGCTCTCCGCTACTTTCTTGCTCGTGAGCTACAGCAGCGTGGACAGTTGCGACTTGCGTACGTGGCCTCTGAGGCCAACACTGCTGATGTGTTCACCAAGGCACTTGCGCCTTGTGATCATCAGCGTTGCTGCACGCAGCTGGGTCTTGTGTCTGTGTTGCCTCACTTGCTCACTTCTTGACCTTCCTTGTACCGTCACATATATAAAGTCTTGCTCTTGCTTGCTTGACTCTTGTATATCTCTATATATATGATCTTGCATGTGAACTGGCCTTGTGGCCGTTGACCTTGTGCTCGGAATGTGTGGTGACTTTGTGATCCACCCTGAGCTTTGCTTTGCTTTGCTTTGCTTTGCTTGACTGGTCTTGTGACCCCTTGTTCTCCCCCACTTTGCCTATGGGGGTGTGTCAGAACATTATAGCTTACTTATTTGCGAGAATGAATGAACTATGAGAATGGTGGGTACAAGTGCAGACCCTAATTGGGTTGTACCCCATATAGGCTACTCCACTACAGCCTACAAAACACACACAACATAATAATTTGACAGCAAAACCCTGTATTTTTTTCGGTGTGAACAATATCGGTGCAGTGAACGGTGATGAGCTCAGTCTGATAAATATTTTCAATAACATGTAATCTAATTGTTTTCTCAGTTCGTCGAGCTCGGGTTGTGTCAGTTTGAACTGTGACTGTACGGTTGGCTGTGCCCCCAATTTTAGTTCTATGCGGTGGTCATGTGCTCGCTGAGGTGGCAAGCCCTCAGGTAGGTCGTCCTGAAAAATCCCAGGTACCTTTTCAGTAGTTCTTGTAGTTCGGGTGGTATGGCTGCTAGCAGTTTCTGAAATGTCAGAACATTATAGCTTACTTATTTGTGTAGGCTATAGTGGGGTATCCCATAGGGGGTACAACCCAATTAGGTTTTCCTATTTGTACTCACTTCGTTCATAGTCAATTCATTCTCGTTCTTTCTTTCACAGCCATTACCTCGGTAAGTCCTTATGTTCTGTTGTTGAGTTGGGGTGATGTTCCTCAGTAGTATCGTGTACGCCATCATCGATTGATAGGTGTACTGCTGCTTCTCATACTGTGTGCCGTTTGTTGGGTATGGCAGGGACCCGTCGAAGAAGCCAAGGATTTGCGCTCCTTCCATCATCAGCTCGAATTCGAACGACCAGGTAAAGAAGTCCTTCCCGTCGAAAGGTTTTGTCGTTTGCAGTTTTAAAACGTGCGCGAACTGCGACTGAACTTGTAGTGCGTCCAGCGTTCTTTCTTGTCCCGGTGCAGGTTGTGGTTATGGCATGAAGCTGACGGAGCCGCGCTGGGGCTCATACGGAGCGAAGGTAGGTTGTTGTTGTTGATTCCCGTGTGCGTAGGATGAGCCATCGAGACTCATGGGTGTCACGTTGTTGTTGTTGTTGCTGTTGTTTGATTGCGCAGGTACTCCTTGCTGATGATGATCGTAGAAGGACATGAAGGAGAAAAACTTCTCCATCATGCTTGGATCGAAGCCCGCGCCTCGGTTTGCGGGTGTTTCAGTAGACCCAGCGGCCGGTCTCGTTGTTGTGCCTTCCTCTATCTGTAGGCCAGAGGCAGGAGGTGGAGTAGGAGTAGTACCAGGAGAGCCGTTGGAGGAGCTCCTCTCCTTTCTGGTCGACATGTCTCTTGGTGTAATTTAAGGGGAAATAGAATTTTAACCCTAACCAGCTCTCATACCATGTTGGGCTGAGTGCCCCTTAGGATCTTTGGTAGGGTTAATTTCTGGGTAGAATGATGTAGTAGCGGAAGCGTTAACAAAGAGATTTTGAACCACCTTGCGCTAGTATGTGAGGGCAAAGTAAGTTGATTAAAACAAGGAGATACAAGATTTTATATATGATTACAAGGAATACGAAGAGATACGAATGATAACTGTTTTAGTGTTGGCTGTTGCGGTTCGATACAGTGCGACTCGGGCAACTGCTCAATATCGAGTCAGTTGTGTGTCCTTGCTGTCGCGCTACATTTGTCAAGTCAAAGGTCGCTGACCTTTGACCTTCGCGTAACCTCCAGCTGTTGCTTCAACTTCCGAGGGTTGACTCGCTGGTGCCTCGATATGCGTTGCTTCACTTGTGTCTTTAGTGTTTCGACACGACAGAGGCGCTTAGGACCGATTGTTTCCAACAGAAGTAACCGCTGGAGGTTACGCGAAAGTCAAAGGTCAGCGACCTTTGATCTAACAAATGCAGCGCGACAGCAAGGACACACAACTGACTCTTTACAGAGTAGTTGCCCGAGTCGTCACTGTATCAAACCGCAACAGCAACAGTAAAGTAGTTATAACTGTGTCTCTTCATATTCTCTGTATTCATATATAATCTTGTATCTCTTTGCTTTAATCAATTCACTTTGCCCTCACATACTAGCGCAAGGTGGTTCACAAACTCTTTATTAAGACGCTTCCGCTACTACATCAACTCTACCCAGAATTCACCTCTGCAAAGATCCTAAGGGCTTTTTCAGCCCAACATGGTATGAGAGCTATCAGGGGGAATTCGACTTATATACCAACAGTATCTATCAGCATGGCTACACAAAAGGGAAGGAGCAACTCCAACGGATCCCAGGGCACTACTCCTACTCCACCTCCTGCCTCTGGCCTACAGACAGAGGAGGGCACGGCAACAAGACCCAGAGCAACATCTACAGAGACTCCCGCAAATCATCCTGCGGACTTCGACCAGAGCATGATGGAGAAGTTCTTCTCCTTCATGTCCTTCTACGAGCAACATCAGCAATCGGCACCTGCGCAATCACACAACAGCAACAACAACGGAGCAACACCCATGAGTCTCGACGGCTCATCGTATGCACGAGGAAATCAGCAACAACAGCCTACCTTTGCTCTGTACGAGCGCGGATCCATCAGCTTCATGCCACACCCACAGCCCTCACCTGGACAAGAAAAACAACTGGACGCACTACAAGTTCAGTCGCAATTCGCACATGTTCTGAAGATGCAGACGTTAAGACCTTTCGATGGAAAGGATTTCTTCACTTGGTCGTTCGAGTTTGAGCTGATGATGGAAGGCGCGCAGATACTCGGGTTCTTCGGCGGGTCCCTGCCATACCCAACAAACGGCACACAGTACGAGAAGCAGCAGTACACCTATCAGTCAATGATGGCGTACACGATCCTGCTGAGAAATATCACCCCGACTCAACAGCAGAACATAAGGACTTATCGAGGTTACGGTAACTTCGCGGAGCTCACGTACAACCACCTGAAGAGCCTGTATCAAGCAACAGACAGTGTAAGTCAAAGTCGGTTAATGGCACTACTGACAACGGTTGAAATGAAACCAGGGGAGAAAGGAATGGCGTATATCAGTCGATGTCGCGAATTGCGCGACAAGCTTCTTCGATGCGGAGGGTCAATTTCTGAAGACGCCTCCGTGACAGTCATCATCGGCGGCCTCGGTCCTCAATGGCGCGCCACAAAAGCCATCCTCCAAGCTCACGGAAGAATCTCCGAAGCAGCACTCTGCGCCGAAATCCATGCCAAGCAGCAAGACATGGACCTGCAAGAAGAACGACACACAAAGAAGACTTCAGCACCAGAGTTCGCGTTCCACACCCAGCGACGCTACAACAACAACAACAACCGGCAGCAACAACTGAAGCCAGTACCTCCGTTCTGCCACATCTGCAAAACTTCAGGACACCCACGCACGCACTGCCCGAATCGTCAACAATCAACAACCCCGCAGCGGCAACTTCGGCCTTCAAGCAGCCAAGTCGCCTCAACGCAGACAAATCCTACAACTCAGATTCAAGCTTCAAAGACTTCAACAGGACAACCTGCACAAGAAGCAAGAAACATCGTCAGCTGCATGACAAAGATAACAGACTCCTGCATCACCGAGTCACCACCACACTACTCACCGGAAGAACAACTCGACGAAACCACACCCCGCCGCGAGTCACTTCAGGCGAACCCGACATACGCCGCCATCGCTCAAAGCGAACCATCCGGAAAGGACACTTGGTTCTTGGACAGTTACTGCGGACAGCACATGTGTTCATCAGGACGCTTCGTTCAACGAGAACACCAGCTTCAACGCGAAGTCGTCATTACAGTCGCCAACAACCAAAACCTGCGAACACGACGACAAGGCGTAGTTCAACTTCAGTCAAGGGAAACAAACGTCGTACTACAGATGTCAAAGGTACTAATCGCGGAGGGACTCGGCTACAACTTACTGAGCGTCAGCCAGCTGATGGCGAAAGGGATTCATCTCGAAGCAGACAGCACCACTCAAGAATTCAAGCTGTATCACGGGAGAGGAGGACTCTACATCAGCAGGGCGGTCCTCAAGAACAACGTCTTCGTTCTTGATTTCGTCCCTGACCTTGGCACTGCCGACAGCGACGCCATCATCAACTTCACCGACTGGACACACCCTCCGGACCTTGATTCAGACTTCAGTCCAGAAGGCTTCTGGTACTCACTCACCATCCCTGAAGCACAAACCACAAGGGCGTTAGCAACAATCCAGACAACATCGGCAGCAGCAGAGACAACATCGGCAGCAGCAGAAACAACATCGGCAGCAGCAGAGACAACATCGGCAGCAGCAGAGACAACATCGGCAGCAGCAGAGACAACATCGACAGCAGCAGAACCATCAACGGCAGCAGCAGGAATGTCAACACTAGTTGCTGGTCCTTCAACGGCACCACTCCTCATCGACGACACACCACCAACACCAGCGCAACAACTGCACCCAGCACCACGAGAAGTTCATCGCAGCACCAACTTCACCGCCAGCTTCTACTCCAACTCCGACATGTACCGACGATCACCCGGACATCGCACCAACGAAAGCACCTCGCACGCACGGTTGGGACACCCAAGCAACACAGTATTAAACAATACAATAAGAGCAGGAGTACTTGACAAGGACTCACTCCTACTAACCGACGAACGAGAACTTCAACGAGCGCGAGGATCGTGTTTCACCAGCCCTGAAGGCGACTTGCCGCATCGACCATTCGCGTCACATCACAACCCAAGCGCTCCCGCGCACGCACCACTTGAGAAGGTGTATAGCGATATCCTGTTCAATCGGGAACTAGGACAAGTCACATACAACTACACAATCACCTTCATCGACGCCGCCACCCGTTACGTCTAGCACCTAAACCTACCCAGCCGCGACATGGCATTCGCAGCCTTCGTTGCCTGGCTACCAGTAGCAGTGAGAGAGTCGGGCGTACAACTGAAAAGCTTCGAGTCAGACGGAGGAGGAGAATACACCTCTCAGCGGTTCAAGTAGTACCTGGCGGAAAGGGGAATCAAGCAGCTCATCTCCCTTCCCTACGCCCATCAGCAGCAAGGAGTAGCAGAGAGAATGAACAGGACCCTGCAGAACACCATGCGCAAACTGCTACGTGGCATGCGGCTACCCAACCACCAATGGCCTGCAGCAATGGACCACGCTGTCATGCTGCACAATTTGCTGTCGTCGTCATCGCTTCCGAACAACGCATCACCGCATCTGCTATGGACAGGGAAACAGGGCAGCACAAAAATGTTACGAGTTTTCGGGTGCATGGTACAGTACCGACCCCCAGCAGCACGAGCGGGCCGATTTTCTCAACGAGCACAGTGGGGACTACACCTGGGCATCGAAAAAAACTACAACGCGTGGAAAATCTTCGACGTCCACTCAAAGGAAACAGTAGCAGCACGTGACGTAATTTTCTATGAACGACTCACGCTCCAGACGTACCTTGCCAACTTGCAAGAAGACGAAGACCCCACAGGTGGCCTTCGTGGTGACCGAGCCTTCGCCTCAGCAGCGGACGAAGCAGACTGGGATGAGCAGAATGTGGACAACGCATCAGAAGAAGCCGGACCTCTTCCGTTCTGCTCCGTCGACGTTCCCATGGACGAAGACAACCCTCGCGAAAGTGCCAACGCCGAAACCTTCTACCACTTCGCCGACAACGGTTATGTAACACCTGCGACAGTCAACACCAACGAAACAGAACGAATAGGACCAAATTTCATACCTGATCCAGAAACGGGAGACGAAACAGCTTATCCCGAGGATGTAAATCTTCCCCGCTACTCACAGAGTGGACTGCAGATCCTCGGGCTCGTCACCGCAGTCCACGGCTCCGTCGCTCCTAAAGAGCCTGCGATGGTTCAGCAGGCTCTGGGGGGGGAACATAAAGAAAGATGGCGCGAAGCCATGGACAAGGAGCTGAAGGCACTGGAGGAACGCAACACGTGGAAGGTGGTTCCTATCGGTGTGGCACGGAACAAGACAGTACTCACCGGAAAATGGGTCTTCCGTGTGAAGACAAAGGCCGATGGCACCATCGACAAATTCAAAGCACGCTGGGTCGTTCGTGGCTTCGACCAAGAGCACGGCCGCGACTTCACCGAAACATTCGCTCCAGTCAGCCGACACAACTTGCTACACATCCTTCTCGCGATTGCCGCCATGAAGAAGAAGAAGAAGCTAAGGCAAATCGACGTCGCCAATGCATTCCTCTACGCACCCGTCGACGCCGAGATCTTCGTCGAGCTACCACACGGCTCCAGCACGGACTCGAAACATGTCTGTCAACTACTCAAGTCACTCTACGGCATCAAGCAAGCCCCGCGACTATGGCAACAATACCTACACGCTCGCCTCATTCGCATCGGCTTCAAGCAAATACCACACGACCAGGGCATGTACCGGCAATCGAAAGGTACCGACTACGTCCTGCTAATCGTCTACGTAGACGACCTACTCTACATTGGCTCAACCGAAGGTATTACAACCTGGTTCGAAGGGGAGTTACAACAAGACCTCACACTCACAGTCTCACCTACCGTCACACAATACCTCGGCCTCAACATCCGAGAAGAGGAGGACGCGATCTACCTCAGCACCACGAAATACGCCGACACCATCGCCAAGCGTTTCGCACTCACACCAACAGCTATCTCCGCACCGTACCGCTACACGACAGTAAACAACAAGGAAGGCTCCGCTCTACTCAAGCCCGCCGGCATCCGCGACTACCAGAGAAAGCTGGGCTGCCTTCTCTTCGCAGTTGTCACCTGCCGCCCAGATCTATCCTACTCTGCAAGCCAGCTCGCCACCTACCTCAAGAGGCCTGAAGCGGAACATCTGGCGGAGCTCGACCGCGCTCTTCACTACCTTGTCAGTACCCCGACGGTCGGACTGACTTATCATAAGAACGCAACTACAACGCCTAAGCTAATCGGCTACGTCGACGCAGACCACGCAGGCGACTCCGACAACAGGGAATCACGCACCGGCTACATCTACCGTCTCGAGCCTATTGGGCCTATCTCCTGGCAATCGAGCAAGCAAGAACTAATTGCTCTCTCGTCAGCTGAAGCAGAATATATTGCACTCTGCTCAGCCACCAAGGAAGGACTCTATCTTCGCGAGCTACTGGAAGAAGCAAAGTTAGTCGAGTTACACAACTTCACCCTGTTCTGCGACAACCAGTCGGCAATTCGCATCGCCAACAAGAACGGCTTCGTGAACAGGACGAAACACATCGCCCTACGATACTTCTTCGTGAAGGACGAGATCAAGAAAGGAAGGCTTGAACTGTCATACTGCCCCACGTCCGAGATGGCAGCTGATTACCTGACCAAGAAGCTCGGAAAGCGGAAGTTCGAATATTGCATGCTGCTGACTGGACAGAGCCACGTCAGCGACACTCCAGAAGCGAAGGGGAGTGTTGGAAACAATAGTTCCTAAGCGCCTCTGTCGTGTCGAAACACTAAGGCACAAGCGAAGCAGAGCATATCGAGGCACCAGCAAGTTAACCCTCGGAGGTTGAAGTAACCGCTGGAGGTTACGCGAAAGTCAAAGGTCAGCGACCTTTGACCTGACAAATGCAGCGCGACAGCAAGGACACACAACTGACTCGATATTGAGCAGTTGCCCGAGTCGTCACTGTATCGAACCGCAACAGCAAGAGTAAAGTAGTTATAACTGTGTCTCTTCATATTCTCTGTATTCATATATAATCTTGTATCTCTTTGCTTTAATCAATTCACTTTGCCATCACATACTAGCGCAAGGTGGTTCACAAACTCTTTATTAAGACGCTTTCGCTACTACATCAACTCTACCCAGAATTCACCTCTGCAAAGATCCTAAGGGCTTTTTCAGCCCGAGAAATATATCAGCACTGTTGGCCCGAGTGGCCATGTGAGCAAGACGAAGCTGACCACGCTGCTGCAACTCTCGAGCAAGGAAGTAACGCAGAGCGATGTGCTTCATTCTGTGCTCCAGTCTCTGCTTCTTACACAAGGCAATGGCCGCCTTGTTGTATACGTACAGAACTAGAGGAGAACGAGGCGGCTCTCCCAAGTCGGTCACCAGGTAGGTGAGCCTGCGTAACTCCTGTACAGCCATGGCTGTGGCGTAGATCTCAGCCTCACAGCTGGAGCTGAGAACAGAAGACGAACGGGTAGACCGCCAAGAAACAGAGCTGCAGCCAAAGCTGAAAGTGTAACCCTGTGACGGCCGCTGCGTAGCCAGGTCGTCAATCCAAGAAGCGTCTGAGTGTCCAATGAGGACAACAAAGCTCTGCCCTCCAAGCACGAGCCCCATGCCCGATGTACTGCACAAGTAGCGCAGTACCCTCTTCGCAGCATCCATGTGCATCTTTCACTACCTACCAGGAACCACGTAGCTGCAAGAAGGCCAAGAGGGTACGCAAGGTCAGGACGAGTGCAGGTCATCAGGTACATGAGGGAGCCCACTAGCTTTGGGTACGGCCACTCGGCTCTACGGACTCGTCCGAAGGTGGAGCTGAGAGCGAGTGACCTGTAGCCAGAGAAGTGGACTGTGGTGAGGACCAAGTGAAGCCGAAGCGCTGAAAGACCTGCTGCACCATGTGTGACTGTGTTAAGGTGATCTTGCACCGTGCTCTCTCCGGGATAATCTGCAAGCCAAGGTAATTGCGCAGCTCACCCAGGTCTGTACACGTGTGTCTCTTCTGCAGCTCCGACTTCACAAGGGCGTGGGCCTCAGTGTCAGCAGTGGCAAAGACCAAGTCGTCGACGTACACAAGGATGTAGAACGGCGGCAGCGAAGTGTCGGTGCGTAGAAACAATAACGGGTCAGCCGTGGAAGGGGCAAATCCAAGAGCCGCAAGTGTCGTCCTTAGTGTGTTGTGCCACTCGCGAGGCGCCAGACGGAGACCGTAGACTGGCCGACGGAGGCTCCACTGGGTACCAGGAGGGAACGACCCAGTGAAGCCAGGTGGGCGGCGCAGCCAGATCTCCTCGTGCAGGCTGCCTTGTAAGAACGATGTGCTGAAGTCCAGAGAGTGAAGCTCGTAGTCACGGTGAGCGGTAACGTGCAGTAGCACCCGAAGAGTGGTCATCTTCGGGGTGGGGGAGAAGGTGTGGAAGAATTCAACTCCCTGTCACTGACTAAAGCCTCGTGGGATGTAACGAGCCTTGAAGACAGGCGGAGAACCAGGCGGAGAACCAGGCGGCTGCTTCACCCTGAAAATTCACATGCCATCGAGGATGTTCGCCCCAGGAGGGGGAACCTGATCGACGTAAGTTCCTGTGGACTTCCAGGATGCCATCTCTGCGTCCATGGTTGTCTTCCACTGAGAGGAGTAGGGACCCTCTATCGCCTCTCCGTAAGAGTGCGGGGTCGGGATGTCTGGAGCATCTGGGTCTCCCTGAGGTGCAAGCCGCATGGCCACGAGATGAGGTACAGCAGCTGCAAGACACTCAAAGTCCTCCTGCCTGTCCTCAAGGATTTCCGTGCCAAGAGCACACTCACCCCCGACGGACGGAGGAGAGACAGACTCAGACTCAGCAACAAGACTAGCAGCGTATTCGAGACGACACGCAACAGCAAAGTCAACAAGCTTAGAGACTAAGGCAGACGCAGCACCAGACTCAAACGACGGGACAGTGACAACAGTGGCGAGCAGACGCGTAATAGTAGGGTGAGCAGCACGAACCAGGTCAGACTAAGGTTCCTGAACGTCAGGCGGAGAAGACGCAGGAGGAGACGGTAGGGGAACACACTGTGGAACAGAGGAAGGATGAATTGCCATAGTGTGCGTGCCAAGGACAGGAAGCGGACGCTCACGAGGAACACGACGACCAGTGCGACGTGCGCGAACAGGCGAGGCAGGACGAGAAGTAGGCTCACGACGCTCTGTAAGCAAATCTGTCTGCTCAGTGTAAGGAGAAGGAGCAGGCAGTGGTGCGCCGGGCTGTAACGGGAGGCCAGTAGAAGACGGCAGGCTAAGAACCTGGCGAAGCACGGAGTCAGGCGGTGGCAAAGACAACGGTGATAGCGGAGCGAAAAACAGTCGCGACGGTGCAGTGCCACCAATACCAGTAGCTCCAGCGCCTCCAGCAGCTCCAGAACCTCCAGCTCCTGTGCCTCCAGCAGCACCTCCAGCTCAAGTGACTCCAGCACCAGCACCTCCAGCTCCAGCGCCTCCAGCAACTCCAGATGCTCCAGCTCCAGCGACTCCAGCAGCAGCACCTCCGGCTCCAGCGCCTCCAGCAGCTCCAGAACCTCCAGCTCCAGCGCCTCCAGCAGCACCACCTCCAGCTCCAGGGACTCCAGCAGTAGTACCTCCAACTCCAGCGCCTCCAGCAGCTCGAGAACCTCCAGCTCCAGCGCCACCAGTAGTAGCACCCCCAGAACCGGCACCTCCAGCCTCAAGGTCCCCAACTCCAGGGTCGACAGGCCAGCGCCAGGGCCTTCAATAGTAGCACCCCCAGAACGGCACCTCCAGCTCCAGGGTCTCCAACGCCAGGGTCGACAGCACCAGCTCCAAGGCCTCCAGCCCAAGTACCTCCAGCAGCAGCACCCCCAGAACCGGCACCTCTTGCTCCAGGGTCTCCAATGCCAGGGTCGACAGCACCAGCTCCAGGGCCTCCAGCCCCAGTACCTCTAGCAGCAGCACCCCCAGAACCAACACCTCCAGCTCTAGGAGCAGTACCAGTCCTGGCAGCTCCAGTACCTCCAGTACGAGCACCTCCTGTACGAGCACCTCCAAGACCAGAGACACCAGCACTCCTAGCGCCTCCACGACAAGCAGCTACAGCAGCACGACTCCTCAGGCGGGTACGCGACGCTAGCCACTCTCGTGAAATGAGACCCAGAGGAACGCCAACAGACTCAGCAACCCCAGGCTCCGCACCCCCTGGCACCTCACGGACGGGCTCAGCACCCTTAGACTTCGTAGCCGTAGGCTCAGCACCCCCAGGCTCCGCACTCCCCAGCACCGCACGCGCAGGCTCAGCACCCCCAGAAGCAGCACCCCCAGCAGCACCTCCCGCAGCAGCACCTGAGTCGCTAGTGACCTCTACAGGCTCAGCCAAGGGGGGCGGGTCTACTTGAGATACACGTGAAGGAGCAGGACCCTGAGGGGGGAGGGGGTCTACCGGAGGGGGACCTGGAGCAAGGAAAAGCGGCGGGGGAGGGAGAGGGGAAGTGCGGTAGGGGAAGAGACGGTAGAAAGGAACCGACTCGTCAAAGGTGACGTCTTGAGAGGGGAAGACACGGCGCGAGGTGGGGTGGTAAAATTGCCAGCCAGGCACGTCAAGGACAAAGCCAAGGAAGACACAGGGAATGGTGCGGGAGGAGAGCTTGTCCGCGGACATTTCACGGACAAGGGCACGAGCACCCCAGACCCGGAAAAGCGACGCATCGCCAACCTCCTCCGTCCAACGCAATGTGGGCGAGGTCTCCGGCAAGGAGACACGGGGCCAGGGGTTGAGCTGCTGCGCGGCGTACTGGACCGAAAACGGCCACATAAAATGGGGAGCCGCCGCATGAATAAGGGAGGTATGAGCAACCTCCATGACTAAGCCAATGCGGCACTTAGCAACCTTATTTTGCTGTGGTGAGCCCGGAAGCGTGAACAACTGCTCGATGCCCTCCCCCTGACAGAAGGCCCGCAAGAGGTCGGAGGTGAAATCACCACCTCCGTCAGAGTGCAGACACAGGACAGGAAGGTCCTGGGGGAACTTGCGGCGGAGCCGGAGACGAACTGCTCGGATCCAAGGGATCAGGACAGCAGGGACCTCACCCTTGGTGCGCAAGGGGAAGACCGTGGTGTACCGCGAGTAGTCGTCGACAACCAGCAGAAAGTACCACTCACCGCTCTGTCCACGAACGCGGGTAGGGCCCCACATGTCCAAGTGGAGGGTCTGCAGAGGAGCACATGTCGGGGGAAACGAGGAGGAGTGAGGATTGGCCCGCTGCCGCCCCTCGACGCAAGGAAGGCAGGGCGGCGCAGGCGAGGCAGGGAGGGGAGGGAGAGACCTGGGAAGACCAGACACAAGGAGGCGACCGTTCATGCCATGTAGACGTGGCAGGGAGGGGTGGCCCAGGCGGTGGTGCCAGAGAAGAGGCTGGAGGGGAGGGAGCGACACTCACAAGGGGAGGCTACCTGACCTGACGCAAAAACCTGTCCAATAGCAGCTACCTGAAGAGGCGCAGTCGTCAGTGTGTAAAGACTCGACCCTGGCCGACGGGTAAACGTGGCCAGGTGGTGGCCGGTCCGGGAGCACGTACAGATTGCCACGCGCTGTCCTCCAGGGGTAAAGGTGTCGACCCATTGGTCCTGGAGAACTGCGTTGCTCACCAAGTTTGTAGAGAACGAGGGGAGGTGGAAGCCTGTCAGTGAGCCAGACGGAACCGTCGGGCACGGAAGCACAGTGGTGGACCGTGCAAGAACTGGGCCCCGTGAGGGGTCAGCCAGAGAGACTACAACAGGTGCAAGGAGTGGTGTGAGTGCAGTACTGTCTTGGAAGAAGCAGCGGGAAGCGCTTGAGTCAAGCGTGAAGGTGTGCAAGGCCCCAGCAGGCGCAGTACCTGAGGAAGCAGACTCGCTAGCACCTAAGGCAGTAGCCTCACTAGCACCTATAGCAGCAACCTCTATACCGGGGTCGTACTGCATACATAGGTGACAGTCACTCTCAGCACCACCAGGCAAAACAGACATGGCAGTAAAGGTGGCGTCATATTCTAAAGCCAAATCCGGAAAGCCCGACCTAAGCAGCTCAAGCCAAGGGGGAATCTCAGCCTCGTCGCCAAACTCTGTGCGCCAGGCGTCGATCAAATAGGCGAAGCACCGGGACTGTGCGTGACCAGGTGTCCCGCAGGTCTCACTAGCTCGACGACCTGTGCAAATGACGTACAGGCAGTGACCCGGGCCCTGGTAAAGCCACTCATGAAGCTGCCGGGGTGTAAGGGTCGGACGCCGCCGTAGCTGCATCTGGCCTCTGCCAGACACTCCGCACCAAACAGCGTCACAGTGACTACTACTACGGCCGCCAACACTCCCACTGCTGCCACCACCGCCGTCACCTTTCCCACCGGTTCGACAAAGTGGCAGGCAAGGTAGGAGGAGCGCGACCTCTAGGGCAGTAGCACGAGTAGCAGCAGCAGCAGCAGTAAGAGCAGCAGGACGGCGCGCAGCCAGAGCAGGGCGGCGTTCGGCCGGAGCAGGGCGGCGCACAATCAGAGCAGGGCGACGCGCGGCCACAGCAGGGCAGTAGCAGGCACAGCAGGCAGTAGCTCCTACGGCAAAAGCACATAGTGCCAATTTTTTTTTATTATTATTTTAATTTTAGTTAGGGTCTAGCAGGGCGCTGGCGCAGAGTAGGGCGCTAGCGCAGGCAGCAGCAGTGCGTGACGTGAGGGGCAGCAGAGCGCGACGCGACGGGCTGCCTTAGGGCGCGACGCAGGGGCTGCAGCAGAGCGCGACGCGCGGGGCAGCAGTGCGCAACGCGCGAGCTGCTGTAGGGCGCGACGCGCAGGGCAGCAGCGCGGGCGTAGGGCAGGGCGCAGGCGCAGGGCAGGGCGCTGGCGTAGGGCAGGGTGCTGGCGCAGGGCAGGGCGCTGGCGCAGGGCAGGGCGCCGGCGTAGGGCAGGGCGCTGGCGCAGGGCAGGGCGCTGGCGCAGGGTAGGGCGCTGGCACAGGGCAGGGCACTCGCGCAGGGCAGGGCGCTGGCGCAGGGCAGGGAAGGGCGCCGACGCAGGGCAGGGCGCTGGCACAGGGCAGGGCGCTAGCGCAAGGCAGGGCGCCGGCGTAGGACAGGGCGCTGGCGCAGGGCAAGGCATGCGTGAGGCAACGTGACGCGTGGCAAGGCAGGGCGTGCACAGGGCAGCGCGACGCAAGGTAGTGGGGTAACGCAGTAACCGTAGTCGGAAGCTAAGTATGGTGGGCCCGGAAAAAAAACAGTCCTACCGACCTAATGCTCTGAAACCATGTCAAGACAACAAGCATGGATGATTGCATTGAATAAAATGTGGGTACAAGTACTAACCGTAACTTCAGGTTGTACCCCATACGAGCTACCCCACTGTAGCCTACACACAACTAACACATATATAGTTTAACTCTAGAGTATTACAAGCACCGGCGCTTCTATTTGGAGCATGGGGCTTATGGCCGTTCCTCGATTATATGCGCACCCCCATGTGTACCCGTACTTATTATAAGCGCATCCTTTAGCCATTTTTTAAAATATTTTTTAAACTTTCTCACAATAACTTCTAAAGTCTTTCATTACAAATCTAGAACCAACAATCTCGACTACTTCGAAATCACCTACCCTAACAAATAATTTCGTGCACTTTTTCGCAAGGTACCTAGTACTAGCTACTCCTCCTCGTCCGACTCGAGCTCCTAGCAGTTGTTGCCAAAGAAGCCGTCGGCGGTGATGTCATCATTGACATCCAGTTCCACGGTCAGCTAGCTCCACCTGTGCGCCATGGCGAATCCGTCCTCACTGCCGTCAAGCGTGTTGCTGATGCCACAGGTGAGGAAGGCGCGCTTGATGCGGTCGACAAGAGATATCTACCGCAGGACGACCTCAGGTGGCGGATTCTTGAGGTTCCCTGAAACAATACAGGGGCACAGTGGAAAGCCGTTAGTGCAACAACTGTCAAACTCATATGATGTAGTCTGTGTAGGCTGTAGTGGGGTAGACAATATGGGGTACAACACTTCTAGGTTTTCCTACTTGTACCCACCTGCCTGCTAGTTCATTCATTCCTCATTTCTTCACATGGTATAGAGCAGGTTCCCTAGTGGGAACGCTTCCTTGGGCCCACCACTGAAACTTTTTTTTCCGACCGGAGCGACAGTCGCTCCTGCCCGAGGCGCGTTTTGTGGGCTGCCCTTCTGTCGACCTCTCTCAGAGGCCCCTCTCACGGCCCCTTGCGCCACCCTCAGCGGCCCCGTCGCCGCCCCTAGCGGCCCCGTAGCCGGCCTTCCAGGCCCGTCGCGGCCCCTAGCGGCCCCGTCAACGCCCCTAGCGGCCCTGTCGCCGCCCCTAGCGGCCTTGTCGCCGCCCCTACCGGCCGCGTTGCCGCCTCCCTCCCTACGCGGCCCCGTTGCCGCCCCTACGCGGCCCCGTAGCCGCCCCTAGCGGCCCCGTCGCCGCCCCTACGCGGCCCCGTCGCCGCCCCTAGCGGCCCCGTAGCCGCTTCCCTCCCTACGCGGCCCCGTAGCCGCCCCTAGCGGCCCCGTCGCCGCCCCTACGCGGCCCCGTCGCCGCCCCTAGCGGCCCCGTAGCTGCTTCCCTCCCTGCGCGGCCCCGTAGCCGCCCCTACGCGGCCCCGTCGCCGCCCCTAGCGGCCCCGTCGCCACTGACCTCCCTACGCGGCCCCGTTGCCGCCCCTACGCGGCCCCGTCGCCGCCCCTACGCATGAAAATCACTCGGCTGCTCTGCTTCTCCTATCAATGCGATATCCAGCGCATGTACATCAGCTCCAGCGGCGACA
Source organism: Closterium sp. NIES-65 (assembly GCA_948144175.1). NCBI lineage: Eukaryota > Viridiplantae > Streptophyta > Zygnematophyceae > Desmidiales > Closteriaceae > Closterium > Closterium sp. NIES-65. The sequence goes on along the minus strand of CANXME010000742.1, from coordinate 3,132,359 downwards.
TCACGTTTCATCGTGATAGCGTTGACGTGTACCGTTGAAGACTAGAATAATTGTTAGCGAGGTAATTCGACCGAGTTACCACTACATCGCATAGTGCAGCTACCCGTCGTCCAGTCAATTTGCGGGTTGTAGTGTTGCAACCAATCACGTCGCAGTAAAATGTCATGCCCATCCAGTGTCGTCGCGAGAATTTCCTGTGTGAACCCGAAGTTTACCCCAGCAGCGAACTTTCACCCTCTCCACTTTCTCCCTTATGGCCAGTGGTGTCAGATTATTATGGCTGATGCATGTTTGTAGGCTATAGTGGGGTAGCACATATGGGGTACAGTTTGCTAGGGTTGTATTTGTACCCAACTCTGACTTAGTCATTCATTCCTGTTCTGTTAGTTTCACATGGTATAGAGCGGGTCCCTCCTAAGGACCGTTCTTTGGGCCCACCCACGATTTTTTTTCCTGCCCGGAGCGCGCCCTATTCTCCCCGAGGCGCGCTCCCCCTAGTGCGCGTCGAGCTGCCCTTGTGGCGCCCCAAGAGTCGCGCGCGCGACTCATTTTTTTTCGCGCGCGCGGCCCAGGCCCCACTTCGCGCGGCCCTTACAGCCGCGCCGCGCCGCCCTCTCTGCTCTGCCGCGCCGCGCCGCCCTCCAGACGGCCGCGCGGCCTCTTCGTCGCTGCAGCAGGCCCCCCCCCCCCGCTGCACCTCTGTCGGCCCCGCAGCCGCCTTACCTGACGGCCGCCGCCTCACCTGACGGCCCGCCGCCTCGACTTCTGGCCCGCCACCTCACCAGACGGCCCTGCCGCCTCACCTGACGGCCCACCGTCTCACCTGCTGGCCCGCCACCTTACCTGACGGCCCCGCCGCCTCACCTGACGGCCCGCCGCCACCTTACCTGACGGCCCCGCCGCCTCACTTGACGGCCCGCCGCCTCACCTACTGGCCCGCCACCTGACCTGACGGCCCCGCCGCCTCACCTGACGGCCCGCCGCCTGACCTGCTGGCCCGCCACCTCACCTGACGGCCCGCCGCCTCACCCGCTGGCCCGCCACCTGACCTGACGGCCCCGCCGCCTCACCTGCTGGCCCGCCACCTGACCTGACGGCCCCGCCGCCTCACCCGACGGCTCGCCACCTCACCTGCTGGCCCGCCACCTGACGGCTCCGCCGTCCCCTGTCCCGGCCCCGCAGCTGCACCCTGACGGCCCCGCCGAGCCGCCCAGCAGCAGCCGAGCCGCCCAGCCGCAGCCGAGCCGCCCAGCAGCAGCTGAGCCGCCCAGCAGCAGCCGCGCCGCCCAGCAGCAGCCGAGCCGCCCAGCCGCAGCCGAGCCGCCCAGCAGCAGCCGAGCCGCCCAGCCGCAGCCGAGCCGCCCAGCAGCAACTGAGCCGCACAGCAGCAGCCGAGCCGCCCAGCAGCAGCCGAGCCGCCCGGTACCCGAGCTACCCGAGCCGCTCGAGCCGCCCGAGCCGCCCGAGCCGCCCGACCCAGCCCGAGCTGCCTGCTGCTGTCCTACCCGACTCTCCTAGCCCGGTGAGACTTTCAGCTGCTGCCATGGCCACCCCCAATGTTCTTACTTTTGACGCTGAGGGGAGGGCCATTGACTTTGCCGTCTGGATTGAAGACCTGCAGCTGTACTTACTGTGTGATGCGATAGATGAGGTCTCTCTCTTTGACTTTGTCTCTGGCGCTGTCCCTGCCCCGCCTGCTGATGCTGACTCTGCTGCTCGCTCCAAGTGGGCGACCCGCGATGCTGCTGCACGTCTTGCTGTGCGTCGCCACCTCCCTTCCTCTGAGCGTGCCCACTTTAGTCAGTGCAAGACCGCTCAGGCCTTGTACGACGCTGTAGTTGCACGCTACTCCTCCCCTTCCTCCGCTACCCTTAGCCACCTCATGCTACCGTTTCTCTTCCCTGACCTCGCTTCCTTTCCCACTGTTGTTGACCTCGTTACCCACCTCCGCGCTAGTGACACCCGCTACCGCGCTGCCCTTCCTGCTGAGTTCCGCGCTGCCAACCCTCCTCCCATGTACATCACTCTCTACTTTCTCGTCACCCGTCTCCCTGAGTCCCTTCGTGTCGTTAGGGACCAGTTTCTCTCTGTCTGTCCCACCACTCTCACTGTCGACCTCCTTGAGGAGTCCCTGCTAGCGGCTGAGAAGAGTATTGTCGCTGTAGGGGCCTCTCGGGGTGACCCTCGCACCCCCATCTTTGAGGGGTGTGGTCCTTCCCCCCTGCTGCCCTCTGTAGCCTCTGCCGCTGCGGCCGACCTCGCTGGTTTTGAGTCGGTCGGCGCGGCGTCTGCCCCCAGCGGCAGACGCCGCTCTGGCAAGGGCAAGGGGGGCAAGGGAGCGGGTGGAGCTAGAGGGGGCGGTGGAGGAGGCGGTGGGGGTGGAGGGGGGAGTGGGGGTGGCGGTGGGGGTGGTGGCGGGAGTGGAGGTACTGGTGGCGGCGGTGGAGGCGGAGGTGGCGGTGGAGGTGGTAGCGGAGGAGGCGGTGGGAGCGGTGGGAGCGACGGTCCTGGTGGGGGAGGTGGCGGTGGAGACGGGGGTGGCGGTGGAGGCGGGGGTGGCGGTGGAGGCGGGGGTCGGAGTGGCTCGTCCCAGCGGAGCAGCTCTGGGGGTGGTCAGCGCCAGCAGCAGCAGCAGCAGCAGCACCAGCACCAGCAGCCGCAGCAGCAGCAGCGCTCTCGCACCGTCCCCGGCCCTCAGCAGCTCCGTGAGTGGTACTTGCAGCGTCAGCGCGGTGGTGCGCTTGGTCCCTGCCCCTACGTTCTTCGCACCGGTGACCGTGCAGGGGAGAGGTGTGGAGGCGCCCACACAGCCCGTCGCTGCTTTGGCCGCCTGACCGACGCCTGGCGTCAGCAGTTTCCGGAGGCCGCTGAGATCCCCCGCTGGGGAGAGCTGTCTAGGGCTGGAGTAGCTATTTATGATCTTGACTTTGATGCTATTCTCTCTGCTATGTATGCTGTGACTGGTAGTGATGAGGATGACTGTTACCGGTGTTTCCCGCCCGACCCGGGCATTGGTACTGCCGCGTCAGGTACTAGTGAGGCTGCTGCTCTAGGTGCCAGTACGTCTGTGCTCTCAGGTGCTGGTGAGTCCGCCCTCTCAGGTACTGTGTCGGCTTCGGCCTCTCACACCTTCACCCTTGACTCTGGAGCGTCTCGCTCCTTCTTTAGGGACCGCACCACTCTCACGCCGCTCAGTCGACCGGTTGCGGTGTCCCTGGCTGACCCCTCTGGGGGACCTGTCCTGTCTCGCTTCTCCACTGTCCTCCCGTGTCCGGCGGCCCCCTCTGGCACCCTGACTGGTCTCTACCTCCCCTCGTTCTCGACGAACTTGGTGAGTGGTGCTGACCTCCAGGATGCAGGTGTCCACCAGTTCACCCCTGCTCGTCAGCGGGTGACCCACTGTACGGAGGCGGATACAGGTCGTCACCTGGCTACGTTTACACGTCGGCCAGGGTCGAGCCTGTACACACTGACCACTGCTTCTCCTCCAGGTACTGCGTCTGGTAGGGTCCCCTTGTCTGGTCAGGTGTTTGCTGCAGCGTCCAGGTCTGGTCCTGAGTCTGCCCCCTGTTCGTGTCGTCGTCTGTCTCACGAGACCCTCCTCTGGCACCACCGCCTTGGCCACCCCTCTCTGCTCCGGCTCAGAGGCATGGCCTCGCGGGTACTTGTGTCTGGTCTTCCCCAGTCCCTCCCTCCCTTTCCTCCGGGCCCTGGCCCTGCCTGTGTCCCCTGTGTCGAGGGGCGCCAGCGTGCTGCCCCTCACTCCTCCCAGTTTCCTCCGACAGAGGCCCCGTTGCAGACGCTTCACATGGACGTGTGGGGCCCAGCCCGCGTCCGTGGACAGGGTCAGGAGCGCTACTTCCTGCTGGTGGTTGACGACTACTCGCGTTACACCACAGTCTTCCCTTTGCGCAGCAAGGGTGAGGTCACTGCGGTGTTGATCGACTGGATCCGCGCAGCTCGTCTCCAGCTTCGGAGGAGCTTTGGCTCTGACTTCCCTGTTTTGCGTCTGCACTCGGACAGAGGCGGAGAGTTCTCCTCTGGCCTCCTGAGTGCCTACTGTCGTGCGCGAGGCATCCGTCAGACCTTCACGCTTCCGGACTCACCACAGCAGAATGGGATTGCTGAGCGCCGCATTAGCATGGTCATGGACGTCGCTCGTACGTCCATGATGCATGCGGCTGCTCCCCATTTTCTGTGGCCGTTTGCGGTCAGGTACGCTGCGCACCAGATCAACCTCCACCCCAGGGTCTCTCGACCGGAGACCTCCCCAGCCCTGCTGTGGACGGGGAAGGTTGGCGATGCGTCGGCGTTCCGGGTCTGGGGATCTCGGGCGTTTGTTCGCGACCTGACTGCGGACAAGCTGTCCCCTCGTGCTTCTCCCTGCGTCTTCCTGGGGTTCCCCCCCGACGCCCCTGGGTGGCAGTTTTACCACCCCACCTCTCGACGTGTTCTGTCCTCCCAGGACGTCACGTTCGACGAGTCGGTACCCTACTACCGCCTCTTCCCCTACCGCACTCCGTCCCTCCCCCCTCCCCCGCTCTTCTTGGTACCAGGTCCCCCCCCGGTAGTCCCCCTCCCCCCTCAGGGTCCTGCCCCTTCAGGTGTGTCCCAGGTAGACGCGGTCCAGCCTGTCGAGGTCACTGTTGACTCTGGTGCTGCTGCGGGAGCTGAGCCTGGAGGTGCGGAGTCTGGGGGTGCTGAGCCTGGGGGTGCTGTGCCTGGGGGTGCTGAGTCTGGGGGTGCTGAGCCTGGGGGTGCTGTGCCTGGGGGTGCTGAGCCTGGGGGTGCTGAGCCTGGGGGTGCTGAGCCTAGGGGTGCTGAGCCTGGGGGTGCTGAGCCAGGGGGTGCTGAGCCTGGGGGTGCTGAGCCTGGGGGTACTGTGCCTGGGGGTGCTTCGTCTCGCCGGGAGCCACTCTCCCCACAGGAGCTGCGTGAGTGGTTTACCAGGCGCTGGAGGCGTGCTGCTGGTGCTGGTGGTTCTTCGCCTGCAGTAGGTACTGCTGCCGCGCGTCCCGACGGTGCTCGTACTGTGGGTGCTGGAGCTGCTCGGTCTGAGGGTTCTCCTGGAGCTGGTGCTGCTGAGGGTGTTGGCGCTGAGCCTGCCGCTGGTGGTCCGACTGACAGTGCTCCTGGTGCTGCTACTGGGGGTTCTGGAGCTTCTGGAGGTGCTGCTGGAGGTGCTGCTGGCGTGGGTGCTCCTGACGGGGGGGCTGGTGCTGTTCCTGCTGTTTCTGGTGTCGCCGTGCGGCCCCGACCGTACATCGTTCCGCTCCTGCAGCAGGTTCTTAGTCTTGCACCTCCTCCTGCTCCCTTAGAGGGTCCACAGCCTGTTCGGTCACAGCCATAGCTACAGCCTGCCTCCCCTTTGCCTGCTCCTTCTCCCTACGCTGGTCCGACTGGAGGTCTTACTGAGCGTCGTGAGCCTGCGTCTCGTCCTGCGTCGCCTGTTCGTACTGAGCGCGCTAGTGGTCGCGGGTCGCGTCAGCGTCCTCCTCCTGTCCCTGGCACGCACCGGATGTCACTGCGTCCGTCCACTGCTCCTCTGCGTGCCCCTTTGCCTTCTCCTCCTCCTTCCTCTCTTCCTGCTCTTGCCGACCCGGAGTCGGACTCTCTTCGTGCTGCCAGTCCTACTGTCACGCGTCTCCTTGCTACTGCTGTCACTGACCCTTCCTTCGAGTCGTCTGCTGCGTCTGCCCTTGTCACTGAGCTTGTCGACTTTGCTGCGCGCTGTCGTCTAGACTACGCTGCTCGACTTGTCGCTGAGTCTGAGTCCGCCTGTCCTCCGTCCGTCGGGGGTGAGTGTGCCCTTGGCACGGACGTCCTAGAGGACAGGCAGGAGGAGTTACAGTGTCTAGCGGCTGCTTCACCTCATCTCGCGTCTGTACTGCTTGCCCCTGAGGGAGACCCGGATGCACTAGACATCCCGACTCCGCGTTCTTACGCGGAGGCCGTAGAGGGTCCCTACTCCTCTCAGTGGCAGGCAGCTATGGATGCAGAGATGGCTTCCTGGAAGTCCACAGGCACCTACGTTGACGCGGTTCCCCCTCCTGGGGCGAACATCGTCAGTGGCATGTGGATCTTCAGGGTGAAGCGGCCGCCGGGCTCCCCGCCTGTCTTCAAGGCGCGTTACGTGGCTCGTGGCTTCAGTCAGCGGCAGGGAGTTGACTACTTTCAGACCTTCTCTCCCACCCCGAAGATGACCACTCTTCGGGTGCTGCTGCACATTGCCGCTTAGCGCGACTACGAGCTTCACTCTCTCGACTTCAGCACTGCGTTCCTGCAGGGTAGCCTGCACGAGGAGATCTGGCTGCGCCGTCCGCCTGGCTTCACTGGGACTTTCCCTCCTGGCACCCAGTGGAGCCTCCGACGGCCAGTCTACGGTCTCCGCCAGGCACCGCGTGAGTGGCACGACACACTGAGGACTACGCTTGCGGCTCTTGGGTTTGCTCCTTCTACTGCTGACCCGTCGCTGTTTCTTCGCACCGACACTTCCCTGCCGCCGTTCTACATCCTCGTGTACGTCGACGACTTGGTCTTTGCCACAGCGGACACTGCTGGACTCGCCTACGTGAAGTCCGAGCTGCTGAAGAGACACACGTGCACAGACCTGGGTGAACTGCGCAGCTACCTTGGCTTGCAGATCACTCGGGACAGAGCACGTCGCACCATTACCCTGACTCAGTCACACATGGTGCAGCAGGTCCTTCAGCGCTTCGGCTTCACGTACTCCTCGCCTCAGGCCACTCCTCTGCCTACTCGCCACTCACTCTCAGCTCTGCCTTCGGATGAGTCCGTAGAGTCGAGTGGTCCGTATGCAGAGCTTGTTGGCTGCCTCATGTACCTGATGACCTGCACACGACCTGACCTTGCATACCCTCTGAGCATTCTTGCACGCTATGTTGCTCCTGGGAGACACAGACCGGAGCACATGGCTGCAGCGAAGAGGGTATTGCGCTACCTGTGCAGTACGTCGGGCATGGGGCTAGTGCTTGGAGGGCGGAGTCCAGTGGTCCTTACCGGCCACGCGGACGCTTCTTGGGCTGACGACCAGGCTACGCAGCGGTCGTCACAGGGTTACACCTTCAGCCTTGGTTCCGGTTCTGTCTCGTGGCGGTCTACTCGCTCGTCTTCAGTTCTCGGCTCCAGTTGTGAGGCTGAGATCTACGCCGGGGCCATGGCTGCACAGGAGCTTCGCTGGCTCACCTACCTGCTGACCGACCTTGGAGAGCCGCCTCGTTCTCCTCCAGTGCTGTATGTAGACAACAAGGCCATGCTGGCCTTGTGTCGAGAGCAGCGCTTGGAGCACAGAACGAAGCACATTGCTCTCCGCTACTTCCTTGCTTGTGAGCTGCAGCAGCGTGGTCAGTTGCGACTTGCTTACGTGGCCTCTGAGGCCAACACTGCTGATGTGTTCACCAAGGCACTTGCGCCTTGTGACCATCAGGGCTTTTGTACCCAGCTGGGTCTTGTACCTGTCTTGCCTCACTTGCTCTCTTCTTGACTTTACTTGTACTTTGTTATATATATGTCTGTACTCCTGCATGTGAACTGGCCTCTGGCCCTGCTCTTGTGCTCGGACTGTGTGGTGACTTTGTGATCCACCCTGAGCTTGCTTTGCTTTGCTTTGCTTGACTGGTCTTGTGACCCCTTGTTCTCCCCCACTTTGCCTATGGGGGTGTGTCAGATTATTATGGCTGATGCATGTTTGTAGGCTATAGTGGGGTAGCACATATGGGGTACAGTTTGCTAGGGTTGTATTTGTACCCAACTCTGACTTAGTCATTCATTCCTGTTCTGTTAGTTTCACAAGTGGCGTGCCGTCAACTAAGCGTGCGTCAATGTGAGAGTACGACGGCTTATGCCAGCTATGCTTGCTTGTCTGTACTTTATTATGCTATTTCTAGCATAGGATAATTATATACATGCATGAATTGCTTGAATTCCAAGGCTAGGTGCTTTCCTATATTATATTATAGTTATAGCACCGAGCTAGGTTGCGTGCACCAAATTCTGGCTTTTCGGTTGCCACCGAATTGCCTTCTACCGAATTCGGGAAGGATCTGTTCGGGACGCTTCGCGACCTGCGGAATCTTCGCGTAACACCTAGTTACGGGGCCTTGTGTCGAGCCCATATATAGCCTCGTGTTGTACCCAGGTGATCATTCAATTCATTTCTCATTTCTGAGCTCGATCCTAGATCCTTCCACTTGGTAATCAGAGCGGGTTTACACGCGAGGTCTTCAACTGCTTAGTTCTGGCCTTTAAAAACCGCGGGGGCGACGACGAAAGCGCCGATACGGGTATGTAAAACCAGTTCCGCGCAATTTTTCTAAGTCCCCCTCGATTCGGTTTTCGAACACCCCTCAGATTTGCTGGTGGAAAGGTTGGAGTTTCGATCGTTCGATTGAGTTTCATCTCAACGGCCCAGAGAATTCACCCAAAAACGTTGGAATTTGGAGCGTCGGATTGATTTTCTCCTCAACGGCCAAGATCGGACGCGAATTTCACCCAAAATATATTTACGCAACTTACAGAATTCGCGCTCGTCGATCCTATAGTCAACTTGACTCGTAGTAAGTTGACCAACACCTATAATTTGATTATTTTCATCGCGCATCTTCCTGTAAATCGCCAAATGGAGGGAAAAGGAGACATTTTAATACAGAAAATCGCGGAGTTACGTGCTGAGCATAAGCAAATAGATGCGGCGCTCCCACGACTCGAAAAGCTCCTGCGAACCAGTCGGCAACCGCCACAGCAGCAGCGACAACAGTAGCAGCAGCAGCAGCAGCGGCGGCAACACCGACAATTCTACATGCGACAACGGCAGCAGCTACAGTTAACCTCGAAGTAGTGAAGCCGAGGCTACCGGAGGCGTTCGATCCTACAGTAAAAAGGAATGACGTTCGTCGATTTGTAGCTGAACTCGAAATTTACTTCGAAGCCGTTGGATGCACGACCCCGACAAAAGACGCAATGCGCATACGGCTTGCAGCAAAACTGTTACGAGGCCCAGCTGTAGAGTGGATCAACAACAGAATAGTCCAAGGCGAAGGGACGTGGGCGCAGTTTTCGGCAGCACTGATCGACCAGTTTGACACGTTGAACAGTAGCTACTACGGAACACGACGCAACAAGCCAACTAGTGACATGGGGCGATTGGCACCACCGGCGACTGCCGACCCGATGGAGAACGACGAGGGCGATGTGGAGCAGCGGCTAGCAAATAATGAGACGTGCAAATTTGGCGGCGCTACAGGACATCGTATCTTGGCGTGTTGGAAAATGAAGAGAAGGTGTGCGGAGCTGAAGGACAAGAACAGTGGGCACCCCTGAAGCAAAAAACGGACAACCTGGCAACTTCGGAGAGGGCGAAAAAAATAGAATATGGTGGCGCAAATTTAAAATGTCACGACCAGCCGACACCAGGGGAAATCGCCGAGACTAATCGAGGATTCGCGAAACAAGACCCTGCACGGACCGGGAAACTCCAACCGTATACCCCGACAAGAATATTACTTCTCGTGGGTTTCAAGCCTTTATTAAGGGAGAGTCAGAAATTAAACAGGTACCGGGTATTATGGGTGTCAGAACATTATAGCTTACTTATTTGTGTAGGCTATAGTGGGGTATCCCATAGGGGGTACAACCCAATTAGGGTTTCCTATTTGTACTCACTTCCTTCATAGTCATTCATCCTCGTTCGCTTCTTCTCAATGGGGACCCTACTCCAGAGCGCTAATACGGATCAAGCGTTCCGATGAGTTAATATTCTTTGAGTGCCGCGATTTCGAGTGCCGAATCTTCGAGTTGGCGCACGAGCCGGTAGAGCTGCTCCTGCGTCAATGTCGCGAGATTGAATTCGGCCATGGCGGGGGTGTCGGGCAAATTCAGCCAAAGCCTCAGTTGTGGTCGTGCGTGCTTTCGAGAGAGCACTTCGAGCGGCGGTGCCTGAGCGCTGAGATGCGTCTCCCCCCCGCCCCTTGCAAAATTGAGAAAGTGGGAAAACGAAGGTGTGGGTGCGAGAATTTTCAGAGAAGAGTAGGTTTGATACCAAGTGTTTCGAGTGCAATTGAGTGAGCGAGCGAGAAATGCACTATCGAAGCAAAACAATACATTGAGCGAAGGGGGTAATGTGTGAAAATGGGGTGGCCTAGTGCTGAGGCTAGGAACTGTCGAGGCAGAGGTCCGGAGTGCGGGTTACTAACCGAACAGTGAGGTTGGGTCACGTTGTGAACACTGGCGGGAACAGTACCGTCATCGCCCGAATATAAGACATGTATGTCTTATCTCATACATTAAAAAAATCAGTCTTATAAATGGACAAAAATCCGTTTAGAAGATACTTCCTCGTTATACATTTGCCATTTGCCTCTACACACAAATAGGTGTCTTATAATGAGGCTACCTCGTTGATAAGAGACACCCGTATAATAGACAACCCCTATCTACTATTCAACACTGTCTTATATCCGGGTGATGACGGTAGTCGAGGCAAGTGTCGCGATTGGTAACGGTGCACTGTTGGGAGTTGTTGGCGGGAACAGTGGTGTACGTGCTGAGCAGGGACGCGAAGGAAAAGGATATTTCCTTACATTGGGACTTCCGTACACTGCAGATATTACTGTACATAAAGCCAACAAATATCTCAGTCAGAGTAGAAATACTACCACTCAATTACCTTGCAGATCTACTGGTAAGTCATGGTATACGTACAAGCAAACACGAAATCAAGTTAAAATGAAACCAAAAGAAATGCTTACGAATTTTCTACTGTACTTTGTCATTGGCATGACAACCAAGATCAGCTAAAGGATTAAACCAGAGCCCCTCATCAATTGTTATATCTAAGTCAAACAAAGATCCGTTGGCATCTTCTGTAACGTTGCTCCCCACAGGAGACGACTCACTAATATTCCCCACCTCTTTGTCGCCACCATTATTGCAGCCCCCAAAAATATCTTCTAGAATTTCATTAGCCGAGGCAAGGATGCCACCTTGAGCAGCTGTAAGACCAGGATCTCTAGCAGCTTCAACTGAATCGCTCTGAAGCGAGGACAGATGAGCCATTGCATTTGATGGTAGAGCTGATTCGTTAGCGGGAACGGAGGTGTAAGCAAGCCGAGCATGCTCACTTGAAAATCCCACTGCAGCACTCGAGACATGCAGAAATGGTGCAGCAGCCTCCACTGGTGGTAACTCTGTAACCATATCAACAGCCGAAACCACATTGTAACTTCTGCTGTCCAGGTGGCGACGGTCCTGCTCCAGGTGGTTACCAGGAATCTCAGCCGTAACATTTGGCAGAGCATGAAATTTCTGAGTAACCTGAAAAGCATGGCCTGATGCTTGGGGAACAGATGAAGGTTGAAAGCAGGTGGGCGGTTTCAGGTTTGCTGGTCTCTGAGAATTCTCGAAAGCTTGACTCGCTGAAAAAGCCAGAGAAGCGCTTTGACAACCGGAGACCTTCGGCAAGGCTGGTTCTCCTTGAGAGTTCCCAAACGCAGGCTCCCTTGTTAAACACAGAGATGCCATAAGCAGTGGTTGGGAACAGGAGGGCGGAGGCAGGCTCATGTGCTGAGCCGCTGCTGTGAGCAAGCCGTCTGGTGCTACCAGTGCTGCCGCTGCCGCCGCCGCCGCCACCGCCACCGCTGCTGCTGGGGCTGTGATTTGAAATGTCTCAAAACGTTCCACCGTTTCTAGCGTTACATCGGTGGGCGTGGAAAGGTGAGGGGGCACTCCGAGATTTGCTTCACCACAGCTGCAGCTGCAGCAGCAGAGGGCGGGCTTCGTTGCAGGCACGGGTACTGGCTGGCTCGGTGCGGGTGTATACGAGGCAGATGCATATGCAGGGGGTGAATATGGCAGGGTAGCAGCATCGCAAGCATGGGGAAGTGGTGGATGAATTGGTGGTGGTGGCTGGAGGAAAGGCTGAGACGAAGGTGAGAAGGTTGGTGGCGGCTGTACTGGGAGAGATGGAGGAGATGATTGAAACGATAGATGCTGCTGCTGTGGTGGTTGTGGCATTTGAGGCGTCTCAGAAGCTGGAGGAAGGGGAGGTAAGGGAAGGGTTTGCTGATGCTGTTGCTGCTGCTGCTGCTGCTGCTGCTGCTGCTGCTGCTGCTGCTGCTGCTGCTGCTGCTGCTGAGCATGGTAAGGTGGCTTGAACGGATGCTGCTGCTGCAGCTGTTGCAGGGAAGGGTACTGAGCTTGGTAAGTTGGCTTGTACTGATGCAACCCTGATTCTAAACATTGGGAGGTGCAGGAACAAACTGCAGAGGTGGTGAGATCAGGGCAGGGAAGAGCAGCAGTGGGTGAGTGAGGAAGAGCTGAGTGAAGAGGAGAATGGTGGTGTGGATGAGGCTGTTTAGAGGTTGCTTGTATAGGGGATGACTGGGGAGATGAGAGGACAGCAGATGCTGAAGCAGCCGGCTGCTGAGGAGAAGCAGGCTTTGGGATAGGAGGAATAAAAATCTCTGCTTTAACAGGAATGTAGGCTGCTGTTGGTGCTGGTGGTGGCAATTCTACCGGCGTGGCGGCTTCTTCGAAACACTGAGGAGCTGCGGGGAAAGGCTTAGCTTCGAAACCCGGTGATTCGGACTCGGATGGCGCAGCAGGAGAGCAAGAGCTTGAACGATGGTGTGGCTCCAATTGGTTTTCAGTCTGTATGCATTGGCTGGATTGCTGTTGCTCAGGCTTAGTCTGGTGCTGAGATTGCTGGCTAGATGTAGTATACAGCTGCTGCTGTCCATCATCACTGCTGCAATTCTGTCCGGGAGGAGGGACACCAGAAAATGCCAATGAAGCGGAGGAGTTAGGAAGTTTAGATATTATTTTGGATGGAGCGATTTTACGGTTTTGGTTGGAAATGTAGGTGTAGGGATTTTGCTTGCTGTCAGTGTAGTTGCTTGGCTGGTAACCAGCAACTCCGGAGGTATCAGAATCATCGTCAGGAGTGTCGCCAGCCACAGCTCTCGTCTTCGTTCTCGAAACATTCGCAGCTGCGACAGTCTTAGCGAGCGCCATCGCAACCATCGGAAGTTTCCGAAACCCGTGGTTCGGCTTGCGACGGGAAACAGGGGTCACTCCTTTATCGCTGTGCCCCAAAAAACTTGTCGACACACCAGTCGCCGGATTCGCCCGTAACAGACCACCCGTTTCGCTAACACTTGATTCCAGGGCAGCAGAAACGCCGGCGGTGGGAGTCGTGGGGAAAGCTGACGAGGGGTTGTGCCGCGGCGGGCTGTGATTGTGTTCGCCGGTGAACGAAACATGGAAACTCGCCGGTTGCGTGTCGACTCGCCAATCGACGGTTCGTTTCGCACGGCAAGGCTCTGCTCCTGCCAAGCCCGAACCCGCGCAGCGGAAGTATGACCTGATGGATTGAATAAAGGGAGGCATTCAGTACACCTGAGATGATTGTTGGTAACTTTCCAGAGAATGAAATAATCAACATATTTTGGCATGATTGCAGACTGGGCACTTACCGCAGGCAATTGGGCTGGTTCATGAGCGGTTTCTCGCCATATTTTAGCCAGGAATAACCATCCTCTGGTAGACAAGTTGGCACGAGTGCAGCACGCAGCTTTTTTCCCTCGGCTTGACGAATCGCCTCGCTAGTGGTGGAACTATCTACGCCGCTGGTTCCGCCGCCTTTCGGGGACCGTCGGCCCGCGCCGCAATACCTTGTGTTGCTTCCTCTTCCGGTGCACGTGCTATAGTACGATGCAGAGAAATGGGGAGAAGTGCGATGACGTGGCGATTTTGGCTTCACTGTACCTAAGTTAGTCGCGCCGTCAATCGCGCCAGGACGAGCCGTGTCGCCACGAACTGCCGGAACAGAATTCGACACTTTGCTAGAAAGGTCCGTGTGATTCTCCGTTTTATCTTCATCTAAGTTTTTCCGCTTTATTCTTAACACAGTTGCCGTCGTCGGCGCCGCTGGCGCAGGGTACGGCGCAGTCATCGGTAAAGACCACTGCGTCGTGAGTGCCGACGTCTCCTAAGTCGCATTTCTCGTGTTAGACGTTTCTTGATGAAGATTACTATGGGTCAGACTGCGACGCCACTACCTGGGTGATCGAGGCACTGTTTGAAGTGGAATGGAGAAACTATGGTTGCTAGGACAATCATGGTTGAGTTTGTGCACATGTTGCTCGCCTTATGAGTGGTTCAGTTTGATTGAAAAAGCGTGAACGACATCCGCCACTTGTTACCGCTTTAGACCGCGTTTTACCAAAGAAAAGTGTGCTGGAGCAGCTGATACATGAAGAGAGGTGCTGCACGCATAGATAAAAGCGAAGCGAAGTACTGTACAGAACTACGTGTAATCTTGGAAACAAATGGCATTTAGATTCCCTATCGGGTACTGTATACTGTACACTACAAGGACAGCAAGGCCAGCACGGGCAGCCGGAAGGGGAGGGGGATCTCAATTAAGCTGCTAACGTTGCATCAGTACCATCGGGCACTGGCTCTGGCTGCGCCGTGCCAAACAATCACTCATCAGCTTTGTTGCTGTTGTTGAAAATGTGGTGGTCATCTCGTCGTGTCATGACAGGGTTGTGCTTGCCAGCCGTATGCAAGACTGTACGTACCGGCGGGTATATGTACCGGCGGTTAGTTGGGCTGGCTGCTTTGATTCGGCTGGGTTCGGCAAATCATCATGAGCAGCCAATGACACAGCCCCATTGCTGCTGACACAAAACACAAATTCGTCAACCCAACAACAAGGACGAATAAAATTCGCGAACTCAAAATACGGGCGTCATGGCAACAGTCAACGGTTTCTTCATAAATTACACCACACGATGCTTCCAATTCGTTTCCGTTTGTGATTTTCTTGTAGACCCAGTCTAGAACTGCAGAACAGCACAGAGTTCCCGTCGACATCCCTCCACAACAGCCACAACAAGGGAAATGCACCTGACTCGCGGGAATTTTACCAGCAGACAGTACACCTGTTCTCCGATTTTTCCACACCCTGAACTTTGATTCTACTCAGACACCCTACATGGTTGAAGGTTTGATGAGACGGACGCCCTGACATTGCGGGTCTATCAGGAAATAGCCACCAGGTCAAGGCCTTTCCAAACTCGAACTTTGTAGTTCGAGTGAGCGGGGAAAATTCCAGTGCCAGATTGTTCCTGCGGTACCTCGCATTGAGATTGTGTTTCATTAACCTTGAAAATTCTTCGAGCGTTGCCAACTACCTTCGAAATCGGTTCTTTCGAGGGTAGGTACCCCAGGTCGTGAAGATAAAGGGTGTGGAATTATCGCGGAACATGTGTATCCTCGGCCATCGCCTGGACGAAGGACAGCGCACTACCGTACAATACAAGCAGTGCGTTTTCCATTCTTGTTGTCCGTTACGACCGGCGTGACAAGGAACCACGTGCGAAAAGAAGCGCGTGAAAATGTTTTGTCCTGGCTGACAATGGGAGGAAGCAGAAAACCACTTTGGAAACCCCTGACAAATCAACAGTTACCACTGTAAGTGTCGGAAACTTGCAAGTCAGGAAAGCTGAGTATGGGAGGGTAGAGTGTAGAGGGAATCATTTTGCATTGCAATGTAGGTTCAGGTTCTGGGGGCTCAATGTAACCGCGTCTTGTTTTTTAAAAGGCTTATAAATGCTCGCCCGCTCAAAATTACATCCGTTCAAACCTTCCACCATGCCGCCCCTTCAATGAACTAGGTCACTAGCGTCCATCTTGAACGACCACTGTGGGTCCAGAATTCGCATCACATCGCAACCACAAGTGAGGTTCTCAATCAGACGAAATCTGTGAGTGTGTCATTTGCCGAGAAAGGAGCCTACACTTTCCCGCTCACGGCCCAGTTCGGCAGCCACGGAAGAAAGACAGAAGAAAAAAATCGAGAACTTATATAGGAGGTCACAAATATGCCCGGTTTATCACGTTTGGTCACAGGGGTATCACAAACAGTCACAGTACATTACAGATGTTCTCGTTTGTAGTCTGACGGATCAACATCACCACGCGCGGACTATGTGGCAAAACCTTCAAACATGTAAGGAATTTTCTCAGCATTCCTTATGAAGTCCAACTACATCGCGTACAGCAACAGCCGTTGTTCGCCCGTTACTGCTAACGGGGCTTCGCTAACTTCGCGCGCATTGTTTTGCCAAACCTCGCACTGCTGGCCCGACCGTGTCGGCCTACGCTTCGGGACTAGCCCGAGCCTCGCTGCCAGCGTAGCACTAGCTAGCTCGCTAGCACCGCGTTACCGTTTGCATGTTTCGCATATAAATGTTCGCTCATGCCTTTGCTCACATTTTGTACTCGTTTAACACTTTAGTGCAATCCTCGCTACCCCGATCCATTGCACCTGTAACATTTGGTATCAGAGCCTCTTTCTTTCGGACCGCGCATCTCCACACCCCAGGAAATCAACTTTTGATTTTTTCGCTCGAAGGGACTCACGCACCTTAGCAACCAGGAGTCACTGTTCTCGCGTTCTCTCGTAAACGCGTGCAGCCACGACTGCGCCTAGACTAAGACGAGTCGACACCTTTCGAAATGGGTGAGCACATTGATATCACGACTCTCCCGTAGGAGCACTTGAACGATCTGCTGCGACAAACCCGCGAGAG
This sequence comes from Closterium sp. NIES-65, assembly GCA_948144175.1. Classification (NCBI taxonomy): domain Eukaryota; kingdom Viridiplantae; phylum Streptophyta; class Zygnematophyceae; order Desmidiales; family Closteriaceae; genus Closterium; species Closterium sp. NIES-65. Next base: position 3,115,743 of record CANXME010000742.1, on the reverse strand, counting down.
CGCCGAGGAAATCGCGACGTTGACGGCAGAACGCTCGTCCCTGCAACACACGAACACAGCAAGCACAATCTCAAGCACCTGGCACCCCGGAACAGCCCGCACCACAAGCATCACAACACGGAAGCGTGGGGCAACCCGCGAGCGCGGCCAGTGATGGCGTCGTCCGCCCCGACGGAGACGACGACCACGGCACGACACACCCCAAAGCGACGAATGCGGCCCGAAGCCAGCCACGCATCACAATTTCGGCACCAACCGACGATTCGGCACTGCCGTCACTGATGCCGCTGAAGGCGCGGCGTTCACCATGCTTCGATCCCACTCAAAGGGGTGGTCCTACCGTTCAGGCGTGGTTCTTCACGATGAATGTATTTTTCGACGCCAACTGCGTCTCGGAGGATACGGCGAAAATCCGCTACGCCGTGTCGCTGTTGCGAGGACCCGCCATGGATTGGTGGCGCGTCATCGTCACGAAGCCGATGGACTATGCGACTCTACCGACACGGGAAGACAAACCGGACCCTGGGCGCCTTCGTATTTCGTGGAGGTGCCCCAGTATCGCACGTGGGACGCGTGGTACACAGGTCTGCACGCTCGTTTCGAGCCAATCGCGGCTTCGATCGCGTCTCGACCGAAACTCCGCACTTAACGCCAACTCGGATCCGTCTAAGACTACATGAGCGAATTTCTGGTGCTATGCGAGCAGGTGGGATACATGAACGAGAGCGAGCGCATTGACCGGTACATCGGCGGCCTGAAGAAGAACATCGCTCAGGAAATCCAGCTTCGCGGCGTCACCAACTTTCAAGAAATTCTCGCTATGGCGGAGAAACTCGACTTCTTCCGCCGACCGAGACCGGGGTCCTACGGAAGCTGTCAAATTATAATATTGTGTAGGCTATAGTGGGGTAGCCCATATGGGGTACACATTTCTAGGGTTGCATATTTGTATCACTTCCATTCCTTAGTCATCCATTCTCGTTCTCATTTCCTCATGGTATCGAGTAGGTTCCCCCGTGGGAACTGTGCCTAGGGCCCACCACATCGAGTTTCTTTTTTTTTCCTGCCCGAAGCGCGCTCCGCCCGAGTCGCGCTCCGGGCTCTCATCTCGTCGAGCCGCCCTAGCGGCCCCTACACCCTAGCGGCCCCATCGCCCTAGCGGCCCCTTCCCCTAGCGGCCCCGCCGCCCGTCAATTCGGCCCCGCCGCCCTTTAGTGCGGCCCCGCCGCCCGTCTCAGCGGCCCCGCCGCCCTTCTCAGCGGGCCCCGCCCTACTCAGCGGCCCCGCCGCCCGTCACTGCGGCCCCGCCCGTCTCCGCGGCCCCGTCGCCCCGCATTGCGGCCCCGCCGCCTATCTCGGCGGCCCCGCCGCCCGTCGCTGCGGCCCCGCCCTTCTCAGCGGCCCCGTCACCCCACATTGCGGCCCCGCCGCCTGTCTCAGCGGCCTCGCCGCCCTTCGCTGCGGCCCCACCGCCCTTCGCTGCGGCCCCGCCGCCCTTCGCTGCGGTCCCGCCGCCTCACACTGCGGCCCCGCCGCCCATCTCAGCGGCCTCGCCGCCTCTATCGCTGCGGCCCCGCCGCCCTTCTCAGCGGCCCCGCCGCTCTTCTCTGCGGCCCCGCCGCCTCTCTCACTGCGGCCCCGCCGCCCTTCTCAGCGGCCCCGCCCCCCTTCACGGCGGCCCCGCCACCCTTCACTTCGGCCCCGCCGCCTCCTTCACTGCGGCCCCGCCGCCCTATTTGCGGCCCTGCCGCCCTCATCGCCTGCGCCGCCCGAGCCGATCGAACCGCCCGAGCCACCCGAGCCGCCCGACCCGCCCGAGCCGCCCGAGCCGCCCGCGCCGTCCGACCCGCCCGAGCCGCCCGACCCACCCCAGCCGCCCGAGCCGTCCGAGCCGCCCGAGCCGCCCGAGCCGCCTAAGCCGCTGAGGAGCCGAGCCGCTGGTGCCGTAGAGCCGCAGTTGCTGCTGAGCCGCCTGAGTCGCCCGAGCCGCCGTGTTGCTGCGCTACTACGCTGCCCGAACCGCCCTGTCTGGTGAGAGCAGCGCGTCTGTCACTTCACTGCCCCTGTCCTACAGTTGGTACTACTGGTCTACTGCTGTCATGGCTACCCCCAGTGTTCTCGCTTTTGACGCTGAGGGTTGGGCCATTGACTTTGAGGTTTGGGTAGATGACCTGCAGCTTTTCCTACAGTGCGATAGGGCAGACGGTCTCTCCTCTTTGACCTCACCTCTGGCGCCTCTCCTGCCCCTGTTGCTGACGCTGACGCCACTGTTCGCTCCCACTGGGCCACGCGCGATGCTGCTGCACGTCTTGCTGTGCGTCGCCACCTGCCTACCACTGAGCGCGCGCACTTTAGTCAGTACAAGAGTGCTCAGACCTTGTACGGCGTTGTAGTTGCGCGCTACTCTTCCCCTGCCACTGCTGCACTGAGCCGCCTCATGCTACCGTACTTCTTTCCTGACCATACTGCCTTTCCCACAGTCGGTGACCTCATTACGCACCTCCGCACTAGTGACACTCGCTACCGCGCCACGCTTCCTGCTGAGTTCTGCGCCAAGACCCCCCCCCCCATGTACATCACTCTCTATTATATCGTCACCCGCCTCCCTAACTCCCTTCGCGTAATCAGGGACCATTTCCTCTCAGTTTGTCCCACCACGCTCACTGTTGACCTCCTAGAGAAGGCCCTCCTAGCAGCGGAGAAGAGCATAGTCGCTGTAGGAGCCTCTCGTGGTGACCCTCGCACCCCCATCTTTGAGGGGTGCTCTCCTTCCCCCCTGTTGCCCTTTGTCGCCTCTGCTGCTGCGGCCGACCTCGTTGGTCTTGAGTCGGTCGGTGCGGCGTTTGCCCCTAGCGGGAGACGCCGCTCTAGCAAGGGCAAGGGGGGCAAGTGTGCGGGTGGAGCTAGCGGGGGTGGTGGAGGTGGCGGTGGAGGCGGCGGAGGGAGTGGGGGTGGCGGTGGGAGTGGTGGCGGGGGTGGAGGTGTTGGTGGCAGCAGTGGAGGCGGAGGCGGCGGAGGCGGTAGCGGTGGGAGCGGAGGCGGCGGTGGTGGCGGAGGTGGAGGCGGCGGTGGTGGAGGAGGTGGAGCTGGCCGGGGTGGTGCTTCGCAGCGGAGCGGCACCGGTGGTGGTCAGCGCCAGCAGAAGCAGCAGCAGCAGCGTTCTCGGGACATTCCCCCTCCTCAGCAGCTCCGTGAGTGGTACACGCAGCGTCAGCGTGGTGGGGGTTTTGGTCCGTGCACCTACGTCCTTCGCTCCGACGACCGCGCGGGTGAGCAGTGTGGGGGTGCCCACCCCACCCAGCGCTGCTTTGGCCGCCTGACGGACGCTTGGCGTCAGCAGTTCCCCGAGGCTAGTGAGATCCCCCACTGGGGAGAGCTGTCTAGGGCAGGTGTAGCTATCTATGATCTTGAATTTGATGCTATCCTTGCTGCCATGTATGCTGTGACTATTAGTGATGAGGGTGACTGTTACCGGTGTTTCCCGCCCGACCCGGGCATTGGTACTGCTGCGCTAGGTGCTAGTGAGGCTGCTTCTCTAGGTGCCAGCGCGTCTGCGCCCTCAGGTACTGGTGAGGCTGCGCTCTCAGGTACCGCGTCGGCTTCGGCCTCCCTCACCTTCACACTTGACTCGGGGGCTTCTCGCTCCTTCTTTCGAGACCGCACCACACTCACGCCGCTTGGTCGGCCGGTTGCAGTCTCCCTGGCTGACCCCTGTGGGAGTCCTGTCCTCTCTCACTTCTCTACTGTCCTCCCGTGTTTGGCTGCCCCCTCTGGCACCTTGTCTGGTCTTTACCTCCCCTCGTTCTCAACGAACTTGGTGAGTGGTGCTGACCTGCAGGATGCGGGGGTTCACCAGTTTACTCCTGCGAGTCAGCGGGTGACCCACTGCTCGGACGCACGCACGGGCCAACACCTGGCCACGTTTTCGCGTCGGCCGGGGTCGAGCCTCTACACCCTGACCACTGGGTCCCCTCCTGTCCCTGCGTCTGGCCAGGTAGCTGCGTCGGGTCAGGTGTTTGCTGCAGTGTCCAGGTCTGGTCCTGAGTCTGCCCCCTGCTCGTGTCGCCTTCTGTCTCACGAGACTCTCCTGTGGCACCACCGTCTTGGTCACCCCTCCCTGCCTCGTCTCCGAGGCATGGCTTCCCGTGTCCTTGTCTCTGGTTCTCCCCGGTCCCTCCCTCCCTTTCCTCCGGGGCCTGGTCCTTCATGTGTCCCCTGTGTCAAGGGGCGGCTCCGGGCTGCCCCTCACTCCTCTCAGTTTCCCCCGACAGAGGCCCCGCTGCAGACGCTTCACATGGACGTGTGGGGCCCGGCCCGCGTCTGTGGACAGGGTCACGAGCGCTACTTCCTGCTGGTGGTTGACGACTACTCGCGTTACACCACGGTCTTCCCCTTACGCAGCAAGGGTGATGTTACTAAGGTGTTGATCGACTGGATCCGCGCAGCTCGTCTCCAGCTCAGAAGGAGCTTCGGCTCGGACTTTCCTGTTCTGCGTCTGCACTCTGACCGAGGCGGAGAGTTCTCCTCTGGCCTTCTACGAGCCTACTGTCGTGCGCGAGGCATCTGCCAGACCTTTACGCTTCCGGACTCTCCACATTGCTGAGCGCCGCATTGGCATGGTCATGGACGTCGCCCGTACGTCCATGATGCATGCGGATGCCCCCCATTTTCTGTGGCCGTTTGCGGAGGTGCGGAGCGTGCGGCCGCTGGACCTCCTCGTGTGGCGTCTGGCGGTGCTGGGCCTGGAGGTTCTCCGGGTGCTTCATCTCGGCGGGAGCCACTCTCTCCGTAGGAGCTGCGCGAATGGTTTGCCCGGCGCTGGAGGCGTACTGCTGGAGCTGGAGCTTCTTCGGCCGCTGAGGGTGCTGGTGCCGCCGCTCCTGGAGGTGCTCGTACTGGGAGTGCTCGAGTTGCTGAGCCTGCGGGTCCGACTGGAGCTGGAGCTGCTGAGGGTGTTGGCGCTGAGACTACTGCTGTCAGTCCTGGCGGTGATCCTGCTCCGGGTGCTGCTGGTGCTGCTGGAGGTGCGGTTGGCGCTGGTGCTGCCGCTGAGGGTGCTGGTGCTGTCCCTGCTGTGTCTGGAGTTGCCGCGCGGCCTCCGCCGTACTTCGTTCCGCTCCTTCAGCAGGTTCTTGGTCCTTCTCCTCCTGTAGAGTGTCCACCGCCCGTCCAGTCACAGTCACAGTTACTGCCCGCCTCCCCACTGCCTGCTCCCTCTCCTTACACTGGTCCTACTAGAGGTCTTGCTGAGCGTCGTGAGCCTGCGTCTCGTCCCGCGTCGCCTGTTCGTGCTGCTCGCGCTAGTGGTCGCGGTTCGCGTCAGCGTCCTCCTCCTGTCCCTGGCACGCACCGGATGTCTCTGGGTCCGTCCACTGCTCCTCTGCGTGTCCCTTTGCCTTCTCCTCCCGAGTCCTCTCTTCCTTCGCTTGCCGACCCGGAGTCGGACTCTCTTCGTGCTGCCAGTCCTACTGTCACGCATCTCCTTGCTACTGTCGTCACTGACCCCTCCTTTGAGTCCACTGCTGCGTCTGCTCTTGTTGCTGAGCTCGTCGACTTTGCTGCTCGCTGTCGTCTAGACTACGCTGCTAGGCTTGTTGCGGAGTCTGCGTCTGTCTGTCCTCCGTCCGTCGGGGGTGAGTGTGCTCTTGGCACGGACGTCCTTGAGGGCAGGCAGGAGGAGTTCCAGTGTCTAGCTGCTGCTTCACCTCATCTCGCGTCCGTACGGCTTCAGTGGCGAACATCGTCAGTGGCATGTGGATCTTCAGAGTGAAGCGGCCGCCGGGCTCTTTACCTGTCTTCAAGGCGCGGTACGTGGTTCGTGGCTTCAGTCAGCGGCAGGGAGTTGACTACTTTCAGACTTTCTCTCCCACCCCGAAGATGACCACTCTTCAGGTGCTACTACACATAGCCGCTAAGCGTGACTACGAGCTTCACTCCCTTGACTTGAGCACTGCTTTCCTGTAGGGTAGCCTGCACGAGGAGATCTGGCTGCGCCGCCCACCTGGCTTCACTGGGACTTTCCTTCCTGGCACCCAGTGAAGCCTCCGACCGCCAGTCTACGGTCTCCGCCAGGCACCGCGTGAGTGGCACGACACACTGAGGACTACGCTTGCGGCTCTTGGGTTTGCTCCCTCTACTGCTGACCCGTCGTTGTTTCTGAGCACCGACACCTCTCTGCCGCCGTTCTACATCCTCGTGTACGTCGACGACTTGGTCTTTGCCACATCTGACACTGCTGGAGTCGCCCACGTGAAGTCCGAGCTGCAGAAGAGACACACGTGCATAGACCTGGGTGAACTGCGCAGCTACCTTGGCTTGCAGATCACCCGGGACAGAGCACGCTGCACCATTGCCTTGACTCAGTCACACATGGTGCAGCAGGTCCTTCAGCGCTTTGGCTTCACGTACTCCTCGCCTCAGGCCACTCCTCTGCCTACTCGCCACTCGCTCTCAGCTCTGCCTTCGGATGAGTCCGTAGAGTCGAGTGGCTTGTACCCAGAGCTGGTTGGCTGCCTCATGTACCTGATGACCTGCACACGACCTGACCTGGCATACCCTCTTAGCATTCTTGCACGCTATGTTGCTCCTGGGAGACACAGACCAGAGCACATGGCTGCAGCGAAGAGGGTGTTGCGCTACTTGTGCAGTACGTCGAGCATGGGGCTAGTGCTTGGAGGGCGGAGTCCAGTGGTCCTCACTGGGCACGCGGACGCTTCTTGGGCTGACGACCAGGCTACGCAGCGGTCGTCACAGGTATTACTCCTTTAGTCTTGGTTCCGGCTCTGTTTCGTGGCGGGCTACTCGCTCGTCTTCTGTTCTCGGCTCCAGTTGTGAGGCTGAGATCTACGCCGGGGCCATGGCTGCACAGGAGCTTCGCTGGCTCACCTACCTGCTGACTGACCTCGGAGAGCCGCCTCGTTCTCCTCCAGTGCTGTACGTAGACAACAAGGCCATGCTGGACTTGTGTCGGGAGCAGCGCCTGGAGCACAGAACGAAGCACATTGCTCTCCGCTACTTTCTTGCTCGTGAGCTGCAGCAGCGTGGTCAGTTGCGACTTGCGTACGTGGCCTCTGAGGCCAAAACTGCTGATGTTTTCACCAAGGCACTTCCGCCTTGTAATCATCAGCGCTTCTGCACTCAGCTGGGTCTTGTGCCTGTCTTGCCTCACTTGCTCACCTCTTGACCTTGCTTGTACTCTTACATATATATATATATATATATACCTGCTCTTGCTTGTTTAGCCTTGTATATAAATATGTGTACTCCTGCATGTGAACTGGCCTTGTGGCCTTGATCTTGTGCTCGGACTGTGTGGTGACGTTGTGATCCACCCTGAGCTTTGCTTTGCTTTGCTTGACTGGTCTTGTGACCCCTTGTTCTCCCCCGCTTTGCCTATGGGGGTGTGTCAAATTATAATATTGTGTAGGCTATAGTGGGGTAGCCCATATGGGGTACACATTTCTAGGGTTGCATATTTGTTTCACTTCCATTCCTTAGTCATCCATTCTCGTTCTCATTTCCTCAGAAGCAACCATTGGGGACATCGGTCTCGTGGGAAGAACGAGAGCGCTACGATACGTGCCGTCGCCGCAAATGCCGCTGCTGCACCGTTCAAAGGGCACTGCTTTGCGTGCAATCGAACGAGATATCGCAAGAACGAATGCCCGGAAAACGCTAAGGGAAAGGGGGAAGCTGAGCAGCAGAAACAGACCAAGCAGCAGGGAAACGCTGGAAGTCAGTAGCAGACGAGCCCTCTACTGATAGGTCACGCCGCTCGCCCGACCCAACCAACCCTCACCGAGTGATTGTGCCGGTTCATGTAATCGACCACACCTGGCCGAATAAGGAGGGTACTACGGTAGACAGCCCCATATTGCTTAGTGGGAAAATTGGGACGGACATACTTAAAATCTTCGTAGACGGGGGAGCCAGCCACAGCCTCATCAACACTGCCACGACACGGAAGCTGAAACTACCACTGGACAAATGCTTACCTGAGATCGATGCAAGACTGGTCGACGGCACGCCACTGGCGATACGGGAACGCGTAGACCGGGTTCGGATTCGATGCGGGGGTTACTTCACGTTTAGCCAGGAAATGCTCGCGACGACCCTTGACGGAACCGATATTTTACTCAGTCGGGATTGGCTGCGACGACACAATCCGCGAATCGACTGGACGACGGGTGACTGCACCGTGCAAGTGAACAGTAACAACATTGCCTTACCTCCTTGGGGCTCGCCTGAGTCTTCGTCGGTGCGTGTCAACGCGATCACAATGAAGCGCGCCGTAACGGCAGGAGCTGACATGTATGCGGTTGACATTCGGGAAGCCGAAGCAGCAGACCAGGGAGGGGATTTACAGAAACTGCTTGCTGACGTACCGAATGACTTGGCAACACTCCTGAAGCAATACAGAAGAATATTTCCGGATGACCTGCCAACGGGACTGCCACCTCAGCGACTGCACGACCACAGAAAAGAGCTAGAACCGAGGGCACAGCCAATAGTACAACGACAGTTCCGACTGACCCAACCCGAACTGGACGAATTGAGGAAGCAGCTGGATTACCTGCTCGAGAAGGAGTTCATTCGCCCTAGTTTGTCACCCTTCGCAGCACCGATACTGTTCACACCAAAAAAAGACGGGGGATTTCGCATGTGCATAGATTACAAAGCAATGAACAGGGTAACTGTGAGAGTACGACGGCTTATGCCAGCTATGCTTGCTTGCCTTTACTTTATTATGCTATTTCTAGCATAGGATGATTATATGCATGCATGAATTGCTTGATTTCCTAGGCTAGGTGCTTTCCTTCATTTTATTATAGTTATAGCACCGAGCTAGGTTGCGTGCACCGAACTCTGGCTTATCGGTTGCCACCGAATTGCCTTCTACCGAATTCGAAAAGGTTCTGTTCGCGACCCGCGAAACCTTCGCGTAACACCTGGTTACGGGGCCTTGTGTCGAGCCTATATATAGCCTCGTGTTGTACCCAGGTGATTCAATTCAATTACAATTCTCTTTTCTGAGCTCGATCCTAGATCCTCACAATTAGAACCGCCTACTGACAAAAGCGCCTAAGTGTGAGATTTTACAGGACCGAGTGAAGTTTTTGGGACACGTTATTTCAGCTGCAGGAGTGGAAATAGACCAAAAAAAAATCGCGAGGATTCAAGCCTGGCACGCGCCGACCAACTTGACCGAGTTGCAGAGTTTTTTGGGGTTCGTCTGTGAAAGAACGACGGATAAATGAACTAGCAAGCAGGTGGGTACAAGTAGGAAAACCTAAAACTGTTGTAACCCATATTGTCTACCCCACTATAGCCTACAAGTTTGACACACCCCCATAGGCAAAGTGGGGGAGAATAAGAGCTCACAAGACAAGTCAAGGAAAACAAAGCAAGCTCAGGGTGGATCACAACGTCACCACACAATCCGAGCACAAGAGCAAGGCCAAAATGCCACTTCACATGCAAGATCATATATAAAGGTAAATAGGCGAGTGCAGGTATAGAAAGATCACAGTACAAGCAAGGTCAAGAAGTGAGCAAGTGAGGCCAAGTAGGCACAAGACCTAGCATCGTACAGAAGCGCAGATGATCACCACGCGGAAGTACCTTGGTAAAGATATCAGCAATGTTGGCCTCAGAGTCCACGTAAGCAAGGCGCAGCTAACCACGCTGTTGCAGCTCACGAGCAAGTAAGTAGCAAAGAGCAATGTGCTTCGTTCTGTGCTCCAGTCTGTGCTCCCAACACAAGGCCAGCATGACCTTATTGTCTACGTACAAAACTGGAGGAGAACGAGGCGGCACTCCTAGGTCAGTCAGCAAGTAAGTGAGCCAGCATACCTCATGTGCAGCCATTGTCAGAAGCTTAGCTTGGCTAAGGAGCCATAGCTAGTGAGAAGTTCGAGTGAGTTAGAGTTAGGAGAGTCGAGAAAGTTGAAAAGAGAAGAGGAGTGGTTTCACTATAGAGCGAGCAGTACATATAGGCAAGATGAAAGGTGCACCACCAAAACAGAACATTATATAACTACACTAGTCTACACTACAGGCAATTACAAAACAATATATAGATTTATATATTATTCTAACAGCCATGGCCCCCGCGAAGATCTCAGCCTCACAGCTAGAGCCGAGAACAGAAGACGAACGGGTAGACCGCCACAAAACAGAGCCAGAACCAAGGTTGAAGGTGTAACCCTGTGACGACCGCTGCGTAGCCTGGTCGTCAGCCCAAGAAGCGTCAGCGTGACCTATGAGGACCACTCGACGTCGCCCTCCAAGCACTAGCCCCATGCCCGACTTACTGCACAAGTAGCGCAACACCCTCTTCGCTGCAGCCATGTGCTCTGGTCTGTGTCTCCCAGGAGCAACATAGCGTGCCAAGATGCTAAGAGGGTATGCAAGGTCAGGTCGAGTGCAGGTCATCAGGTACATGAGGCAGCCAACAAACTCTGGGTACGGGCCACTCGGCTCTACGGACTCATCCGAAGGCAGAGCTGAGAGCGAGTGGCGAGTAGACAGAGGAGTGGCCTGAGGCGATGAGTACGTGAAGTCAAAGCGCTGAAGGACCTGCTGCACCATGTGTGACTGAGTGAGGGTAATGGTGCGCTATGCTTTGTCCCAGGTGATCTGCAAGCCAAGGTAGCTACACAGTTCACCCAGGTCTGTGTACGTGTGTCTCTTCTGCACCTCGGACTTCACGTGGGCGAGTCCAGCAGTGTCAGTAGTGGCAAAGACCAAGTCATTGACGTACACAAGGATGTAGAACGACGACAAAGAGGTGTTGTTGCGCAGAAACAGCGACGGGTCGGCAGAGGAGCAAACCCAAGAGCCGCAAGCGTAGTCCTCAGTGTGTCGTGCCACTTGCGCGGTGCCTGACGGAGATCGTAGACTGGCCGCCGGAGGCTCCACTAGGTACCAGGGGGAAACGACCTAGTGAACCCAAGTGGGCGGCGCAGCCAGATCTCCTCGTGCAGCCTGCCCTGCAGGAAAGTTGTGCTGAAGTCAAGAGAGTGAAGCTCGTAGTCGCGCTGAGCGGCTATGTGCAGCAGCACCCGAAGAGTGGTCATCTTCGGGGTGGGAGAGAAGGTCTGAAAGTAGTCAACTCCCTGCCGTTGACTGAACCCTCGAGCCACCTAACGCGCCTTGAAGACAGGCGGAGAACCCGGCGGCCGCTTCACCCTGAAAATCCACATGCCACTGACAATGTTCGCCCCAGGTGGGGGAACCCCGTCCACATAGGTGCCTGTGGACTTCCAGGAAGCCATCTCTGCGTCCATGGCTGACTGCCACTGTGAGGAGTAGGGACCCTCGATCACCTCAGCGTACGATCAAGGAGTCGGGATGTCTGGTGCATCCGGGTCTCCCCTAGGGGCAATCAACATGGACACGAGATGAGGCAAAGCAGCAGCAAAGCACTAGAACTCCTCCTGCCTGTCCTCAAGGACATCCGTGCTAAGAGCACATTCACCCCCGACGGACGGAGGAAAGACAGAGTCAGACTCACCAACGAGACTAGTAGCGTAGTCTAGACGACAGTGAGCAGCAAAGTTGACAAGCTCAGCAACTAAGGCAGACGCAGCAGTGGACTGAAAGGAAGGGTCAGTTACAACAGTAGCCAGGAGACACGTGACAGTAGGATTGGCAGCACGAAGAGAGTACGAATCCGGGTCAGCAAGGACAGGAAGAGAGGAATCTGGAGGAGACGGCAACGGGACACGAAGGGGAGCAGTGGAAGGACGCAGTGCCATCTGGTGTGTGCCTGGGACCGCAGGAGGACGCGGATGCGGAGCACGACTACTAGTGCGAGCAGCATGAACAGGCGACGCAGGACGAGACGCAGGCTCATGACGCTCAGCAAGACCTCCAGTAGGACCAGTGTAGGGAGAAGGAGCAGGCAGGGGGGAGGCAGGCTGTAACTATGACCGCGACTGGACAGGCTGTGGACACTGGAAGGGAGGAGCACGACCAGTAGAGGGCGGGAGACCAAGAACCTGCTCAAGGAGCGGAACGAAGTACGGCCGCAGTTGCGCAGCGCCTCCAGAACCAGCAGGGACAGCACCAGTACCCGCAGCGGCAGTACCAGCGTCAGCAGCACCTCCAGCTCCAATAGCGCCAACTCCAGGACAGGAATCCCAGAGGGGTCCGCCAGGGAGACCGCAAGCGGCCGACTAAGCGGCGTAAGTGTGGTGCAGTCTCAAAAGAAGGAGCGGGAAGCACCCGAGTCAAGGGTGAAGGTGTGTAAGGCCTGAGCCAATGTGGTACCTGAGAGAGCAGACTCACCAGCACCTGGGGCAGCAGACGCACTAGCACCTAGAGCAGCAGCCTCACCAGCACCTAGAGCAGCAGCCTTAATGCCCGGGTCTGGCTGAACACACAAGTAACATTCACCCTCATCACTAGTAGACAATGCATACATGGCAGTGAGGATAGCATCATAGTCAAGAGTATAGATATCTACCCGCAGCCTAAGCAGCTCCACCCAGTCGCGGAGCTCAGCTGCGGCGCCAAACTCCTTACGCCAGGCGTCGCTCAGACGGGCGAACCAGCGGGACTCTGCGTGACCAAACGTCCCGCAAGGCTGACCAGTCCGAGCACCTATGCGAATGACGTACGGACAGCGAGCAGTACCCCGTGACCCGCCACGCTGAGCATACCACTCACGAAGCTGCTGGGGCGAAAGGACCGCGCACGCCGAGCTGCAGTTGCCACCGAGCCGTCGTACCACCAAGCCGCTCGAGCCGCCCGAGCCGCCGAGTCGCCGAGCCGCAGTTGCCGCCCGAGCCGCCTGAGCCGCCGAGCTGCAGTTCCTACCGAGACGCCGAGCCGCCTGAGCCGCCCTGTCCGGTAAGAGCAGCGCCTCTGCCACTGCACTGCCCTTACCCCACTGATTGCACTACTAGTCTACTGCTGTCATGGCTACCCCTAGTGTCCTCGCTTTTGACACTGAGGGTCGGGCCATTGACTTTGACGTCTAGGTAGATGACCTGCAGCTTTTCTTACAGTGCGATAGGGCGGACGGTCTCTCCCTCTTTGACCTCACCTCTGGTGCCTCTCCAGCCCCTGCTGTTGATGCTGACGCCACTGTTCGCTCACAATGGGCCACGCGCGATGCTGCTGCACGTCTTGCTGTGCGTCGCCACCTGCCTACTTCTGAGCGTGCGCACTTTAGCCAATACAAGAGTGCTCAGACCTCGTACGACGCTGTAGTTGCACACTACTCCTCCCCTGCCACTGCTGCACTGAGCCGCCTCATGCTAACGTACCTCTTCCCTGACCTTGCTGCCTTTCCCACAGTCGCTGACCTCATTACGCACCTCCGCACTAGTGACACTCGCTACTGCGCTGCGCTTCCTGCTGAGTTCTGCGCCAAGAACCCCCCCCCCCATGTACATCACCCTCTACTACATAGTCACCCGGCTCCTTGACTCTCTCCGCGTAGTCAGGGACCACTTCCTCTCAGTTTGCCCCACCACTCTCACCGCTGACCTCCTCGAGAAGGCCCTCCTAGCGGCAGAGAAGAGCATAGTCGCTGTAGGAGCCTCTCGTGGTGACCCTCGTGTGAAATTATGAGCAGAGGAATGTGTGAACTAGAAGTGAAATGAGTACAAGTAGTAAACCCTAGAATTGTGTACCCCCTATAGGCTATCCCACTGTAGCCTACACAAGCATAACATATGTAATGTTTGACACACCCCCATAGGCAAAGTGGGGGAGAACAAGGGGTCACAAGACCAGTCAAGCAAAGCAAAGCAAGCTCAGGGTGGATCACAAAGTCACCACACAGTCCGAGCACAAGAGCAGGGCCAGAGGCCAGTTCACATGCAGGAGTACAGACATATATATAAAACTAGACAAGCAAGAGCAGGTATATATATATGTCACAGTACAAGTAAAGTCAAGAGGAGAGCAAGTGAGGCAAGACAGACACAAGACCCAGCTGGGTGCAAAAGCGCTGATGATCACAAGGCGCGAGTGCCTTGGTGAACACATCAGCAGTGTTGGCCTCAGAGGCCACGTACGCAAGTCGCAACTGACCACGCTGCTGCAGCTCACGAGCAAGGAAGTAGCGGAGAGCAATGTGCTTCGTTCTGTGCTCCAAGCGCTGCTCTCGACACAAGGCCAGCATGGCCTTGTTGTCTACGTACAGCACTGGAGGAGAACGAGGCGGCTCTCCAAGGTCAGTCAGTAGGTAGGTGAGCCAGCGAAGCTCCTGTGCAGCCATGGCCCCGGCGTAGATCTCAGCCTCACAACTGGAGCCGAGAACCGAAGACGAGCGAGTAGACCGCCACGAGACAGAGCCGGAACCAAGGCTGAAGGTGTAACCCTGTGACGACCGCTGCGTAGCCTGGTCGTCAGCCCAAGAAGCGTCCGCGTGGCCGGTAAGGACCACTGGACTCCGCCCTCCAAGCACAAGCCCCATGCCCGACGTACTGCACAGGTAGCGCAATACCCTCTTCGCTGCAGCCATGTGCTCTGGTCTGTGTCTCCCAGGAGCAACATAGCGTGCAAGAATGCTCAGAGGATATGCAAGGTCAGGTCGTGTGCAGGTCATCAGGTACATGAGGCAGCCAACAAGCTCTGCATACGGACCACTCGACTCTACGGACTCATCCGAAGGCAGAGCTGAGAGTGAGTGGCGAGTAGGCAGAGGAGTGGCCTGAGGCGAGGAGTACGTGAAGCCGAAGCGCTGAAGGACCTGCTGCACCATGTGTGACTGAGTCAAGGTAATGGTGCGGCGTGCTCTGTCCCGAGTGATCTGCAAGCCAAGGTAGCTGCGCAGTTCACCCAGGTCTGTGCACGTGTGTCTCTTCAGCAGCTCGGACTTCACGTAGGCGAGTCCAGCAGTGTCCGCTGTGGCAAAGACCAAGTCGTCGACGTACACGAGGATGTAGAACGGCGGCAGGGAAGTGTCGGTGCGAAGAAACAGCGACGGGTCAGCAGTAGAAGGAGCAAACCCAAGAGCCGCAAGCGTAGTCCTCAGTGTGTCGTGCCACTCACGCGGTGCCTGGCGGAGACCGTAGACTGGCCGTCGGAGGCTCCACTGGGTGCCAGGAGGGAAAGTCCCAGTGAAGCCAGGCGGACGGCGCAGCCAGATCTCCTCGTGCAGGCTACCCTGCAGGAACGCAGTGCTGAAGTCGAGAGAGTGAAGCTCGTAGTCGCGCTGAGCGGCAATGTGCAGCAGCACCCGAAGAGTAGTCATCTTCGGGGTGGGAGAGAAGGTCTGAAAGTAGTCAACTCCCTGCCGCTGACTGAAGCCACGAGCCACGTAACGCGCCTTGAAGACAGGCGGCGAGCCCGGCGGCCGCTTCACCCTGAAGATCCACATGCCACTGACGATGTTCGCCCCAGGAGGGGGAACCGCGTCAACGTAGGTGCCTGTGGACTTCCAGGAAGCCATCTCTGCATCCATAGCTGCCTGCCACTGAGAGGAGTAGGGACCCTCTACGGCCTCCGCGTAAGAACGCGGAGTCGGGATGTCTAGTGCATCCGGGTCTCCCTCAGGGGCTAGCAGTACAGACGCGAGACGAGGTGAAGCAGCGGCTAGACACTGGAACTCCTCCTGCCTGTCCTCTAGGACGTCCGTGCCAAGGGCACACTCACCCCCGACGGACGGAGGACAGGCGGACTCAGACTCAGCGACAAGACGAGCAGCGTAGTCTAGACGACAGCGCGCAGCAAAGTCGACAAGCTCAGTGACAAGGGCAGACGCAGCAGACGACTCGAAGGAAGGGTCAGTGACAGCAGTAGCAAGGAGACGCGTGACAGTAGGACTGGCAGCACGAAGAGAGTCCGACTCCGGGTCGGCAAGAGCAGGAAGAGAGGAAGCAGGAGGAGAAGGCAAAGGGGCACGCAGAGGAGCAGTGGACGGACGCAGTGACATCCGGTGCGTGCCAGGGACAGGAGGAGGACGCTGACGCGACCCGCGACCACTAGCGCGCGCAGTACGAACAGGCGACGCAGGACGAGACGCAGGCTCACGACGCTCAGTAAGACCTCCAGTCGGACCAGCGTAGGGAGAAGGAGCAGGCAAAGGGGAGGCAGGCTGTAGCTGTGGCTGTGACCGGACAGGCTGCGGACCCTCTAAGGGAGGAGGAGGAGGTGTAAGACCAAGAACCTGCTGCAGGAGCGGAACGAAGTACGGTCGAGGCCGCGCGGCGACGCCAGAAACAGCAGGAACAGCACCAGCACCCCCGGCAGGAGCACCCACTCCAGCAGCACCTCCAGCAGAACCACCAGAAGCTCCAGAACCTCCAGCAGCAGCACCAGGAGCACCGTCAGTCGGACCACCAACCGCAGGCTCAGCGCCAACGTCCTCAGCAGGACCAGCTCCAGGAGAACACTCAGACCCAGCAGCTCCAGCACCCACAGGACGAGCACCGCCAGGTCGCGTGGCAGCAGCGCCCTCCGCAGCCGAAGAACCACCAGCACCAGCGGCACGCCTCCAGCGCCGGGCAAACCACTCACGCAGCTCCTGTGGAGAGAGCGGCTCCCTGTGAGACGAAGCACCCCCAGGCACAGCACCTCCAGGCTCGGCACCTCCCGGCTCAGCACCCCCAGGCTCAGTACCCCCAGACACAGCACCCCCAGGCACAGCACCCCCAGGCTCAGCACCCCCAGGCTCAGCACCCCCAGGCCCAGCACCCCCAGACTCCGCACCCCCAGGCTCCGCACCCCCAGGCTCAGCACCCCTAGACTCCGCACCCCCAGGCTCAGCTCCCGCAGCAGCACCGGAGTCACCAGTGACCTCGACAGGCTCGACCGCGTCTACCTGAGACACACCTGAAGGGGCAGGACCCTGAGGGGGGAGGGGGACTACTGGGGGGGGACCTGGTACCAAGAAGAGGGGGGGTGGGGGGAGGGACGGAGTGCGGTAGGGGAAGAGGCGGTAGTAGGGTACCGACTCGTCGAACGTGACGTCCTGGGAGGACAGAACACGTCGAGAGGTGGGGTGGTAAAACTGCCACCCAGGGGCGTCGGGGGGGAACCCGAGGAAGACGCAGGGAGAAGCACGAGGGGACAGCTTGTCCGCAGACAGGTCGCGAACAAACGCCCGAGATCCCCAGACCCGGAACGCCGACGCATCGCCAACCTTCCCCGTCCACAACAGAGCTGGGGAGGTCTCCGGTCGAGAGACCCTGGGGTGGAGGTTGATCTGGTGCGCAGCGTACCTGACCGCAAACGGCCACAGAAAATGGGGAGCAGCCGCATGCATCATGGACGTACGAGCGACGTCCATGACCATGCCAATGCGGCGCTCAGCGATCCCATTCTGCTGTGGTGAGTCCGGAAGCGTGAAGGTCTGACGGATGCCTCGCACACGACAGTAGGCACTCAGGAGGGCCGAGGAGAACTCTCCGCCTCTGTCCGAGTGCAGACGCAAGACAGGGAAGTCAGAGCCAAAGCTTCTCCGAAGCTGAAGACGAGCTGCGCGGATCCAGTCGATCAACACCTGAGTGACCTCACCCTTGCTGCGCAAGGGGAAGACAGTGGTGTAACGCGAGTAGTCGTCAACCACTAGCAGGAAGTAGCGCTCCTGACCCTGTCCACGGACGCGGGCTGGGCCCCACACGTCCATGTGAAGCGTCTGCAACGGGGCCTCTGTCGGAGGAAACTGGGAGGAGTGAGGGGCAGCACGCTGGCGCCCCTCGACACAGGGGACACAGGCAGGGCCAGGGCCCGGAGGAAGGGGAGGGAGGGACCGGGGAAGACCAGACACAAGGACCCGCGAGGCCATGCCTCCGAGCCGAAGCAGAGAGGGGTGGCCAAGGCGGTGGTGCCAGAGGAGGGTCTCGTGAGACAGACGACGACACGAACAAGGGGCAGACTCAGGACCAGACCTGGACGCTGCAGCAAACACCTGACCAGACGAAGGGGCCCTACCAGACGCAGTACCTGGAGGAGAAGCAGTGGTCAGTGTGTACAGGCTCGACCCCGGCCGACGTGTAAACGTAGCCAGGTGGCGACCTGTATCCGCCTCCGTACAGTGGGTCACCCGCTGACGAGCAGGGGTGAACTGGTGGACACCTGCATCCTGGAGGTCAGCACCACTCACCAAGTTCGTCGAGAACGAGGGGAGGTAGAGACCAGTCAGGGTGCCAGAGGGGGCCGCCGGACACGGGAGGACAGTGGAGAAGCGAGACAGGACAGGCCCCCCAGAGGGGTCCGCCAGGGACACCGCAACAGGCCGACTCAGCGGCGTGAGAGTGGTGCGGTCCCTAAAGAAGGAGCGAGACGCTCCAGAGTCAAGGGTGAAGGTGTGAGAGGCCGAAGCCGACACAGTACCTGAGAGGGCGGACTCACCAGTACCTGAAAGCACAGACGCACTGGCACCTAGAGCAGCAGCCTCACTAGTACCTGACGCGGCAGTACCAATGCCCGGGTCGGGCGGGAAACACCGGTAACAGTCATCCTCATCACTACCAGTCACAGCATACATAGCAGAGAGAATAGCATCAAAATCAAGATCATAAATAGCTACACCAGCCCTAGACAGCTCTCCCCAGCGGGGGATCTCAGCGGCCTCCGGAAACTGCTGACGCCAGGCGTCGGTCAGGCGGCCAAAGCAGCGACGGGCTGTGTGGGCGCCTCCACACCTCTCCCCTGCACGGTCACCAGTGCGAAGAACGTAGGGGCAGGGACCAAGCGCACCACCGCGCTGACGCTGCAAGTACCACTCACGGAGCTGCTGAGGGCCGGGGACGGTGCGAGAGCGCTGCTGCTGCTGCGGCTGCTGCTGTGGCTGCTGCTGCTGCTGCTGCTGGCGCTGACCACCCCCAGAGCTGCTCCGCTGGGACGAGCCACTCCGACCTCCTCCTCCACCGCCACCCCCGCCTCCACCGCCACCCCCGTCGCCACCGCCACCTCCCCCACCAGGACCGTCGCTCCCACCGCTCCCACCGCCTCCTCCGCTACCACCTCCGCCGCCACCTCCGCCTCCACCGCCGCCACTACTACCTCCACTCCCGCCACCACCCCCCCCGCCACCCCCACTCCCCCCTCCACCCCCACCGCCTCCTCCACCGCCCCCTCTGGCTCCACCCGCTCCCTTGCCCCCCTTGCCCTTGCCAGTGCGGCGTCTGCCACTGGGGGCAGACGCCGCGCCGACCGACTCAAAACCAACGAGGTCGGCCGCAGCGGCAGAGGCGACAGAGGGCAGCAGGGGGGAGGGACCACACCCCTCAAAGATGGGGGTGCGAGGGTCACCCCGAGAGGCCCCTACAGCGACAATACTCTTCTCAGCCGCTAGCAGGGACTCCTCAAGGAGGTCGACAGTGAGAGTGGTGGGACAGACAGAGAGAAACTGGTCCCTAACGACACGAAGGGACTCAGGAAGACGGGTGACGAGAAAGTAGAGCGTGATGTACATGGGAGGAGGGTTCGCAGCGCGGAACTCAGCAGGAAGGGCAGCGCGGTAGCGGGTGTCACTAGCGCGGAGGTGGGTAACGAGGTCAGCGACAGTGGGAAAGGAAGCGAGGTCAGGGAAGAGAAACGGTAGCATGAGGCGGCTAAGGGTAGCGGAGGAAGGGGAGGAGTAGCGCGCAACTACAGCGTCGTACAAGGCCTGAGCGGTCTTGCACTGACTAAAGTGGGCACGCTCAGAGGAAGGGAGGTGGCGACGCACAGCAAGACGTGCAGCAGCATCGCGGGTCGCCCACTTGGAGCGAACGGCAGAGTCAGCATCAGCAGGCGGGGCAGGGACAGCGCCAGAGACAAAGTCAAAGAGAGAGACCTCATCTACCGCATCACACAGTAAGTACAGCTGCAGATCCTCGATCCAGACGGCAAAGTCAATGGCCCTCCCCTCAGCGTCAAAAGTGAGAACATTGGGGGTGGCCATAGCAGCAGCTGAAAGTCTCACCGGGATGGGAGAGTCGGGTAGGTCAGCAGCAGGCGGCTCGGGTTGCTCGTGCAGCTCAGGCAGCTCGGGCTGCTCAGGTACCGGGCGGCTCGGCTACTGCGGGGCGGCTCGGCTACTGCGGGGCGGCTCGGCTGCTGCTGGGCGGCTCGGCTGCTGCTGGGCAGCTCGGCTGCTGCTGGGCGGCTCGGCTGCTGCTGGGCGGCTCGGCTGCAGTGCAGTGGCGGGGCCGGGACAAGGCCGGCGGTAGGGCCGGCGGTAGGGCCAAGTAGGAGCCGGCGGCGGGCCGAGTAGGAGGCCGGCGACGGGCCGAGTAGGAGGCCGGCGGCGGGGCCGAGTAGGAGCCGGCGGCGGGGCCGTGTAGGAGGCCGGCGGCGGGCCGAGTAGGAGGCCGGCGGCGGGCCGTGTAGGAGGCCGGTGGCGGGCCGAGTAGGAGGCCGGCGGCGGGCCGTGTAGGAGGCCGGCGGCGGGGCCGAGAAGGAGGCCGGCGCGGGGCCGCGTAAGGGGCCGAGTAGGAGCCGGCGGCCCAGGGCCGCGTAAGGGGCCGGCTCGGAGCCGCGTAAGAGGCCGGCGCGGGGCCGCGTAGGAGCCGGCGGCGCAGGGCCGCGTAAGGGGCCAGCGCGGGGGCCGCGTAAGGGGCAGGCGGCGGGGCCGCAGGGGAGAGGGCGACCCGAAGGGTCGCTAAAACAAAAAGGGCGCGCCTCGGGGCGCGCTTCGGTGGGCCCAAAAAAAAATTCGGTCCTGGAGGGACCTAGCTCTATACCATGTGAAATTATGAGCAGAGGAATGTGTGAACTAGAAGTGAAATGAGTACAAGTAGTAAACCCTAGAATTGTGTACCCCCTATAGGCTATCCCACTGTAGCCTACACAAGCATAACATATGTAATGTTTGACACCTCGCACCCCCGTCTTTGAGGGGTGTTCTCCCTCCCCCCTCTTGCCCTCTGTTGCCTCTCCTGCTGTGGCCGACATCGTTGGTTTCGAGTCGGTCGGCGCTGCGTCTGCCCCAAGCAGGAAACGCCGCACCGGCAAGGGCAAGGGGGGCAAGGGCGCTGGAGGGGCTGGAGGGGGCGGTGGAGGTGGTGGTGGAGGCAGTGGAGGGAGTGGGGGTGGTGGTGGGAGTGGTGCCGGGGGTGGCGGCGGCGGCAGCAGCAGTGGAGGCGGCGAAGGCGGTGGAGGTGGCGGAGGGAGCGGAGGCGGCAGAGGTGGCGGAGGAGGCGGAGGTGGAGGAGGCGGCGGAGGCGGCGGCGGCGGTGGTGGAGCGGGTCGCGACTCTGCGCAGAGGAGTGGCTCCGGTGGTGGTCCGCGCCAGCAGCAACGGAGTGGTGTGACCCTGTCCCCTCAGTAGCTTTGTGAGTGGTACACTGCGCGTCAGCGCGGTGGGGGTTTTGGTCCCTGCACTTACGTCCTCAGTACCGGCGACCGAGCTGGTGAGCAGTGCGGAGGCCCGCACTGCTTCGGTCGCCTGACGGACGCGTGGCGTCGCCAGTTCCCTGAGGCGTCAGAGATCCCTCGCTGGGGAGATCTGTCTAGGGCAAGGGTTGCCATCTTTGATCTTGACTATGATGCTATCCTTGCTGCCATCTATTTTGTGACTTCTAGTGTTGAGGGTGACTGTTACCTGTGTGTACCGCCTGACCCGGGCATTGAGGCTGCTGATCTAGGTGCTGGTGAGGCTGGTGTTCTAGGTCCTAGTGCGTCTGCTGCTCCAGGTGCCAGTGCGTCTACCGCCCCAGGTGCTGGTGAGTCTGCTCTCTCGGGTACTACGTCGGCTCAGGCCTTGGACACCTTCACCCTGGACTCGGGTGCGTCCCGCTCGTTCTTTCGAGACCGCACCACTCTTACGCTACTCAGTCGGCCGGTTGAAGTCTCCCTGGCAGACCCCTCTAGGGGTCCTGTCCTTGCTAGCTTCTCCACTGTCCTTCCGTGCCCGGCAGCCCCCTCTGGCACCCTGTCTGGTCTCTACCTCCCCTCGTTCTCTACGAACTTGGTGAGTGGAGCAGACCTACAGGATCGAGGGGTTGACCAGCTCTCTCCTGCGAGTCAGCGGGTGACCCACTGCACGTGTGCTCGGACCGGCCGACACTTGGCCACGTTCACCCGTCGGCTAGGGTAGAGCCTGTACAGCCTTACTACTGAGTCTCCTCCTGCTGCTGAGTCTGCCCAGGTAGCTGCGTCGAGTCAGGTGTTTGCTGCGGCCTCCAGGTCTGGTCCTGAGTGTTCCCCCTGAGTCAGGTCTGCTCGTGTTGTCTGCTGTCCCACCAGACTCTCCTTTGGCACCACCGCCTTGGTCACCCCTCCTTGCCTCGTCTCTGAGGCATGGCCTCCCGTGTCCTTGTCTCTGGTCTCCCTCGGTCTCTCCCTCCCCTTCCTCCGGGGCCTGGCCCTACCCGCGTCCCCTGCATCGAGGGGCGACAGCGCGCCGCCCCTCACTCCTCCGAGTTTACTCCGACAGAGGCTCCGCTGCAGACTCTTCACATGGACATGTGGGGCCCAGCCCGCGTTAGTGGGCAGGGGTGAGAGCGGTACTTTCTGCTGGTCGTTGACGACAACTCGCGTTACACCACAGTCTTCCCCTTGCGCATCAAGGGTGACGTCATTGCGGTGTTGATCGACTGGATCCGCGCAGCTCGTCTCCAGCTCAGAGAGAGTTTCGGCTCGGACTTTCCTGTTCTGCGTCTGCACTCGGACAGAGGCGGAGAGTTTTCCTCTGCCCGTCTGGGAGCCTTCTGTCGTGCTCAGGGCATCCGCCAGACCTTCACGCTTCCGGCCTCTCCACAGCAAAATGGGATTGCTGAGCGCCGCATTGGCATGGTCATGGACGTCGCTCGTACGTCCATGATTCATGCGGCTGCCCCCCATTTTCTGTGGCCGTTTGCGGTTCAGTACGCGGCGCATCAGCTCAACCTTCAGCCCGGGGTCTCCTTGCTAGAGACCTCCCCCGCCTTGCGGTGGACAGGGAAGGTTGGTGATGCCTCTGCGTTTCGGGTCTGGGGATCTCGTGCGTTTGTCCGCGACTTGTCTGCGGACAAGCTGTCCCCCCGTGCTATTCCTTGCGTCTTTCTTGGCTTCCCCCCTGACGCACCTGGGTGGCAGTTTTACCACCCCACCTCGCGCCGTGTTCTGTCCTCCCAGGACGTCACCTTTGACGAGTCGCTGCCTTACTACCGTCTCTTCCCCTACCTCACCGCGCTCCCCCCCCACCGCCGCTCTTCCTTGCGCCAGGTCCTCCCCGGGTAGACCCCCTCCCTCCTTAGGGTCCTGCCCCGTCAGGTGTGTCACAGGTAGACGCAGTTGAGCCTGTCGAGGTAGCTGTTGACTCTGGTGCTGCTCGAGGTGCTGAGCCTGCGGATGTTGGGTCTGGGGGTGCTGAGACTGGGGGTGCTGAGCCTGGGGGTGCTGAGTCTGGGGGTGCTGCGCCTGGGGGTGCTGAGCCTGGGGGTGCGGCGCTTGGGGGTGCTGGGTCTGCTCGTGTGGCCGCCGGCGGTGCTTCGTTGAGGCGGGAGCCGCTCTCTCCACAGGAGCTACGCGAGTGGTTCGCCCGCCGCTGGAGACGTGCTGCTGAGTCTGGAGGTGCTGCTGGAGCTACTGGAGTTGGTCCTGCTGGAGCTGCTGCCGGTGCTGGTGCTGCAGGAGGTGGAGCTGCTGGGGGTGTTGGCGCTGGTGTTTCTACTGGTGCTGGTGCGTCTGGGGGTGCTGCCGAGGCTGCTGGTGCTGATGGTCCTACTGGAGTTGGTGCTACTGGAGCTTGAGCTGCTGGGGGTGTTGGCGCTGGCGCTGCTGCTAGCGCTGGTGCTTCTGAAGGTGCTGGAGTTGGCGCTGTTGGAGCTGGAGGTGCTACTGGCTCTAGTGCTCCCGCTGGGGGCACTAGTGCCGTCCTTGCTGGTTTTGGAGGTGCTGAGCGGCCGAGGCCGTACTTCGTTCCGCTCCTGGAGCAGGTTCTTGGTCTCCCGCCCTCTCCTGGTCCTGCTCCTCCCTTAGCGTGTCCACAGCCTGTCCAGTCGCAGTCACAGTTACAGCCCGCCTCCCCGCTACCTGCTCCTTCTCCCTACACTGGCCCTACTGGAGGTCTTGCTGAGCGTCGCGAGCTTGCGTCTCGTCCTGCGTTGCCTGTTCGTGCTGCTCGCACTAGTCGTCGTACTGCGCGTCGGCGTCCTCCTGCGGTCCCCGGCACACACCAGATGGCATTGCGTCCTTCCACTGCTCCTCTGCGTGTCACGTTGCCGTCTCCTCTAGAGTCCTCTCTTCCTTCTCTTGCTGACTTAGAGTCTGACTCCCTTCGTGCTGCTAGTCCTTCGGTCACGCGCCTTCTTGCTACTGTTGTCACTGACCCTTTCTTTGAGTCCACTGCTGCGTCTGCTTTGGTTGCTGAGCTTGTCGACTTCGCTGCTCGATGTCGTCTAGACTACGCTGTTAGTCTCGTTGCTGAGTCTGAGTCTGTGTGTCCTCCGTCCGTCGGGGGTGAGTGTGCTCTTAGCACGGACGTCCTTGAGGACAGGTAGGAGGATTTCTAGTGCTTTGCTGTTGCTTTGCCCCCATCTCGTGTCCACACTGATTGCCCCTGAGGGAGACCCGGATGCACCAGACTGTCAGAACATTATAGCTTACTTGTTTGTGTAGGCTATAGTGGGGTATCCCATAGGGGGTACAACCCTGTTAGGGTTTCCTATTTGTACTCACTTCGTTCATAGTCATTTCATTCTCGTTCACTCATTCACATGGTATCGAGCAGGTTCCCCTGTGGGAACTGTTCGTAGGGCCCACCACTGCTACCTTGTAACTTTTTTTTCTGCCCGGAGCGCGCTCCGGCCCCTAGTACTTCTTTTTTTTTCGATCTGCCCTAGCGCTCTGACGGCCGCCCGCCCTAGCGCCCGAGCGCCGCCCGCCCTAGCGCCCGAGCGCTGCCCGCCCTAGCGCCCGAGCGCCGCCCGCCCTAGCGCCCTGACGGCCGCCCGCTCTAGCGCCCGAACGCCGCCCGCCCTAGCGCCCTGACGGCCGCCCGCCCTAGCGCCCTGACGGCCGCCAGCCCTAGCGCCCGCGCGCCGCCCGCCCGAGCGCCGCTCGCCCTAGCGCCCTGACGGCCGCCCGCCCTGACGCCTGAGCGCCGCCCGCCCTAGCGCCCTGACGGCCGCCCGCCCTGACGCCTGAGCGCCGCCCGCCCTAGCGCCCGACGCCCGCGAGCTGCCCGTCGCAGCCGCCCGTGAGCTGCCTGTACGCCGCCCGCCGAGCCGCCCGTGCACCCGCCCAGCGTGAGCCGCCCACGACCGCCCAGGCCGCCGTCCCTGAGCCGCCCGTGCCGCCGTCCCTGAGCCGCCTGTGCAGCCGCCCGCGAGCCGTCGGTGCAGCCGCCTGCGAACCGCCAGCGAGCCGCCCGTCGCGACGCCCGCGCCGCCCGAGCCGCCCGTGCAGCCGAGCCGCCCCAGCCGCCCGTGCAGCCGAGCCGCCCCAGCCGCCCGAGCAGCAGACCCGCCCGAGCCGCCCGAGCCGCCCGAGCCGCCTGAGCCGCCCGAGCCGCCCGCGCCGCCCCAGCAGCCCGAGCCGCCCGAGCCGCCCGGGCAACCTGAGGAGCCGAGCTCCTGCTCCTGCGGGGCTGCTGCTGCTCCAGGGCTTATGCAGCTGCTGTTTCTGCCGCGTTGCTGCGCCGCTGTGCTACCCGACTCTTCCTGCCCGGTGAGACTATCAGCTGCTTCAATGGCCACCCCCAGTGTCCTG
The DNA here is from genome assembly GCA_948144175.1 of Closterium sp. NIES-65. NCBI lineage: Eukaryota > Viridiplantae > Streptophyta > Zygnematophyceae > Desmidiales > Closteriaceae > Closterium > Closterium sp. NIES-65. The sequence continues at coordinate 3,090,162 of CANXME010000742.1, read as the reverse complement.
GCTTTTGACGCTGAGGGTCGTGCCATTGACTTTGCAGTCTGGATTGAGGACCTGCAGCTGTACTTACTGTGCGATGCGATCGATGAGGTTTCTCTCTTTGACTTTGTCTCTGGAGCTGTCCCTGCCCCTCCTGCTGATGCTGACCCTGCTGTTCGCTCCAAGTGGGCCACACGCGATGCTGCTGCACGTCTTGCTGTGCGTCGCCATCTCCCTTCCTCCGAGCGTGCTCACTTTAGTCAGTGCAAGACCGCTCAGGCCTTGTACGACGCTGTAGTTGCGCGCTACTCCTCCCCTTCCTCCGCTACGCTTAGCCGCCTCATGCTACCGTTCCTCTTCCCTGACCTCGCTGCCTTTCCCACTGTCGCTGACCTCGTTACCCACCTCCGCGCTAGTGACGCTCGCTACCGCGCTGCCCTTCCTGCTGAGTTCCGCGCCGCAAACCCTCCTCCCATGTACATCACTCTCTACTTTCTCGTCACCCGTCTCCCTGAGTCCCTTTGTGTCGTTAGGGACCAGTTTCTCTCTGTCTGTCCCACCACCCTCACTGTCGACCTCCTTGAGGAGTCCCTGCTAGCGGCTGAGAAGAGCATCGTCGCTGTAGGGGCCTCTCGGGGTGACCCTCGCACCCCCATTTTTGAGGGGTGTTCTCCTTCCCCCCTGCTGCCCTCTGTCGCCTCTGCCGCTGCGGCCGACCTCGCTGGTTTTGAGTCGGTCGGTGCGGCGTCTGCCCCCAGCGGTAGACGCCGCCCTGGCAAGGGCAAGGGGGGCAAGGGAGCGGGTGGAGCTAGAGGGGGCGGTGGCGGGGGAGGTGGGGGTGGCGGGAGGAGTGGGGGTGGCGGTGGAGGTGGTGGCGGGGGTGGAGGTACTGGTGGAGGCGGTGGAGGCGGAGGTGGCGGCGGAGGAGGTAGCGGAGGAGGCGGGGGTGAGGGTGCTGGTGGGGGCGGTGGCGATGGAGACGGGGGTGGCGGTGGAGGCGGGGGTGGCGGTGGCGGAGGGGGTCGGAGTGGCTCGTCTCAGCGAAGCAGCTCTGGGGGTGGTCAGCGCCAGCAGCAGCAGCAGCAGCAGCAGCAGCAGCCACAGCAGCAGCAGCGCTCTCGCACCGTCCCCGCCCCTCAGCAGCTCCGTGAGTGGTACTTGCAGCGTCAGCGTGGTGGTGCGTTTGGTCCCTGCCCCTACGTTCTTCGCACCGGCGACCGTGCGGGGGAGAGGTGTGGAGGCACCCACACAGCCCGCCGCTGCTTTGGCCGCCTGACCGACGCCTGGCGTCAGCAGTTTCCGGAGGCCGCTGAGATCCCCCGCTGGGGGGAGCTGTCTAGGGCTGGTGTAGCTATTTATGATCTTGACTTTGATGCTATTCTTTCTGCTATGTATGCTGTGACTGGTAGTGATGAGGATGACTGTTACCGGTGTTTCCCGCCCGACCCGGGCATTGGTACTGCTGCGTCAGGTGCTTGTGAGGCTGCTGCTCTAGGTGCCAGTGCGTCTGTGCTCTCAGGTACATGTGAGTCTGCCCTCTCAGGTACTGTGTCGGCTTCGGCCTCTCACACCTTCACCCTTGACTCTGGAGCGTCTCGCTCCTTCTTTCGGGACCGCACCACTCTCACGCCGCTGAGTCGGCCGGTAGCGGTGTCCCTGGCTGACCCCTCTGGGGGGCCTGTCCTGTCTCGCTTCTCCATGGTCCTTCCGTGTCCGGCGGCCCCCTCTGGCACCCTGTCTGGTCTCTACCTCCCCTCGTTCTCGACGAACCTGGTGAGTGGTGCTGACCTACAGGATGCGGGTGTCCACCAGCTCACTCCTGCTCGTCAGCGGGTGACCCACTGCACGGAGGCTAGCACGGGACGCCACCTGGCTACGCTTACACGTCGGCCAGGGTCGAGCCTGTACACACTGACCACTGCTTCTCCTCCAGGTGCTGAGTCTGGTAGAGTCCCTTCGTCTGGTCAGGTGTTTGCCGCAGCGTCCAGGTCTGGTCCTGAGTCTGCCCCCTGTTCGTGTCGTCGTCTGTCTCACGAGACCCTCCTCTGGCACCACCGCCTTGGCCACCCCTCTCTGCTTCGGCTCAGAGGCATGGCCTCCCGTCTTCTTGTGTCTGGTCTCCCCCAGTCTCTACCTCCCCTTCCTCAGGGCCCTGGCCCTGCCTGTGTCCCCTGTGTCGAGGGGCGCCAGCGTGCTGCCCCTCACTCCTCCCAGTTTCCTCCGACAGAGGCCCCGTTGCAGACACTTCACATGGACGTGTGGGGCCAAGCCCGCGTCCGTGGACAGGGTCAGGAGCGTTACCTCCTGCTCGTTGTTGATGACTACTCGCGTTACACCACAGTCTTCCCCTTGCGCAGCAAGGGTGAGGTTACTGAGGTGCTGATCGACTGGATCCGCGCAGCTCGTCTTCAGCTCCGGCAGAGCTTTGGCTCCGACTTTCCTGTGTTGCGTCTGCACTCTGACAGAGGCGGAGAGTTCTCCTCTGGCCTTCTGCGTGCCTACTGTCGGGCGCGAGGCATCCGCCAGTCCTTCACGCTTCCAGACTCCCCGCAGCAAAATGGGATTGCTGAGCGCCGCATTGGCATGGTCATGGACGTCGCCCGTACGTCCATGATGCATGCGGCTGCCCCCCATTTTCTGTGGCCGTTTGCGGTCAGGTACGCGACGCATCAGATCAACCTCCACCCCAGGGTCTCCAGGCCGGAGACCTCCCCAGCCCTGCTGTGGACGGGGAAGGTTGGCGATGCGTCGGCGTTCCGGGTCTGGGGATCTCGGGCGTTTGTCCGCGACTTGTCTACGAGCAAGCTGTCCCCTCGCGCTGCTCCCTGCGTCTTCCTGGGGTTTCCCCCCGACGCCCCTGGGTGGCAGTTCTACCACCCCACCTCTCGACGTGTTCTGTCCTCCCAGGACGTCACGTTCGACGAGTCGGTAACCTACTACCGCCTCTTCCCCTACCGCACTCCGTCCCTCCCCCCACCCCCGCTGTTCTTGGTACCAGGTCCCCCCCCGGTAGACCCCCTCCCCCCTCAGGGTCCTGCCCCTTCAGGTGTGTCCCAGGTAGACGCGGTTGAGCCTGTCGAGGTCTGTGGTGACTCTGGTGCTGCTGCGGGAGCTGGGCCTGGGGGTGCGGAGTCTGGGGGTGTTGAGCCTGGGGGTGCTGAGCCTGGGGGTGCTGAGCCTAGGGGTACTGAGCCTGGGGGTGCTGAGCCTGGGGGTGCTGTGCCTGGGGGTGCTGAGCCTGGGGGTGCTGAGCCTTGGGGTGCTGTGCCTGGGGGTGCTCTGCCTGGAGGTGCTTCGTCTCGCCGGGAGCCACTCTCCCCTCAGGAGCTGCGTGAGTGGTTTGCCAGGCGCTGGAGGCGTGCTGCTGGTGCTGGTGGTTCTTCGGCTGCAGAGGGTACTGCTGCCGCGCGTCCCGGCGGTGCTCGTGCTGTGGGTGCTGGAGCTGCTGGGTCTGAGGTTTCCCCTGGAGCTGGTGCTGCTGAGGGTGTTGGCACTGAGCCTGCCGCTGGCGGTCCGACTGACAGTGCTCCTAGTGCTGCTACTGGAGGCTCTGGAGCTTCTGGAGGTGCTGCTGGAGGTGCTGCTGGAGTGGGTGCTCCTGCTGGGGGTACTGGTGCTGTTCCTGCTGTTTCTGGCGTCGCCGCGCGGCCCCGACCGTACTTCGTTCCGCTCCTGCAGCAGGTTCTTGGTCTTACTCCTCCTCCTCCCTTAGAGGGTCCACAGCCTGTCCAGTCACAGCCACAGCTACAGCCTGCCTCCCCTTTGCCTGCTCCTTCTCCCTACGCTGGTCTGACTGGAGGTCTTACTGAGCGTCGTGAGCCTGCGTCTCGTCCTGCGTCGCCTGTTCGTACTGAGCGCGCTAGTGGTCGCGGGTCGCGTCAGCGTCCTCCTCCTGTCCCTGGTACGCACCGGATGTCCCTGCTTCCGTCCACTGCTCCTCTGCGTGCCCCTTTGCCTTCTCCTCGTGCTTCCTCTCTTCCTGCTCTTGCCGACCCGGAGTCGGACTCTCTTCGTGCTGCCAGTCCTACTGTCACGCGTCTCCTTGCTACTGCTGTCACTGACCCTTCCTTCGAGTCGTCTGCTGCGTCTGCCCTTGTCACTGAGCTTGTCGACTTTGCTGCACGCTGTCGTCTAGACTACGCTGCCAGTCTTGTCGCTGAGTCTGAGTCTGCCTGTCCTCCGTCCGTCGGGGGTGAGTGTGCCCTCGGCACGGACGTCCTTGAGGACAGGCAGGAGGAGTTCCAGTGTCTGGCCGCCGCTTCACCTCATCTCGCGTCTGTACTGCTAGCCCCTGAGGGAGACCCGGATGCACCAGACATCCCGACTCCGCGCTCTTACGCGGAGGCGATAGAGGGTCCCTACTCCTCTCAGTGGCAGGCAGCTATGGATGCAGAGATGGCTTCCTGGAAGTCCACAGGCACCTACGTCGACGCTGTTCCCCCTCCTGGGGCGAACATCGTCAGTGGCATGTGGATTTTCAGGGTGAAGCGGCCGCCGGGTTCTCCGCCTGTCTTCAAGGCGCGTTACGTGGCTCGTGGCTTCAGTCAGCGGCAGGGAGTTGACTACTTTCAGACCTTCTCCCCCACCCCGAAGATGACCACTCTTCGGGTTCTGCTGCACGTTGCTGCTCACCGTGACTACGAGCTGCACTCTCTCGACTTCAGCACAGCTTTCTTGCAGGGCAGCCTGCACGAGGAGATCTGGCTGCGTCGCCCACCTGGCTTCACTGGGTCTTTCCCTCCTGGTACCCAGTGGAGTCTCCGGCGTCCAGTCTACGGTCTCCGCCAGGCGCCACGTGAGTGGCACGACACACTGAGGACTACGCTCGCGGCACTTGGGTTTGCTCCTTCTACTGCCGACCCGTCGCTGTTTCTGCGCACCGACACCTCTCTGCCGCCGTTCTACATCCTCGTGTACGTCGACGACTTGGTCTTTGCCACAGCTGACACTGCTGGACTCGCCTACGTGAAGTCCGAGCTGCAGAAGAGACACACGTGCACTGACCTGGGTGAACTTCGTAGCTACCTTGGCTTGCAGATCACCCGGGACAGAGCACGCCGCACCATTACCCTGACTCAGTCACACATGGTGCTGCAGGTCCTTCAGCGCTTCGGCTTCACGTACTCCTCGCCTCAGGCCACTCCTCTGCCTACTCGCCACTCGCTCTCAGCTCTGCCTTCGGATGAGTCCGTAGAGTCGAGTGGCCCGTACCCAGAGCTTGTTGGCTGCCTCATGTACCTGATGACCTGCACACGACCTGACCTTGCATACCCTCTTAGCATTCTCGCACGCTATGTTGCTCCTGGGAGACACCGACCAGAGCACATGGCTGCAGCGAAGAGGGTGTTGCGCTACTTGTGCAGTACGTCAGGCATGGGGCTAGTGCTTGGAGGGCGCAGTCCAGTGGTCCTCACTGGGCACGCAGACGCTTCTTGGGCTGACGACCAGGCTACGCAGCGGTCGTCACAGGGTTACACCTTCAGCCTTGGTTTCGGCTCTGTCTCGTGGCGGGCTACCCGCTCGTCTTCTGTTCTCGGCTCCAGTTGTGAGGCTGAGATCTACGCTGGGGCTATGGCTTCACAGGAGTTATGCTGGCTCACCTACCTGCTGACCGACCTTGGAGAGCAGCCTCGTTCTCCTCCAGTCCTGTACGTAGACAACAAGGCCATGCTGGCCTTGTGTCGAGAGCAGCGACTGGAGCACAGGACGAAGCACATTGCCCTCCGCTAATTTCTTGCTCGTGAGCTGCAGCAGCGTGGACAGTTGCGACTTGCGTACGTGGCCTCTGAGGCCAACACTGCTGATGTCTTCACCAAGGCACTTGCGCCTTGTGATCATCAGCGTTGTTGCACGCAGTTGGGTCTTGTGCCTGTCTTGCCTCACTTGCTCACTTCTTGACCTTGTTTGTACCTTCACCTATATATACTCTTGTATATCTCTATATATGATCTTGCATGTGAACTGGCCTTCTGGCCTTAAAACTTGTGCTCGGAATGCGTGGTGACTTTGTGATCCACCCTGAGCTTTGCTTTGCTTTGCTTGACTGGTCTTGTGACCCCTTGTTCTCCCCCACTTTGCCTATGGGGGTGTGTCAGAACATTATAGCTTACTTGTTTGTGTAGGCTATAGTGGGGTATCCCATAGGGGGTACAACCCAGTTAGGGTTTCCTATTTGTACTCACTTCGTTCATAGTCATTTCATTCTCGTTCACTCATTCACACAGACATCCCGACTCCTCGATCGTACGCTGAGGCGATTGAGGGTCCCTACTCCTCTCAGTGGCTGTCGGCCATGGACGCAGAGATGGCTTCCTGGAAGTCCACAGGCACCTACGTTGACGAGGTTCCCCCACCTGGGGCGAACATTGTCGGTGGCATGTGGATTTTCAGGGTGAAGCGGCCGCCGGGTTCTCCGCCTGTCTTCAAGGCGCGTTACGTGGCTCGAGGCTTAAGTCAGCGGCAGGGAGTTGACTACTTTCAGACCTTCTCTCCCACCCCGAACATGACCACTCTTTGGGTGCTGCTGCACATAGACGCTCAGCGCAACTACGAGCTTCACTCTCTTGACTTCAGCACAGCTTTCCTACAGGGCAGCCTGCACGAGGAGATCTGGCTGCGCCGCCCTCCTCGCTTCACTGGGTCGTTTCCTTCTGGTACCCAATGGAGCCTCTTGCGGCCAGTCTACGGTCTCCGCCAGGCGCCCCGTGAGTGGCACGACACACTGAGGACCACACTTGCGGCTCTTGGGTTTGCTCCTTTTACAGCCGACCCGTCGCTGTTTCTGCGCACCGACACCTCTCTGCCCCCGTTCTACATCTTCGTGTACGTCGACGACTTGGTCTTTGCCACTGCTGACATTGCTAGACTCGCCCACGTGAAGTCTGAGCTGCAGAAGCGACACACTTGCACAGACCTGGGTGAACTGTGCAGCTACCTTGGCTTGCAGATCACCCGGGATAGAGCACAACGCACCATTACCCTGACTCAGTCACACATGGTGCTGCAGGTCCTTCAGCGATTCGGCTTCACGTACTCCTCGCCTCAGGCCACTCCTCTGTCTACTCGCCATTCGCTCTCAGCTCTGCCTTCGGATGAGTCCGTAGAGCCGAGTGGCCCGTACCCAGAGCTTGTTGGCTGCCTCATGTACCTGATGACCTGCACACGACCTGACCTTGCATTCCCTCTTAGCATCTTGGCACGCTATGTTGCTCCTGGGAGACACCGACCAGAGCACATGGCTGCAGCGAAGAGGGTGTTGCGCTACATGTGCAGTACGTCAAGCATGGGGCTAGTGCTTGGAGGGCGACGTCGAGTGGTACTCACAGGTCACACTGACACTTCTTGAGCTGACGACCAGGCTCTGCAGTGGTCGTCATAGGGTTACACCTTCAGCCTTGGCTCCGGCTCTGTTTCGTGGCGGTCTACTCGCCCGTCTTCTGTTCTCAGCTCCAGCTGTGAGGCTGAGATCTACGCTGGGGCCATGGCTGCACAGGAGCTACGCTAGCTCACCTATCTGCTGACTGACCTAGGAGAGCCGCCTCGTTCTCCTCCAGTTCTGTACGTAGACAACAAGGCCATGCTGGCCTTGTGTTGGGAGCACAGACTGGAGCACAGAACGAAGCACATTGCTGTCCGCTACTTCCTGGCTCGTGAGCTGCAGCAGCGTGGTCAGCTCCGCCTCACCTACGTGGCCTCTGAAGCCAACACTGCTGATTTCTTCACCAAGGCCCTTCCGCCTTGTGATTATCAGCGCTTTTGTACTTTGCTAGGTCTTGTGCCTACCTGGCCTCACTTGCTCACTTCTTGATCTTGTTTGTACTGTACTCTTTCTATACCTGCACTTGCTTGTTTACCTTTAAATATATGATCTTGCATGTGAACTGGCCTTGTGGCCTTACTCTTGTGTTCGGACTGTGTGGTGACTTTGTGATCCACCCTGAGCTTGCTTTGCTTTGCTTGACTGGTCTTGTGACCGCTTGTTCTCCCCCACTTTGCCTGTGGGGGTGTGTTAGAACATTATAGCTTATACATTTGTGTGGGCTGTAGTGGGGTAGCCTATAAGGGGTTGAACCCAATTAGGGTTAGTACTTGTACCCAACTGCTTCATAGTTCCTCCATTCTCACTTCTCGTCACCGTACTCACTGCTGAGGGAGCTGTTACTGCAGGAGGCACACGACGGAATTACCTCGGGACATTTTGGGGTAGAAAAAACGCGACAGCAACTGCAGCGGTATTACTCTTGGCTGGAGCTGTTGACTGATGTGCAGCAGCACGTGGGCTTGTATCCCACGTGTCAGGTGATGAAGAGCTCAAGGAAGCGAAAGGCGGGTCAACTGCAGCCGATACCACCGCCCGAGCGCGCCTGGCAGCAGGTTACCATGGACTTCGTCACAGGGTTACCTTCGAACCCCGGGGGTAAGGCGCGGTGATGGTCGTCATTGACAGGTTGACAAAGATGGCACACTTCGCTGCGTGCAAAAAGTCGATCTCAGCCGAGGAGACTGCTCGCCTGTTCATCGTAACCGTTGTTCGCCTGCACGGGATTCGAGCAGTGATTATCAGCGGCAGGGATACGAAGTTCACCAGCAACTTCTGGAAAAACCTCTGGAAGCAATTTGGGACACGGCTACAGTTCAGCTCGTCGTACCACCCCGAGACCGACGGTCAAACGGAACGGACGAATCAGACGATGGAGCAGTTGATTCGTGCCTCGTGCAACGACCCGACCACTTGGGAGCAGCAGCTGCCGCTGATAGAGTTCGCGTACAGCAATGCCACGTTAGCGATGACGCAGCAGTCCCCTTTCTACCTGAACTATGGGCAAGACCCTACAGTGCTCATGACGCTGAGTCTAGACAACCCAACACCATGTGCACAACAATTTGCCAAAATTCTGCAAGCTGCCCGCACCAGAGCCACCGAATCAATTAAAAAGGCAAACGTCATCGCTAAGCGCAACACTGACCGCCACCGCCGCCCAATCACGTACCAGTCAGGGGATTATGTACTGCTCGACACGCAAAATCTGCGACTGCCCGACGTACCGAAACTTCGACCGCGCTACTGTGGCCCATTCCAAATCAGCCACATGATCACGCCAGTGACCGCGCACCTACTGTTACTAACGGACTGGTACATCAGCCCATCGTTCCACGCCAGCCTACTTCGCCCATACATCCCAACCACCAGCCAATTGCCTCGTCACCGCCCGCATTCCATGATTCGCCTTGCATCAGAGCCGATCATCGAGCCCGAAAAAATCATGAGCCATCGGATTCGCCACCCCACGGGAATTAGGAGGATTGAATTCCTCGTTCGCTGGAAGGACCGCACGCCAACTGAAGAAAGCTGGGTGCCCCTGGCCAACATCAAAAACCACCCTGCCCTGCAAGTGTACCTGAGAAGCCGGGGATTCCGCGATATACACACACTCGCGTAGCGGAGGGGGCTTCTTGAGGGGGGGGGGGGGGTAGTGTAAGGAATTTTCTCGGCATTCCTTACGAAGTCCAACTACATCGCGTACAGCAACAGCCGTTGTTCGCCCGTTACTGCTAACATGGCTTTCCCAACTTCGCGCGCACTGTTTTGCCAAACCTTGCACTGCTGGCCCGGCCGTGTCGGCCTACGCTTCGGGACTAGCCCGAGCCTTGCTGCCAGCGTAGCACTAGCTAGCCCGCACGCACCGCGTTACCGTTTGCATGTTTCGCGTATAAATGTTCGCTCATGCCTTCGCTCACATTTTGTACTCGTTTGACACTTTAGTGCAATCTTTGCTACCTCGATCCATTGCACCCGTAACAAAACCCCAGGCAAAACGCTATACTTATAGTTATGTTTAGGGAAATTGCATAAAAAGTGGTTGCTACTAGTTTATGGAGTTTGGCATTTACGTGGATATGAACCGCGCTTGCTTCAACTTCCAGTCGCACGGATTTCCACGCTGATCAATGTCGCATGACTAACGGTCCAAACAAACAAAATCTACTATGGTTTGGGGGTCGAATAGTAGCCCAAAAACTTCTTTTCTACCCTGTAAGCGAGATAAATGAGATGTCATCGTCGATCGCGCTGGAGACAGCGCGACAGGATCGAGAAGTAGTCGCGGTCAAGAGAAACAATTACTTGCAATTTAAAAGTTCCAATATTGAATCGATGATCCCTTCTTCATAATTTTCCTTTAATGTTGGGTCGGTTTGATCTGGAGCCTCTGATTGGCTGCGGCGCTGATTCGTGCAATGATTCGGTCAAGCTGCAAAATTTCCCACAAAAAACGGGACTATAGGGGTCGGGCCAACCCTAGGCGATATCGGAAAATTATATTCAGGGGGGAAAAGGGACTCTCTCAGCGAGGGCCTCTAACCCAGAACAGCTGTAGATGTCTATCGCGGGTGATCATAGTGCGATCACAGATGGTCACACGTCCCCCCGAAAAGATATCACGTTTGGTCACTCGATGAAACGATCGTAATGAAATGTCAAACATGTCTGCTATGGTCTATATAGGCTGTAGCGGGGCTAACAATATGGGGTACAACACTTTTAGGTTTTCCCACTTGTACCCACCTACTTCCTAGTTGATTAATTCCTCGTTCTAACCTTTAACTGTCAAACATTTATATGTTTGTGTGGTTCTAGGCTGTAGTGGGTCACACCATAAGGGGTACACCAGATTAGGGTTTGACATATTTGTACTGCTGTTCCTGCTAATCACTCCTCATTCTTGTTTCTCATTCTGACATGGTATTACGAGCCTAGGTTCCACCTAGGACCGAAACGATAGGGCCCACCGTTTCCGCTAGCCGCGCCCTCGTGCGCCGCCGTTCTTTTTCCTGCGCCTCGAGCGCCTCCTTCTTAAGGCCCCGTATGGCCCCGCGCTAGCCTCTCACGGCCCCCGATCGGCCCCGCGCTAACCTCCTAAGGCCCCCGTCGGCCCCACGCTAGCCCCGCGCTAGCCTCCTAAGGCCCCCGATCGGCCCCGCGCTAGCCTCCTAAGCCCCCGTCGGCCCCACGCTAGCCCCGCGCTAGCCTCCTAAGGCCCCCGATCGACCCCGCGCTAGCCTCCTAAGGCCCCCGTCGGCCCCGCGCTAGCCTCCTAAGCCCCCGTCGGCCCCACGCTAGCCCCGCGCTAGCCTCCTAAGGCCCCCGATCGGCCCCGCGCTAGCCTCCTAAGGCCCCCGTCGACCCCGCGCTAGCCTCCCACGGCCCCTGCAGGCCCCGCGCTAGCCTCTCACGGCCCCTTAAGGCCCCACGCTAGCCTCCCACGTCCCCTGCAGGCCCCGCGCTAGCCTCTCACGGCCCCCGACCGGCCCTCCCGCGCTCGCCCCTCTACGACCGAGCCGCACGGCGCGACCCGAACCGAACCGCGCGACCCAGCCGAGCCGCGCCGCCCCAGCGGAGCCGCGCCGCCCTAGCCGAGTCGCGCCGCCCTAGCCGAGTCGCGCCGCCCTAGCCGAGCCGCGCCGCCCTAGCCGAGCCGCGCCCTACTTACCTGTGCACAGCACTGCTACTGCTACTGCTACTGCTACTGCTACTACTACCACTGCTGCTACTGCTACTTCAGCTATGGCTAGCCCTACAGTTCTCTCGTTCGATTCTGAGGGCCGCCCGATTAAGTTTGATACCTGGCTCGATGATCTGCACCTGTTCCTCCAGCTCACTGCCAGAGAGGATATCTCGCTGTACGATCACGCACTAGGCACAGTCCCTGCTCCTGCTACTACTGCTACCGCTACTGCTCGCTCGCAGTGGCAGACTCATGATGCCCACGCCCGCTTTGCCATTCGCAACTCCCTGCCAGTCGATGAGCGTGAGCACTTCGGCCAGCATCAGACTGCGCAGGCCCTGTACACTGCTGTAGTTGCGCGCTACTCCTCCCCGGCCTCAGCTGCACTAGGCCGTCTCTCCCTTCCCTACCTGTTCCCCGACCTGTCCGCTTTCCAGACAGTCGCTGACCTCATCACTCACCTCCGTACTAGTGATGCCCGCTTCCGTGCAGCCATGCCCGCTGAGTTTCTTGCCTCCAACCCTCCCCCGCTCTGGCTCACTCTCTACCACCTAGTCACCCGCCTCCCTGACACTCTGCGTACAGTCAGGGACCACTTCCTAGCTCGCTGTCCCACTGAGCTCACCATTGCCGCCCTAGAGAAGGAACTACTTGCAGCTGAGAAGAGTATTGTAGCTGTAGGTGCCTCTCGTGGCGACCCCCGCACCCCTTTCTTCGAGGGGTGTTCCCCCTCCCCCCTCCTCCCCTCTGTCGCCTCTGCTGCTGCTGTCGACCTTCTTGGTGCTGAGCAGGTCGGCTCTGCGTCCGCTCCCAGCGGGCGCCGCAGCGGCAAGGGCAGGGGAGGCAAGGGCGGTGGGGGTGACGGCGGGGGAGGTGGTGGTGGGGGTGGTGGCAGCGGCGGGGGCGGTGGCGGGGCTGGAGGGGCTAGTGGCAGCGGTGGGGGTGGTGGAGGCAGCGGCGGCGGCGGTGGCCGCGGTGGGGGCGGTGGTGGTGGCGGCAGTGGACGTGGCGGCGGCAGGGGCGGTGGTGGTCGTGGTGGAGGCGGCAGTGGTGGTCGTGGAGGCTCTGGCACTGGCCAGAGTGCGCAGCACCCTCAGTCCTCCCAGGAGCTTCGTGAGTGGTACTTACAGCACGGGGGTGGGGGGGGGTAGCCTTAGCTGCACGTACGTCATCCGCACTGGTCGCCGCAAGGGACAGACGTGCGGGAGGGCGCACACTTCGCAGCGCTGCTTCTCTCGCCTAGATGACGCTTGGCGTGCTCACTTTCCTGACGCTCCTGAGCTCCCTCAGTGGGCTGATCTCCTCAAGAAGGATATCGATATATATGCTCTTGATTTTGATGTTATTCTCAAAGCAATGTATGCATTGACTATTAGTGGAGAGGAGGACCAGTACCTGAGTGTTCCGCCTGACCCAGGCATCCGCACGAGTGAGGCTGCCGCCCTAGGTGCTTGCGTGTCTGCTGCCCCAGGTACTGGTGAGGCTACTGCTCTAGGTGCGTGTGTGTCCGCCACCCCTGGTGCTACTGAGTCCACTGAGGCACTGCACACCTTCACTCTAGACTCAGGCGCTTCGCGCTGTTTCTTTCGTGACCGCACTGCTCTTGAGCCCCTTGCTCGACCAGTTGCTGTCTCGCTCGCTGACCCCTCTGGGGGTCCGGTCATTGCGACCTCCTCCACCCTCCTTCCTTGTCCTGCTGTCCCGTCGGGCACACTGTCAGGTCTCCACCTCCCCTCGTTCTCTACGAACTTGGTGGCGGGTTGTGCGCTTCAGGATGGGGGTGTTCACCAGTTCACCCCTGCCTACGAGCGTGTGACACACTGCACGTGTGCTCGGACGGGCCGTCACCTGGCTACCTTCACTCGGCAGCCAAGGTCGGACCTGTACACACTGACCACTGAGTCCCCTCAGGTAGCGGCGTCTGCGTCTGCGTCTGCGTCAGGTCATCTCTCTGCCCCCTGCTCGTGTCGCTCTCTAGCGCACAAGACTGTCCTCTGGCACCACCGACTTGGTCACCCGTCAGTGCAGCGCCTTCGGGGCATGCACGCCCGGTACCTTGTCTCTGGTCTTCCTTGGGTACTCCCTCCCCTCCCACCCTCCCTTGCTCCTCCTTGTCTTCCCTGTGTCGAGGGGCGGCAGCGCGCTGCCCCTCACTCCTCCTCGTTCCCCCCGACGACTGCTCCTTTGCAGACGCTCCACATGGACGTGTGGGGCCCAGCCCGCGTCCGTGGTCAGGACCAGGAGAGGTACTTCTTGATCGTCGTTGACGACTACTCGCGCTACACCACGGTCTTCCCCTTGCGCACCAAGGGTGAAGTCCCTGATGTTCTGATCCCCTGGATCAGCAGAGCACGTCTTCAGCTGCGAGAGCGTTTTCGCTCGGAGTTTCCTGTTCTGCGCTTGCACTCTGACAGAGGTGGCGAGTTCTCCTCCGACCTCTTGGCAGCCTACTGTGCCGAGCATGGCATTCGCCAGTCGTTCACGCTCCCGGCCTCTCCACAGCAGAATGGGGTTGCTGAGCGCCGCATTGGCTTGGTCATGGAGGTCGCTCGTACCTCCTTAGTCCACGCGGCTGCCCCCCACTTTCTGTGGCCGTTTGCGGTCCGGTACGCTGCGCATCAGCTCAACCTCTGGCCCCGTGTCTCCGCTCCGGAGACCTCGCCCACACTGCTGTGGACGGGGGAGGTTGGGGATGCGTCACGCTTCCGTGTCTGGGGATCCCGAGCTTTTGTTCGCGACACGTCTGCGGACAAGCTCTCCTCCCGCACTGCTCCCTGTGTCTTTCTTGGCTTTGTCCCGGATGCGTCTGGCTGGCAGTTTTACCACCCCGCCTCGCACCGAGTCTTCCCCTCTCAGGACGTCACTTTTGACGAGTCCGTGCCCTTCTACCGCCTCTTCCCCTACCGCACTGCCCCGCTCCCTCCCCCGCCTCTCTTCCTCGCGCCAGGTGCTGCAGTGGTAGACCCCCTTCCCCCTCAGGGTGCCGCTCCCTCAGGTGTCTCTCAGGTAGACCCGGTTGAGCCTGCCGAGGTAGCTGTCGACTCGCGTCCTGCTGGAGGTGCTGAGCCTGAGCGTGCGGAGCCTGAGCGGGCGGAGCCTGGGGGTGCTGAGTCTAGGGGTGCTGATCCTGGGGGTGCTGAGCCTGGGGGTGCTGGGTTTGGGGGTACTGAGCCTGGCGTTGCTGAGTCTAGGGGTACTGCGCCTGGAGTTGCTGAGCCTGGGGGTGCTGAGCCTGGTGGTGTTGCAGTTGACTGTGAGGCGCTTGGAGGACCTCCCTCTTCGCAGCAGCTGCGTGAGTGGTACTCACGGTACTGCAGCCTCCGGCGGGGTGAGTCTCGGGCTCGTGGTACTGTTGGAGTTGGAACTCGTGCTTCCCCACCACGGCGGGAGCCGCCCTCTTCCCCTCAGCTTCGAGAGTGGTACGCTCGGCACATCAGTCTCCGTAGTGGAGCTGCTGGTGCTGGGGTCCTCGGAGTTGACGCTGCTGCGAGTACTACGGACCCTGGTGCTGGAGGTGCTGCTGCTGCTGGCGGTGCTGCTGGAGGTGCTGCTGCTGCTGGCGGTGCTGCTGGAGGTGCTGCTAGTACTGAGGACCCGGGCGTTGGAGCTGCTGTGGGTGCTACGGACCCTGGTGCTGGAGGTGCAGCTGCTGCTAGCGGTGCTGCTGGAGGTACTGCTGCTGCTGGCGGTGCTGCTGGAGGTGCTGCTGGAGGTGCTGCGGACCCTGGTGCTGGAGGTGCTGCTGCTTCTGGAGGTGCTGCTGCTGCCGCTGGTGTCTCTGCTGGTTCGAGAGCTGCTGCACGGCCACGACCGTACTTCGTTCCGCTCCTTCAGCAGGTTCTTGGTCAGCCTCCTCCTCCTTGTTCTCCTCTCGCCTTAGAGTGTCCGCCGTCTGTCCAGTCACAGCCACAGTTACCGCCTGCCTCCCCACTCCCTGTGCCTGCTCCTTACACTGGTCCGACTGACGGTCTTGCTGAGAGACGTGAGCCTGCGTCACGTCCTGTGTCACCTGCGTCTCGTCGAGCATCGCCTGTTCGAGCTGCTACCACTGGTAGTCGTGTCCCGCGTGAGCGTCCTCCTGCTGTCCCAGGCACGCACCGGATGGCGCTTCGTCAGTCCACTGCTCCGCAGCGTGTTGCTCTCCCGTCGCCTCCTTCGTCCTCTCTTCCTGCTCTTGCTGACCCGGAGTCAGACTCCCTTCGCGCTGCCAGTCCTACTGTCACACGTCTCCTGGCTACGGTTGTCACTGACCCTTCCTTTGAGTCCGCTGCTGCGTCTGCCCTAGTCACTGAGCTTGTCGACTTTGCAGCTGCGTGTCGTCTAGACTACGCAGCGAGTCTTGTTGCTGAGTCTGAGTCTGCCTGTCCTCCGTCCGTCGGGGGTGAGTGTGCTCTTGGCACGGACGTCCTTGAGGACAGGCAGGAGGAGTTTGGTTGCCTTGCCGCTGCTTTGCCCCATCTCGTGTCCATGCTTGTTGCCCCTGAGGGAGACCCGGATGCACCAGACATCCCGACCCCACGCTCTTACGCAGAGGCGATGGCCGGTCCCTACTCCTCTCAGTGGCAGTCAGCCATGGACACAGAGATGGCTTCCTGGAAGTCCACAGGCACCTACGTCAACGACGGGCCCCCACCTGGGGCGAACATCGTCAGTGGCATGTGGATTTTCAGGGTGAAGCGGCCGCCAGGCTCTCCGCCTGTCTTCAAGGCGCGTTACGTTGCACGAGGCTTCAGTCAGCGAGAGGGAGTTGACTTCTTCCAGACCTTCTCCCCGACCCCGAAGATGACCACTCTTCGGGTTCTGCTACACGTCGCCGCTCAGCGTGACTACGAGCTCCACTCTCTTGACTTCAGCACAACTTTCTTGCAGGGCAGTCTGCACGAGGAGATCTCGTTGCGCCGCCCACCTGGCTTCACTGGGTCGTTTCCTCCTAGTACCCAGTGGAGCCTCCGGCGGCCAGTCTACGGTCTCCGCCACGCGCCCCGTGAGTGGCACGACACACTGAGGACTACACTTGCGGCTCTTGGGTTTGCTCCTTCTACTGCTGACCCATCGCTGTTTCTGCGCACCGACACCTCGCAGCCGCCGTTCTACATCCTTGTGTACGTCGACGACTTGGTCTTTGCCACTGCGGACACTGCCGCACTCGCCCACGTGAAGTCCGAGCTGCAGAAGAGACACACGTGCACAGACCTGGGTGAACTGACAAGCTATCTTGGCTTGCGGATCACCCGGGACAGAGCACGCCGCACCATTACCCTGACTCAGTCACACATGGTGCAGCAGGTCCTTCAACGCTTCGGCTTCACGTACTCCTCGCCTCAGTCCACTCCTCTGCCTACGGGTCACTCGCTCTCAGCTCTGCCTTCGGATGAGTACGTAGAGTCGAGTGGTCCGTATCCAGAGCTTGTGGGCTGCCTCATGTACCTGATGACCTGCACTCGACCTGACCTAGCATACCCTCTCAGCATCTTAGCACGCTATGTTGCTCCCGGCCGTCACCGGAAGGAGCACATGGATGCAGCTAAGAGGGTGTTGCGCTACTTGTGCAGTACGTCGGGCATGGGGCTAGTGCTTGGAGGGCGAGACCGGCTTGTGAAAACAAAGAACGAGAATGAATGACTATGAAGTGAAGTGAATACAAATAGGAAACCCTAAAGTGTTGTACCCCCTATGGGATACCCCACTATAGCCTACACAAACAAGTAAGCTATATGTTCTGACACACCCCCATAGGCAAAGTGGGGGAGAACAAGGGGTCACAAGACCAGTCAAGCAAAGCAAAGCAAAGCTCAGGGTGGATCACAAAGTCACCACGCATTCCGAGCACAAGTTCAAAGGCCACAAGGCCAGTTCACATGCAAGATCATATATAGAGATATACAAGAGCAAGAGTATATATATGCGAAGGTACAAGCAAGGTCAAGAGGAGAGCAAGTGAGGCAAGACAGGCACAAGACCCAACTGCGTGCAGCAACGCTGATGATCACAAGGCGCAAGTGCCTTGGTGAAGACATCAGCAGTGTTGGCCTCAGAGGCCACGTACGCAAGTCGCAGCTGTCCACGCTGCTGTAGCTCACGAGCAAGAAAGTAGCGAAGAGCAATGTGCTTCGTTCTGTGCTCCAGTCGCTGCTCTCGACACAAGGCCAGCATGGCCTTGTTGTCTACGTACAGGACTGGAGGAGAACGAGGCTGCTCTCCAAGGTCGGTCAGCAGGTAGGTGAGCCAGCGTAACTCCTGTGCAGCCATAGCCCCAGCGTAGATCTCAGCCTCACAACTGGAGCCGAGAACAGAAGACGAGCGGGTAGCCCGCCACGAGACAGAGCCGGAACCAAGGCTGAAGGTGTAACCCTGTGACGACCGCTGTGTAGCCTGGTCGTCAGCCCAAGAAGCGTCTGCGTGCCCAGTGAGGACCACTGGACTGCGCCCTCCAAGCACTAGCCCCATGCCCGACGTACTGCACAAGTAGCGCAACACCCTCTTCGCTGCAGCCATGTGCTCTGGTCGGTGTCTCCCAGGAGCAACAAAGCGTGCGAGAATGCTAAGAGGGTATGCGAGGTCAGGTCGTGTGCAGGTCATCAGGTACATGAGGCAGCCAACAAGCTCTGCAAACGGGCCACTCGACTCTACGGACTCATCCGAAGGCAGAGCTGAGAGCGAGTGGCGAGTAGGCAGAGGAGTGGCCTGAGGCGAGGAGTACGTGAAGCCGAAGCGCTGAAGGACCTGCTGCACCATGTGTGACTGAGTCAGGGTAATGGTGCGGCGTGCTCTGTCCCGGGTGATCTGCAAGCCAAGGTAGCTGCGCAGTTCACCCAGGTCAGTGCACGTGTGTCTCTTCTGCAGCTCGGACTTCACGTAGGCGAGTCCAGCAGTGTCAGCTGTGGCAAAGACCAAGTCGTCGACGTACACGAGGATGTAGAACGGCGGCAGAGAGGTGTCGGTGCGCAGAAACAGCGACGGGTCGGTAGTGGAAGGAGCAAACCCAAGTGCCGCGAGCGTAGTCCTCAGTGTGTCGTGCCACTCACGTGGCGCCTGGCGGAGACCGTAGACTGGACGCCGGAGACTCCACTGGGTACCAGGAGGGAAAGACCCAGTGAAGCCAGGTGGGCGACGCAGCCAGATCTCCTCGTGCAGGCTGCCCTGCAAGAAAGCTGTGCTGAAGTCGAGAGAGTGGAGCTCGTAGTCACGGTGAGCAGCAACGTGCAGCAGAACCCGAAGAGTGGTCATCTTCGGGGTGGGGGAGAAGGTCTGAAAGTAGTCAACCCCCTGCCGCTGACTGAAGCCACGAGCCACGTAACGCGCCTTGAAGACAGGCGGAGAACCCGGCGGCCGCTTCACCCTGAAAATCCACATGCCACTGACGATGTTCGCCCCAGGAGGGGGAACAGCGTCAACGTAGGTGCCTGTGGACTTCCAGGAAGCCATCTCTGCATCCATAGCTGCCTGCCACTGAGAGGAGTAGGGACCCTCTATCGCCTCCGCGTAAGAGCGCGGAGTCGGGATGTCTGGTGCATCCGGGTCTCCCTCAGGGGCTAGCAGTACAGACGCGAGACGAGGTGAAGCGGCGGCCAGACACTGGAACTCCTCCTGCCTGTCCTCAAGGACGTCCGTGCCAAGGGCACACTCACCCCCGACGGACGGAGGACAGGCGGACTCAGACTCAGTGACAAGACGAGCAGCGTAGTCTAGACGACAGCGCGCAGCAAAGTCGACAAGCTCAGTGACAAGGGCAGACGCAGCAGACGACTCGAAGGAAGGGTCAGTGACAGCAGTAGCAAGGAGACGCGTGACAGTAGGACTGGCAGCACGAAGAGAGTCCGACTCCGGGTCGGCAAGAGCAGGAAGAGAGGAAGCAGGAGGAGAAGGCAAAGGGGCACGCAGAGGAGCAGTGGACGGACGCAGTGACATCCGGTGCGTGCCACGGACAGGAGGAGGACGCTGACGCGACCCGCGACCACTAGCGCGCTCAGTACGAACAGGCGACACAGGACGAGACGCAGGCTCACGACGCTCAGTAAGACCTCCAGTAGGACCAGCGTAGGGAGAAGGAGCAGGCAAAGGGGAGGCAGGCTGTAGCTGTGGCTGTGACCGGACAGGCTGCAGACCCTCTAAGGGAGGAGGAGGAGGTGTAAGACCAAGAACCTGCTGCAGGAGCGGAACGAAGTACGGTCGGGGCCGCGCGGCGACGCTAGAAACAGCAGGAACAGCACCAGCAGCCCCGGCAGGTGTACCCACTCCAGCAGCACCTCCAGCAGCACCACCAGAAGCTCCAGAACCTCCAGCCGCAGCACCAGGAGCACTGTCAGTCGGACCGCTAACGGCAGGCTCAGCGCCAACACCCTCAGCAGGACCAGCTCCAGGAGAACTCTCAGACTCAGCAGCTCCAGCACCCACAGTACGAGCACCGGCGGGGCGCGCAGCAGCAGTACCCTCTGCAGCCGAAGAACCACCAGCACCAGCAGCACGCCTCCAGCGCCTGGCAAACCACTCACGCAGCTCCCGTGGGGAGAGTGGCTCCAGGCTAGACGAAGCACCCCCAGGCACAGCACCTCCAGGCTCAGCACCCCTAGACACAGCACCCCCAGGCACAGCACCCCCAGGCTCAGCACCCCCAGGCTCAGCACCCCCAGGCTCAGCACCTCCAGGCTCAGCACCCCCAGGCACAACACCCCCAGACTCGGCACCTCCAGGCTCAGCACCCCCAGGCACAGCACCTCCAGGCTCAGCACCCTCAGACTCGGCACCTCCAGGCTCAGCACCCCCAGACTCCGCACCCCCAGGCTCAGCTCCCGCAGCAGCACCAGAGTCACCAGTGACCTCGACAGGCTCGACCGCGTCTACCTGGGACACACCTGAAGGGGCAGGACCCTGAGGGGGGAGGGGGACTACCGGGGGGGGACCTGGTACCAAGAAGAGCGGGGGTGGGGGGAGGGACGGAGTGCGGTAGGGGAAGAGGCGGTAGTAGGGTACCGACTCGTCGAACGTGACGTCCTGGGAGGACAGAACACGTCGAGAGGAGGGGTGGTAAAACTGCCACCCAGGGGCGTCGGGGGGGAACCCCAGGAAGACGCAGGGAGAAGCACGAGGGGACAGCTTGTCCGCAGACAGGTCGCGAACAAACGCCCGAGATCCCCAGACCCGGAACGCCGACGCATCGCCAACCTTCCCCGTCCACAGCAGGGCTGGGGAGGTCTCCGGTCGAGAGACCCTGGGGTGGAGGTTGATCTGGTGCGCAGCGTAACTGACCGCAAACGGCCACAGAAAATGGGGAGCAGCCGCATGCATCATGGACGTACGAGCGACGTCCATGACCATGCCAATGCGGCGCTCAGCAATCCCATTCTGCTGTGGTGAGTCCGGAAGCGTGAAGGTCTGACGGATGCCTCGCGCACGACAGTAGGCACTCAGGAGGCCAGAGGAGAACTCTCCGCCTCTGTCCGAGTGCAGACGCAAAACAGGGAAGTCAGAGCCAAAGCTCCTCCGAAGCTGGAGACGAGCTGCGCGGATCCAGTCGATCAACACCTCAGTGACCTCACCCTTGCTGCGCAAGGGGAAGACTGTGGTGTAACGCGAGTAGTCGTCAACCACCAGCAAGAAGTAGCGCTCCTGACCCTGTCCACGGACGCGGGCTGGGCCCCACACGTCCATGTGAAGCGTCTGCAACGGGGCCTCTGTCGGAGGAAACTGGGAGGAGTGAGGGGCAGCACGCTGGCGCCCCTCGACACAGGGGACACAGGTGGGGCCAGGGCCCGGAGGAAGGGGAGGGAGAGACCGGGGAAGACCAGACACAAGGACTCGCGAGGCCATGCCTCTGAGCCGAAGCAGAGAGGGGTGGCCAAGGCGGTGGTGCGAGAGGAGGGTCTCGTGAGACAGACGATGGCACGAGCAGGGGGCAGACTCAGGACCAGACCTGGACGCTGCAGCAAACACCTGACCAGACGAAGGGACCCTACCAGACTCAGCACCTGGAGGAGAAGCAGTGGTCAATGTGTACAGGCTCGACCCTGGCCGACGTGTAAACGTAGCCAGGTGGCGACCTGTATCCGCCTCCGTGCAGTGGGTCACCCGCTGACGAGCAGGGGTGAACTGGTGGACACCCGCATCCTGGAGGTCAGCACCACTCACCAAGTTCGTCGAGAACGAGGGGAGGTAAAGACCAGTCAGGGTGCCAGAGGGGGCCGCCGGACACGGGAGGACAGTGGAGAAGCGAGACAGGACAGGCCCCCCAGAGGGGTCAGCCAGGGACACCGCAACCGGCCGACTCAGCGGCGTGAGAGTGGTGCGGTCCCTAAAGAAGGAGCGAGACGCTCCAGAGTCAAGGGTGAAGGTGTGAGAGGCCGAAGCCGACACAGTACCTGAGAGGGCAGACTCACCAGCACCTGAGAGCACAGACGCACTGGCACCTAGAGCAGCAGCCTCACTAGTACCTGACGCGGCAGTACCAATGCCCGGGTCGGGCGGGAAACACCGGTAACAGTCATCCTCATCACTACCAATCGTAGCATACATAGCAGAGAGAATATCATCAAAATCAAGATCATAAATAGCTACGCCAGCCCTAGACAGCTCTCCCCAGCGGGGGATCTCAGCTGCCTCCGGAAACTGCTGACGCCAGGCGTCAGTCAGGCGGCCAAAGCAGCGGCGGGCTGTGTGGGCGCCTCCACACCTCTCCCCTGCACGGTCACCGGTGCGAAGAACGTAGGGGCAAGGACCAAGCGCACCACCACGCTGACGCTGCGAGTACCACTCACGGAGCTGCTGAGGGGCGGGGACGGTGCGAGAGCGCTGCTGCTGCTGTGGCTGCTGCTGCGGCTGCTGCTGCTGCTGCTGCTGGCGCTGACCACCCCCAGAGCTGCTCCGCTGGGACGAGCCACTCCGACCCCCGCCTCCACCGCCACCCCCGCCTCCACCGCCACCCCCGTCTCCACCTCCACCTCCCCCACCAGGACCGTCGCTCCCACCGCTCCCACCGCCTCCTCCGCTACCACCTTCGCCGCCACCTCCGCCTCCACCGCCGCCACCAGTACCTCCACTCCCGCCACCACCCCCACCGCCACCCCCACTCCCCCCGCCACCCCCACCGCCTCCTCCACCGCCCCCTCTAGCTCCACCCGCTCCCTTGCCCCCCTTGCCCTTGCCAGAGCGGCGTCTGCCGCTGGGGGCAGACGCCGCGCCGACCGACTCAAAACCAGTGAGGTCGGCCGCAGCGGCAGAGGCGACAGAGGGCAGCAGGGGGGAAGGACCACACCCCTCAAAGATGGGGGTGCGAGGGTCACTCGAGAGGCCCCTACAGCGACAATACTCTTCTCAGCCGCTAGCAGGGACTCCTCAAGGAGGTCGACAGTGAGAGTGGTGGGACAGACAGAGAGAAACTGGTCCCTAACGACACGAAGGGACTCAGGGAGACGGGTGACGAGAAAGTAGAGAGTGATGTACATGGGAGGAGGGTTCGCAGCGCGGAACTCAGCAGGAAGGGCAGCGCGGTAGCGGGTGTCACTAGCACGGAGGTGGGTAACGAGGTCAGCGACAGTGGGAAAGGAAGCGAGGTCAGGGAAGAGAAACGGTAGCATGAGGCGGCTAAGGGTAGCGGAGGAAGGGGAGGAGTAGCGTGCAACTACAGCGTCGTACAAGGCCTGAGCGGTCTTGCACTGAATAAAGTGGGCACGCTCAGAGGAAGGGAGGTGGCGACGCACAGCAAGACGTGCAGCAGCATCGCGGGTCGCCCACTTGGAGCGAACGGCAGAGTCAGCATCAGCAGGTGGGGCAGGGACAGCGCCAGAGACAAAGTCAAAGAGAGAGACCTCATCTATCGCATCACACAGTAAGTACAGCTGCAGGTCTTCAATCCAGACGGCAAAGTCAATGGCCCTCCCCTCAGCGTCAAAAGTAAGAACATTGGGGGTGGCCATAGCAGCAGCTGAAAGTCTCACCGGGCAGGGAGAGTCGGGTAGGTCAGCAGCAGAGGAACACAGCTCAGGAACAGCAGCACGGCTCCTCAGGCGGCTCGGGCGGCTCGGGCGGCTCGGGCGGCTCGGGCGGCTCGGGCGGCTCGGGCGGCTCGGGCGGCACGGGCGGCTCGGGCTGCTCGGGCGGCGGCTCGGCCGCAGCTCAGCGGCGGCTCGGGCGGCGGCTCAGGTGGCCCGGGCGGCGGCTCAGGCGGCGGCGGCTCGGCGGCGGCTCGGCGGCGGCTCGGCTGTTGCTGGGCGGCTCGGCGGGGCCGCGTAGCAGAGGGCGGCGGGGCCGCGTAGCAGAGGGCGGCGGGGCCGCGACCGAAGAGGGCGGCGGGGCCGCGTAGCAGAGGGCGGCGGGGCCGCGTACCAGAGGGCGGTGGGGCCGCGTAGCAGAGGGCGGCGGGGCCGCGTAGTAGAGGGCGGCGGGGCCGCGTAGAAGAGGGCGGCGGGGCCGCGTAGTAGAGGGCGGCGGGGCCGCAATCGAAGGGCGGCGGGGCCGCGTATCAGAGGGCGGCGGGGCCGCGTGGCAGAGGGCGGCGCGGCCGCGTAGCCGAGGGCGGCGGGGCCGCGATCGAAGGGCGGCGGTGGGGCCACGTAGCAGAGGGCGGCGGGGCCGCGATCGAAGAGCGGCGGGGCCGCTAGGGAAGGGCGGCGGAGCCGCTAGGGGAAGGGCGGCGCAACGGGCCG
This sequence comes from Closterium sp. NIES-65, assembly GCA_948144175.1. Taxonomy (NCBI): domain Eukaryota; kingdom Viridiplantae; phylum Streptophyta; class Zygnematophyceae; order Desmidiales; family Closteriaceae; genus Closterium; species Closterium sp. NIES-65. The sequence continues at coordinate 3,066,044 of CANXME010000742.1, read as the reverse complement.
CTAGGGGCGACACGACGGGTCGCTAAAAAAAAAAAAACGCGCCTCGGGGCGCGGTTCGGTGGGCCCTAGAAGCAGTCCCTAGGAGGGAACCTGCTCTGATTCCATGTGAAAACAAAGAACGAGAATGAATGACTATGAAGTGAAGTGAATACAAATAGGAAACCCTAATGTGTTGTACCCCCTATGGGATACCCCACTATAGCCTACACAAACAAGTAAGCTATATGTTCTGACACGGCTTGTTCTCACTGGGCACTCAGACGCTTCTTGGGCAGACGACCAGGCTACTCAGCGGTCGTCTCAGGGTTACACCTTCAGTCTTGGCTATGGCTCTGTCTCTTGGCGTTCTACTCGTTCTTCTTCTGTTCTCAGCTCCAGCTGTGAGGCTGAGATCTACGCCACGGCCATGGCTGCCCAGGAGCTTCGCTGGCTCACCTACCTGCTGACTGACCTTGGAGAGCAGCCTCGTTCTCCTCCAGTGCTGTACGTCGACAACAAGGCAACCATTGCCTTGTGCCAGGAGCACAGACTGGAGCACAGGACGAAGCACATTGCTCTGCGTTACTTTCTAGCTTGAGAGCTACAGCAGCGTGGTCAGCTTCTTCTGCGTTACGTGGCCACTGAGGCCAACACTGCTGATGTGTTCACCAAGGCGCTTCCGCCTGTTGACCATCAGCGTTTTTGCACTCTTCTAGGCCTTGTGCCGACTGTTTCTCACGTACTTACTTCTTGACTTTACTTGTACTGTGATCATTATATATATACCTGCATGTTTGCCTTGTTAGGTTGTGATCATTGTACCTCTTGCTCTATTATAAAACTGCATGTGAACTGGTCTTGTGACCGCTTGCTTGTGCTCGGAATTTGTGTGGAATCCTCGAGATCCACCCTGAGCTTGTTTGCCTTGTTTTGCCTTGACTGGTCTTGTGACCCCTAGGTCTCCCCCACTTTGCCTATGGGGGTGTGTCAAACATTTATATGTTTGTGTGGTTCTAGGCTGTAGTGGGTCACACCATAAAGGGTACACCAGATTAGGGTTTGACATATTTGTACTGTTGTTCCTGCTAATCACTCCTCATTCTCGTTTCTCATTCTGACATTAACATGCTTTCAGAGCAGGTTCCCTAGTGAGAACGTTTTTTTTAGGGCCCACCACGAACTTTTTTTTCTGCCCTGCCCGAAGCGCACTGCCGTGCATGCCTTCTCCGTCACGCGCCTTGCACCTGGCTACCCGCGCCCTCGAGCGCCTGCCCTGCCTGCGCCCTCGAGCGCCTGCCCTACCCGCGCCCTAGAGCGCCTACCCTACCCGCGATCTAGAGTGCCTGCCCTACCTGCGCCCTCGAGCGCCTGCCCTATCCGCGCCCTCGAGCCCCTGCCCATCGCCTTGCCCTGCAGGCCGCATGCGGGCCTGCCCTGCACCAGCAAAGCCGCCCCTAGACCCCGCGGCGCTGCCCCTGGACCTTGCGTCGCTGCCCCTGGACCCCGCGACGCCGCCCCTGGACCGGTGCGGCGCCGCTCCTGCTCATCGCAACGCCCCTGCGGGACCCGTGCGGCGCCGCTCCTGCTCGTCGCGGCGCCCTTGCGGGACCCGGGCGTCGCCCCTGCTCGTCACGACGCCCCTGCGGGACCCTCGCGGCGCCGCTCCTGCTCGTCGCGACGCCCCTGCGGGACTCGCGTGGCGCCGCTCCTACTCGTCGGAACGCCTCTGCGGAACCCGCGCGGCGTCGCCCCTGCTCGTCGTCCCCCCCCCCCCCCCCCCCCCCCCCTTGGCTGCCACGCCCTGCCCCGCCCCGCGCCCAACCTTGGGGCGGCCGCCCCTGCCCTGCCCTGCCGCCGTCGCGTCTGCAGCCACCGTCGCGACCCCACCGTAGCCGCTGTCGCGGCCCTGCCCCGCCGTAGCCGCCGTCACGGCCCCGCTGCAGCCGCCCGTCGAGCGCCTGCCGCCACCCGTCGAGCGCCAGACCTGCCCTACCTGTGCCCGTTGAGCGCCTACCCACCGCCGCCGGTGGCATCTGCCCTACCCGCCTCTGGTGAGCACCTGCCCTACCCGCACTGCCAGTGTGTCTCCCTTACCAGCGTGCTGCCGCGCGTGCCGCGCCAGCCTGCCAACCGAGCCGCGCCGCCCTGCCCTACTGAGCCGTGCTGCTCTGCCTTGCTGCTACTGCTGTTCCAGCTGTCACTGCTACTACTACTGCACTGCCACTCCTGCTGCTAGTGGCGGTGGCTAGATGCAGCTCCAGCGACGTCCCCGTGAGTCCCTCACGCCCCAGCAGCTTCGTGAGTGGTACGCTAGTTGGGGTTGTAGGGGTGGCCTTGGTGGGAGTCGCCCTGGAGAGGGTATTCGGGAGCTTCTTGTAGTGGCCAAGTGCAGCTCCAGCGACGTCCGCGTGAGTCCCTCATGCCCAAGCAGCTTCGTGAGTGGTACGCTAGTTGGGGTTGTAGGGGTGGCCGTGGTGGGAGTCGCCCTAGAGCGGGTCGTTCGGGAGCTTCTTGTAGTGGCCAGGTGCAGCTGCAGCGGCGTCCGCGCAAGATCCTTTCGCCCCAGCAGCCTCGTGAGTGGTACGCTCAGAGTAGATGGTCATGGATTACTGCTCGCTGCCCGTACGTCATTCGCACAGGTGCTTGGGCTGGTCAGCCTTGCGGGATGGTTGGCCACACAGAGTCCCGCTGCTTCTCCTGTCTGAGCAACGCCTGGCGTACCGAGTTTGGCGACGACGATGAGCTCCCCTTCAGGCTGGAGTTGCTTAGGCAGAGGGTAGATATCTTTGCTCTTGACGATGATGCTATTCTCACTGCCATGTATGCATTGCCTACTAGTGCTGAGGGTGCCTGTTACCTGTGTGTGCAGCCTGACCGAGGTGTAGAGTCTGCTGCTCTAGGTGCTGGTGAGGCTGCAGCTCTAAGTGCTGGTGCGTCTCCTGCTCCAGGTGCCGATGAGGCTGCTGCTCTAGGCGCTAGTGAGTCTATTGCTCCAAGTGCTGGTGAGTCTGCTCTCTCTGGCACTGCGCCTGCTGCGGCCTTACACACCTTTACGCTTGACTCAGGAGCTTCCCGCTCCTTTCGCGACTGCACCACACTCACGCCGCTCAGTCGGCCGGTTGCAGTCTCCTTGGCTGACCCCTTCGGGGGTCCAGTCCTTGCGCACTCCTCTACGGTTCTGCCGTGTCCGGCGGTTCCGTCTGGTTCACTATCGGGTCTTCACCTCCCCTCGTTCTCTACGAATTTGGTGAGTGGAGCTGGCCTTCAGGATGTGTGGGTTGACCAGATCACTCCTGGAGGTCAGCGGGTGACCCACTGTACGTGCACACGGACGGGCCGACTCCTGGCCGCGTTCACCCAGCAGCCTCGGTCGAGCCTGTACACACTGACTACTGTGTCTCCTCCGATTGCTGAGTCTGGTCAAGTCGCTGCGTCGAGTCAGGTGTTTGCCGCAGTGTCCCGGATTGGTCCTGAGTCTGCCCCCTGCTCGTGTCGCCTCCTGTCTTACCAGGCTCTCCTCTGGCACCACCGCCTTGGTCACCCCTCCCTGCCTCGTCTCCGAGGCATGGCCTCCCGTGTCCTTGTCACTGGTCTTCCCCGGTCTCTCCCTCCCCTTCCCCCGGGCCCTGCCCCTACCTGCGTTCCTTACGTTGAGGGGTGGCAGCGCGCCGCCCCTCACTCCTCCGAGTTCCCTCCGACAGAGGCTCCCCTACAGACTCTTCACATGGACATGTGGGGCCCAGCCCACATCCATGGCCAGGGTCACGGGCGCTACTTTCTGCTGGTCGTTGACGACTACTTGCGTTACACCACAGTCTTCCCCTTGCGCCGCAAGGGTGTCACTGAGGTGCTGATCGATTGGATCCGCGCAGCCCGTCGCCAGCTCTGCGAGAGTTTTGGCTCGAACCTTCCTGTTCTGCGTCTGCACTCTGAAAGAGGTGGAGAATTTTCCTCCGACCTTCTGAGGGCCTTCTGTCGTGTGGAGGGCATCCGCCAGGCGTTCACGCTCCGGCCTCTCCACAGCAAAACGGGATTGCCGAGCGCCACATTGGCATGGTCATGGACGTCGCTCGTACATCCATGATCCATGCGGGTGCCCCCCATTTTTTGTGGCCGTTCGCGGTTTAGTACGCTGCGCATCAGCTCAACCTCCGGCCCCGGGTCTCCATGCCGGAGACCACACCTACTCTGCGATGGACGGGGAAGGTTGGCGATGCGTTTGCGTTTTGTGTCTCGGGATCTCGAGCTTTTGTCCGCGATTTGTTTGCGGACAAGCTGTCCTCCCATGCTGTTCCCTGCGTCTTCCTTGGCTTCCCCCCTGACGCGCCAGGTTGGCAGTTTTACCACCCCACCTCGCATCGTGTTCTGTCCTCTCAGAGCGTCACGTTTGACGAGTCGGTTCCTTACTACCGTCTCTTCCCCTACCGCACTGCCCACCTCCCCCCCCCCCACCGCTCTTCCTAGCGCCATGTCCTCCTCTAGTAGACCCCCTCCCCCCTCAAGGTCCTGCCCCCTCAAGTGTGTCTCAAGTAGACGCAGTCGAGCCTGTCGAGGTAGCTATTGACTCTGGTACGGCTAGGGGTGCTGAGCTTGAGCGGGTGGAGCCTGGGGGTGCTGAGACAGAGCGTGTGGAGCTTGGGGGTGCTGAGCCTGGGGTTGCTGAGTCTCAAGGTGCGGAGCTTGGGGGTGCTGAGTCAGAGGGTGCAGAGCCTGAGGGTGCTGAGCCTGAGGGTGCCGAGTCTCCCGTTGCTGAAACTGGGGGTGCTGAGTCTGCTGGAGTTCTTGTAGGTGCCTCTTCTCAGCGGGAGCCTCTCTATCCACCGTAACTACAAGAGTGGTTTGCTCGCTGCTAGCGACTCCTGCGAGATGCTGCTGCTGGAGGTCCTGCTGGCGGTGCTACTGGTGCTAGAGCTGCTGGGGGAGCTAGAGCTACTGGAGCTGGACGTGCTGCTAGAGCTGGAGCTGCTAGAGGTACTGCTGGTGCTGGTGCTGCAGGAGGTGCTGGAGTCGCTGGTCCCGGAGATGCTCGTACTGGAGGCACTGGAGCTGCTGGGCCTGGTGGTGGTGCTGGAGCTGGAGCTGCTGGCGGTGCTGGAGGAGGTCCTGCTGGAGGTGCTGGAGATGGCGCTATTGGAGCTGCTGGGGCTTTTGGTGGTCCTACTGGAGCTGGAGCTGCAGGAGGTACTGGAGTTGGCGCTGTTGGAGCTGCTGGTGGTGCTGCAGGAGTTGGAGCTGCCGCTGGGGGTGCTGGTGCTATCTCTGCTGGTTCTGGAGGCGCTGCGCGGCCGCGGCCGTACTTCGTTCCGCTCCTTCAGCAGGTTCTTGGTCTCCCACCTTCTCCTGGTCATGCTTCTTCCCTAGAGTGTCCGCCGCCTGTCAAGTCGCAATCACAGTTACAGCCCGTCCTCTAATGGTCCTGCTCCTCCCTTCGAGTGTCCACAGCCTGTCCAGTCGCGGTCACAGTTACAGCCCGTCTCCCCACTGTCTTCTCTTTCTCCTTACACTGGTCCGACCAGAGGTCTCACGGAGCATCGTGAGCCTAAGTCTCGTCGTGCGTCGCCTGTTTGTGCTGCTCGCACTAGTCGTCGTGGTTCGCGTCAGCATCCTCCTCCTCTCCCCGGCACGCACCAGATGGTACTGCGTCCTTCCACCGCTCCGCAGCGTGTCTCTCTGCCGTCTCCTCCTGCGTCTTCTCTTCCTGCCCTTGCTGACCCGAAGTCTGACTCCCTTTGTGATGCTAGTCCTATTGTCACGCGTCTCCTTGCGACTGTTATCACTGACCCTTCCTTTGACTCCACTGCTGCGTCTGCCTCAGTTGCTGAGCTTATTGACTTTGCGGCACACTGTCGTCTAGAATACGCCGCTTGTCTTGTTGCTGAGTCTACGTCTGTCTGTCCTCTGTCCGTCGGGAGTGAGTGTGCTCTTGGCACAGACGTCCTTGAGGACAGGCAGGAGGAGTTCCAGTGTTTTGCTGCTGCTTTACCTCATCTTGTGTCCATGCTGCTTGCCTCTAAGGGAGACCCGGATGCTCCAAACATCCCGACCCTGTGCTCTTACGCAGAGGTGGTTGAGGGTCCCTACTCCTCTCAGTGGGAGACAACCATGGACGTAGAGATGGCTACCTGGAAGTCCGTAGGCACTTACGTTGACGAGGTTGCCCCACCTGGGGCGAACATTGTCGATCGCATGTGGATTTTCAGGGTGAAGCGGCCGCCGGGTTCTCCGCCTGTCTTCAAAGCGCGTTACGTTGCTCGAGGCTTCAGTCAGCGACAGGAAGTTGATTACCTTCGGACCTTCTCCCCTACCCCGAAGATGACTACTCTTTGGGTACTGCTGCACGTCGCCGCTCAGCGTGACTACGAGCTTCACTCTCTTGACTTCAGCACAACCTTCTTACAGGGCAGCCTGTATCAGGAGATCTGGCTGCGCCGCCCACTTGGCTTCACTGGGTCGTTCCCTCCTGGTACCCAGTTCAGCCTCCGGCGGCTAGTCTACGGTCTCCGCTAGGCGCCTCGCGAGTGGCACGACACACTGAGGACGACTCTTGCGGCTCTTGGATTTGCTCCTTCTACTGCTGACCCGTCGTTGTTTCTACGCACCGACACTTCGCTGCCGCCGTTCTACATCCTCATGTACGTCGACGACTTGGTTTTTGCCACTGCTGACACTGAGGCACTGACTCTAGTGAAGTCGGAGCTGCAGAAGAGACACACGTGCACATACCTCGGTGGGTTGCGCAGCTATCTTGGCTTGCAGATCACGCGGGACAAAGCACGCTGCACCATTATCCTGACTCAGTCATACATGGTGTAGCAGGTCCTTCAGCACTTTGACTTCCAGTACTCCTCGCCACAGTCCACTCCTCTGCCTACCGGTCACTCGCTCTTAGCTCTGCCTTCGGATGAGTTCGTAGAGCCGAGTGGCCGGTACACAGAGCTTGTGGGCTGCCTAATGTACCTGATGACCTGCACTCGTCCTGACCTTGCTTACCTTCTTAGCATCCTAGCACGCTACGTTGCGCCCGGGAGACACTGATCAGAGCACTGGAAGGCAGCTAAGAGGGTGATGCGCTACTTGTGCTGTACGTTGGGCATGGGGCTCATGCTTGGGGGACGGGGTCCAGTTGTTCTCACTGGTGACGCAGACGCTTCTTGGGTTGACGACTTAGCTACGCAATGGTCGTCACAGTGTTACACCTTCAGCCTTGGCTTCGGTTCTGTCTCGTGGTAGTCTACCCACTCGCCTTCTGTTCTCAGCTTGAGCAGTGAGGCTGAGATCTACGCAGGGGCCATGGCTACACAGGAGCTACGCTGGATCACCTACCTGCTAACCGACCTTGGCGAGGCGCCTCGTTCTCCTCCAGTTCTGTACGTCGACAACAAGGCAATGCTTGCCTTATGTTGCGAGCAAAGACTTGATCACAGAACGAAGCACATCGCACTTCGCTACTTTCTTGCTCGAGAGTTGCAGCAGCTTGGTCAACTTCATCTTGTTTACGTGGCCTCTCAAGCCAACATGGCTGATATCTACACCAAGGCACTTCAACCTTGTGATCATTAGCGATTCTGTACTGTTCTAGGCCTTGTCCCCACTTGGCCTCACTTGCTCACTTCTTGACTTTGCTTGTACTGTGATCTCTAGATATATACCTACATGTGTATACTTGCTGGGTTGTGATCACTGTCTTGCTTGTTCTACTTTATACAACTCTGCGTGTGAACCGGCCTTGTGGCCGCTTGCTTGTGCTTGGAATGTGTTGTTGCGGAGAAAACTACTACAACGGGAGCTAGACTACGGGCTAGGCACGGGTGCTCGTGTGATCTTTGCATTCGTTGGTCCTTAGTCGTTTTCCTAGTGTACACACTGCTTGCTAGTTCAGGGGGCAAGTTGGCAAGGGTTTCACTAACAAAGGTTGACAACAATGGTACAACAAAGTTGGCATGGCAAGACTACATCAGAGCTAGCATTCAGGTCGGCCGACTGCCAGCGCAGCATGGTCGACCGCGTTCCAGCACGACTTGGTCGACCGCGCTCTAGCAGTGCAAGGTCGACGGCGTGTCAACGTCGCAGGTTGACGGCGTGCCAGCATTGCTCCCGCAGAACAGCAGCGCACCCGCTTCGCAGGTGCTCACAGAGGATTGGCGGGCTGAGCCTCGTCACCTGCACAATGCACACACCAAGTCATCCTTGTGCTGATGACTCCACCTGATCCGCCATGTTGACCTCGGGATACCACCGCCAAGGTCGGACTCGCCAACTTGCCTGGGCGACCGTCGCTCTCCTCCGCAGAATCTTGTCACCCAGGTAACCTGGTCGACGGGGCAACCACGTCGACCAGATGCTCCTGTATGTGCCCGTCGACCTCCCAAGTCAACGGCCACCTTCATTCGACCTCACCAGGTCGACCACACCCCTGGTCGACCAGCTCCGGGTCGACGTCACTCCTGGTCGACCAGCTCCACGTCGACCAGCCCAGTCGTCAGCCGACCACCCAAGTCAGCTACCAGAAGTCGGCGTCACCAAGTCGGCGACCTCCCAAGTCGGCGACGTTGCAAGTCGGCGACCTTGTAAGTCGGCGATCTTGCAAGTCGGTGACCTTGCAAGTCGGCGACCTTGCAAGTCGGTGACCTTCCAGGTCGACGTGCCACATCGCCGACCACCAGTTGAAGTCGGCCGCCGGCTTCCCAAGTCGGCGGCATTGCAGTGGCCCCGTGCAAGTCGACCAACCCCGTCGACCCGCTCGCCCAAGTCGGCGTCGCCCATTGCTGCAAGTCGGCTGTATCTCTCGTACACCCGACCACGTAGTCGGCTCCGCCCAAGCGAGGACGGGGCCAACGACAACTCCCGTGGAAAGTGATGACGTCGTGATCCACCCTAAGCTTGCTTTGCTCTTCTTCACTGGTCTTGGGACCTCTTGTTCTCCCCCACTTTGCCTATGGGGGTGTGTCAAACTTGTATGCTATGGTCTGTGTAGGCTGTAGCAGGGTAGACAATATGGGGTACAACACTTTTAGGTTTTCCCACTTGTACCTACCTGCTTCCTAGTTGATTCATTCCTTATTCTAAATTCTAACATTAATTTGAAACCACGAGAAAAACAGTAGAAATTTTAGGGAATCCCAACCTTGATTGCTTGTTATCCCATGCATTATTCTAGCCCTGACATTTAGGGAATTGAAGAATACATTAAAACCCCTATTGGATGGCACGTCCTTCGGGAGGCATCAACCCTAAACATTATGCGACAAGGTGTTTAGGGTTGATGCTCCCGAATTATATCCCATCCGAACGGCTTTTAGTCTTTGTATTGGGAGAGAAAATTAACCTAGGAGTTTCACCCGTCTAAAAGTGATACTCTTAGGGACATTATGCATCAATCGAACAGTGGACATTCAAATAGTAAATAAGAAATTGCAGATGTTATTAACGAGTTACCGAGAGTTGTCGCGAAACTTTTCGTAATGTCAAACTCATATGCTATAGTTTGTATAGGCTGTAGTGGGGTAGATAATATGGGGTACAACATTTTTAGGTTCTCCTACTTGTACCCACCTGCTTGCTAGTTCATTCATTCCTCATTTCTTGACATGGTATAGAGCAGGTTCCCTAGTGGGAACGCTTCTTAGGGCCCACCACTGAAATAGTTTTTTTGTTTCCTGACTGGAGCGCGAGTCACCCCTGCAGGGGCCCGTCGCCACCCCTAGCGGCCCCGTCGCCACCCTTCGAGGCCCCTCGCGGCACCTTTGCGGCCCCGTCGCCGCCCCTAGCGGCCCCGTCGCCGCCCCTAGCGGCCCCGTCACCGCCCCTATCGGCCCCGTCGCCGCCCTTCGCGGCCCCGTCGCCGGCCTTCGCGGCCCCGTCGCCGCCCCTAGCGGCCCCGTCGCCGCCCTTTTCGGCCCCGTTGCCACCTCTACCGGCCCCGTCACTGCCCTTTGCGGCCCCGTCGCCGCCTCTAGCGGCCCCGTCGCCGCCCTTCTTGGCCCCGTCGCCGCCTCTAGCGGCCCCATCGCCGCCCTTCGCAGCCTCTTCTCGGCCGCGTTGCCGCCCTTCGTGGCCCCGTCGCCACCCTTCTCGGCCCCTCCTCGGCTCCTCCGCCACCAGCAGTAGCCCCGCCAGCAGCAGCCGCCACCAGCAGCAGCCGACAGCAGCAGAAGCCGTCGACACCAGCGGCGGCCACCACCAGCAGCAGCCGTCGCCACCGACAGCAGGAGCTGCCGCCGCGGTCGCGGCTCTGTCCCTGCTGACGCGCCTCGACCCTACCCCATCGCTTGCCGCCCCCTACCTACCAGCCCTGGTAAGAGCACTGCCGAGCCACGCCTGCTACTGCTGCCCCTAGCCTGCTGCCACTGCAGTCATGGCTACCCCTAGTGTTCTAGTCTTTGATGCTGAGGGTCAGGCTGTTGACTTCGAGGTCTGGGTCGATAATCTACAGCTTTTCCTACAGTTCGATAGGAAGGACGTTCTCTCCTTGTGCGATCTCACGTCTGGCGCCTCTACTACCCCTGACAGCACTCTTCGCTCATAGTGGGCCACACGCGATGCTGCTGCCCGTCTTGCTATGCGTAGTCACTTGCCGTCCACTGAGCGCGTGCACTTAAGTCAGTACAAGAGTGCTAAGACCTTGTATGATGCTGTAGTTGCACGCTACTCTTCCCCTGCCACTGCTGCCCTTAGCCGCCTCATGCTGCCGTACCTGTTTCCTGACCTCGCCGCCTTTCCCACTGTCGCTGACCTCGTTACGCACCTTCGCACTAGTGACACCCGCTACCGTGCTGCGCCAAGAACCCCCCCCCCCCCCCCCCCCCCCATGTACATCACCCTCTACTACATAGTCACCCGGCTGCCTGACTCCCTTCGCTTGGTCAGGGACCACTTCCTCTCTGTTTGCCCCACCACACTCACCGTTGACCTCCTCGAGGAGCGCCTCCTGGCAGCTCAGAAGAGTATAGTCGCTGTAGGAGCCTCTCGAGGTGACCCTCATGCCCCCATCTTTGAGGGGTGCTCCCCCTCCCCCCTTTTGCCCTCTCTTACCTCTGCTGCTGCCGTCGACATCGTTGGCATCGAGTCCGTCGGCACTGCGTCTGCCCTTAGCGGGAGATGTCGCTCTGGCAAGGGCAAGGAGGGCAAGGGCACTGGAGGGGCTGGCGGGGGCGGAGGAGGTGGAGGTGGAGGAGGCGGAGGGAGTGGGGGTGGTGGTGGGAGTGGTGGCGGGGGTGGGGGCTTCGGTGGTGGCGGTGGCGGCAGAGGCGGCGGCGGCGGTGGCGGTGGGAGCGGAGGAGGAGGCGGTGGCGGCGGTGGCGGAGGTGGCGGAGGAGGAGGTGGAGCTAGTCGGGGTGGCTATGCGCAGCGGGGCGGCTTCGGTGGTGGTCAGCGCTAGCAGCAGCAGCGCACTCGTGAGACCCAGCCCCCCCAGCAGCTTTGTGAGTGGTACGCTTTGCGTCACCGGGTAGGGGTACTGGTCCTTGTACCTACGTCCTGCGTACCCGCGACCGTACGAGTGAGTAGTGCGGGGGCCCGCACCCCACCCAGCGCTGCTTCGGCCGCCTCACGGACGCGTGGCGTCACCAGTTCCCTGACGCCAATGAGATCCCTCGCTGGGGAGAGCTGCAGAGGTCGGGGGTTGCTATCTTTGATCTTGATTATGATGCTATTCTTGCTGCCATATATGCTGTGTCTATTAGTGATGAGGGTGACTGTTACCTGTGTGTTCCGCCTGACGGACGCCTGGCGTCACCAGTTCCCTAACGCCACTGAGATCCCTTGCTGGGGAGATCTGTCTAGGGCGGGGGTTGCTATCTTTGATCTTGATTATGATGCTATTCTTGCTGCCATGTACGCTGTGTCTGATAGTGTTGAGGGTGACTGTTACCTGTGTGTTCCGCCTGACCCAGGCATTGAGGCTGCTACTCTAGGTGCTGGTGAGGCTGCTGCTCTAGGTGCTAGTGCGTCTGCTGCCCCAGGTGCTGGTGAGTCTGCTCTCTCAGGTACCACGTCGGCTCAAGCCTTCCACACCTTCACCCTTGACTCGGGTGCGTCCCGCTCCTTCTTTCGAGACCGCACCACGCTTACGCCGCTTAGTCGGCCGGTTGCGGTCTCCCTGGCGGACCCCTCTGGGGGTCCTGTCCTTGCTAGCTTCTCCACTGTCTAACCGTGTCCGGCAGCCCCCTCTAGCACCCTGTCAGGTCTCTACCCCCACTCGTTCTCTACGAACTTGGTGAGTGGTGCTGATCTACAGGATGGGGGGGTTGACCAGTTCACTCCTGCGAGTCAGTGGGTGACTCATTGTACGTGTGCTCGGACGGGCCGACACTTGGCCACGTTTACCCGTCAGCCGGGGTTGAGCTTGTACACACTGACTACCGAGTCTCCTCCGATTGCTGAGTCTGGTCAGGTAGCTGCGTCGAGTCAGGTGTTTGCTGCAGCGTCCAGGTCTGGTCTTGAGTCTGCTCCCTGCTCGTGTCCTCTCCTGTCCCACCAGACTCTCCTCTGGCACCACCGTCTTGGTCACCCCTCCCTGCCTCGTCTTCGAGGCATACCCTCCCCATGTCTTTGTCTCTAGTCTCTCCCGGTCCCTCCCTCCCCTCCCTCTGGGGCCTGCCCCTACCTGCATTCCCTGCGTCGAGGGGCGGCAGCGCGCCGCCCCTCACTCCTCTGAGTTTCCTCCGACAGAGGCTCCGCTGCAGACTCTTCACATGGTCGTGTGGGGCCCCGCCCGCGTCCGTGGCCAGGGTCACGAGCGTTATTTTCTGTTGGTGGTTGACGACTACTCGCGTTACATCACGGTGTTCACCTTGCGAAGCAAGGGTGACGTCACTGAGGTGTTGATCGATTGGATCCGCGCGGCTCGTCTCCAGCTCAGAGAGAGTTTCGGCTCGGACTTTCCTGTTCTGCGTCTGCACTCTGACAGAGGCGGGGAGTTTTCCTCTGCCCTTCTGGGAGCCTTCTGTCGTGCACAGGGCATCCGCCAGACCTTCACGCTTCCGGCCTCTCCATAGCAAAATGGGATTGCTCAGCGCCGCATTGGCATGGTCATGGACGTCGCTCGTACGTCCATGATGCATGCGGCTGCCCCCCATTTTCTGTGGCTGTTTTCGATTCGGTACGCAGCGCATCAGATCAACCTTCAACCCTGGGTCTCCTTGCCGGAAACCTCCCCCACCTTGCAGTGGACGGGGAAGGTTGGCGATGCGTTTGCGTTTCGTGTCAGGGGATCTCGGGCGTTTGTCCACAACTTGTCTGCGGACAAGCTGTCCCCCCGTGCGGTTCCGTGCGTCTTCCTTGGCTTCCCCCTAACGCGCCTGGTTGGCAGTTTTACCACCCCACCTCGCGCCGTGTTTTGTCCTCCCAGGACGTCACGTTTGACGAGTCGGTTCCTTACTATCGTCTCTTCCCCTACCGCACTGCACCCCTCCCCCCACCGCCGCTCTTCCTTGCGCCAGGTCCCCCCTCGGTAGACCCCCTCCCCCCTCAAGGTCCTGCCCCGTCAGGTGTGTCCGAGGTAGACGCAGTCGAGCCTGTCGAGAAAGCTGTTGACTCTCGTACTGCTAGGGGTGTTGCGCCTGGGGGTGCTGAGTCTCCGGGTGCTGAGCTTGGGGGTGGTGAGTCTGGGGGTGCTGGGCCTGGGGGTGCGGAGCCTGGGGGTATTGAGCCCGGGGGTGCTGAGCCTGGGGGTGCTGGGTCTGCTCGTGTGGCCTCTGGCGGTGCTGGGTTTGGGGCCCCTTCGGGTGCTTCGTCAAGGCGGGAGCTACCCTCTCCATAGGAGCTGCGCGAGTGGTTTGCCCGGCGCTAGAGCCGCGCTGCTGGAGTTGGAGGTGCTGCTCTTACTACTGACCCTGGGGTCGGCACTGGAGTTACTGGAGCCACAGGTCCTGGAGGTGCTCGTACTGGCGGTACTGGAGCTGCTAGGCCTGGGGGTGCTGCTAACGGTCTTGGTGGAGCTCGTGCTGCTCGAGCTTAAGCTGTTGGAGCTGGAGCTGCTGGGGGTGTTGGCGCTGGAGGTGCTGCTGGCGCTGGTACATCTGAGGGTGCTGGAGCTGGCGCTGTTGGAGCAGGAGGTGCTGCTGGCGCTGGTGCTGCCGCTGGGGGTACTGGTGCTGTCCCTGCTGGTTCTGGAGGCGCTGCGCGGCCGCGGCCGTATTCCGTTTCGCTCCTTCAGCAGGTTCTTGGTCTCCCGCCCTCTACTGGTCCTGCTCTTCCCTCAGAGTGTCCACAACCTATCCAGTCGCGGTCACAGTTACAGCCCGCCTCCCCCCTACCCGCTCCTTCTCCCTACACTGGTCCTACTGGAGGTCTTGCTGAGCATCGTGAGCCTGCGTCTCGTCTTGCGTCGCTTGTTCGTGCTGCTCGCACTAGTAGTCGTGCTCCGCGTCTGCGTCCTCCTGCGGTCCCAGGCACACACCAGATGGGACTGCGTCCTTCCACTGCTCCTCTGCGTGTTCCGTTGCCGTCTCCTCCAGAGTCCTCTCTTTTTGTCCTTGCTGACCCGGAGTCTGACTCTCTTCGTGCTGCCAGTCCTACTATCACGCGTCTCCTGGCTTCTGTTGTCATTGACCCTTCCTTTGAGTCCACTGCTGCGTCTGCCTTAGTTGGTGAGCTTGTCGACTTTGCTGCTCGCTGTCGTCTAGACTACGCTACTAGTATCGTTGGTGAGTCTGTCTCTGTCTGTCCTCCGTCTGTCGGGGGTGAGTGTGCTCTTAGCACGGACGTCCTTGAGGACAGGCAGGAGGAGTTCCAGTGCTTAACTGCTGCTTTGCCCCATCTAGTGTCCACGCTGATTGCCCCTGAGGGAGACCCGGATTCACCAGACATCCTGACTCCTCGATCGTACGCTGAGGCGATCGAGGGTCCCTACTCCTCTCAGTGGCAGTCAGCCATGGACGCAGAGATGGCTTCTTGGAAGTCCACAGGCGCCTACGTCGACGAGGTTCCCCCACCTGGGGCGAACATCGTCAGTGGCATGTGGATTTTCAGGGTGAAGCGGCCGCCGGGTTCTCCGCCTGTCTTCAAGGCGCGTTACGTGGCTCGAGGCTTCAGTCAGCGGCAGGGAGTTGACTACTTTCAGACCTTCTCTCCCACCCTGAAGATGACCACTCTTCGGGTGCTGCTGCACATAGCCGCTCAGCGCGACTACGAGCTTCACTCTCTTGACTTCAGCACAGCTTTCTTGCGGGGCAGCCTGCACGAGGAGATCTGGCTGCGCCGCCCACCTGGCTTCACTGGGTCGTTTCCCCCTGGTACCCAGTGGATCCTCCAGCGGCCAGTCTACGGTCTCCGCCAGGCGCCCCGGAAATGGCACGACACACTGAGGACTACACTTGCGGCTCTTGGGTTTGCTCCTTCTACTGCCGACCCGTCGCTGTTTCTGCGCACCGACACCTCTTTGCCGCTGTTCTAGATCCTCATATACGTCGACGACTTGGACTTTGCCACTGCTGACACTGCTGGACTCGCCCACGTGAAGTCTGAGCTGCAGAAGAGACACACGTGCACAGACCTAGGTGAACTGCGCAGCTACCTTGGCTTGCAGATCACCCGGGACAGAGCACAGCGCACCATTATGTCAAACATTATATATGTTGTTGTGTTTGTTTTAGCTACAGTGGGTTCGCCTATAGGGGGTACACAGTTCTAGGGTTAGGTACTTGTACTGTTTTCACTGCTAGTTCATTCATTCCTGTTCCGTTATTCCAACATGGTATAGAGCAGGTCCTTCCTAGGACCGATTTTTGAAGGGCCCACCACTACCTACCTACCTACCTACCTACCTGCGCCCTAGGGTGCCTCGGTTTTTTCACAGCCACCTAAGGCCCCGACGGCCCGCCCCTAGAGGCCCCGAACGGCCCACGCGCTCGCCCCTAGCGCCCTCCCTTTCGGCCCCGCGATCGGCCCTAGAGGCCCCGTCGGCCCCGCGCTTACCTCCCTAGCGGCCCCGAACGGCCCGGTCGGCCCCTAAGAGGCCCCGTTAGGCCCCGCGCTCACCTCCCTAGCGGCCCCGAACGGCCCCGTCGGCCCCGTTCAAGCCCTGAACGGCCCCGCGCTCACCTCCCTAAGGCCCCGAACGGCCCCGTCGGCCCCGCGCCCACCTTCCCTAGAGGCCCCAAACGGCCCCGCGCCCACCGCCCCTAGAAGCCCCAAGCGGCCCGTTACCGCCACAGCCCGGGACCGAACCGAGCCGCGCGACCGAACCGAACCGCGCGACCCGAGCCGAACCGCGCGACCCGAGCCGAGCCGCGCGAACCCAGCCGAGCCGCGCGACCCGACCTGAACCGAGCCGCCCCGCACCGAGCCGCGCCGCCCTGCCCGAACCGAGCCGCCCTAACTGCTTCTACTACTGCTACTACTACTACTTCTACTGCTCTTATGGCTAGCCCACAGGTTCTAGTTTTCGATGCTGAGGGGCGCCCAGTGAAGTTTGACACCTGGCTAGATGACCTGCACCTCTACCTACAGCTCACAGCCAAGGACGACATCTCACTGTACGATCACGCCTTAGGCCATGTCACTGCCCCTGCTGCTACTGCTGACAGCACTACTCGCTCACAGTGGCAGACTCGTGATGCCCACGCTCGCTTCGCTATTCGCAACTCCCTGCCGATAGACGAACGCGAGCACTTTGACCAGCACAAGAATGCACAGGCAATGTACACAGCTGTCGTTGCTCGCTACTCCTCACCTGCCTCTGCCGCGCTAGGCCGTCTCTCCCTCCCCTACCTGTTTCCCGACCTGGCCTCGTTCCACACAGTCGCTGACCTCATCACGCACCTCCGTACTAGTGAGGCCCGCTTCCGTGCCGCCATGCCCGCTGAGTTCCTTGCCACGCACCCCCCCCCACTCTGGCTCACTCTCTACCACCTAGTCACCCGCCTCCTTGACACACTTCGTGCTGTCAGGGACCACTTCCTACTCGCTGCCCCACTGAGCTCACCATTGCCCTCCTCGAGAAGGAACTGCTTGCAGCTGAGACTAGCATAGTCGCTGTAGGTGCCTCTCGTGGCGACCCCCGTACCCCGTTCTTTGAGGGGTGTTCTCCTTCCCCCCTTCTTCCCTCTGTTGCCTCTGCTGCTGCTGTCGACCTTCTTGGTGCTGAGAAGGTTGGTACTGCGACTGCTTCGAGCGGGCGCCGCAGCGGCAAGGGCAAAGGGGGCAAGGGTGGTGGCGGTGACGGCGGGGGAGGCGGTGGTGGGGGCGGTGGAGGCGGTGGGGGTGGTGGCGCGACTGGCGGGGCTAGTGGCAGCGGTGGGGGTGGTGGCAGCAGCGGCGGGGGAGGTGGCAGGGGCGGGGGCGGTGGTTGGGGTGGCGGTGGACGAGGCGGCGGCAGGGGTTGGGGTGGTCGAGGAGGTGGCGGCGGCGGTGGTGGTCGTGGAGGCGTTGGCGTTGGCAAGGGCCAGCAGCACACTCCGTCGCCCCAGGAGGTCCGTGAGTGGTACTCTCAGCACGGGGGGGGGGGGGGGGGTGGCTTTAGCTGCACGTACGTCATTCGCATTGGTGACCGCACTGGTCAGCAGTGTGGACGACCGCACGCCACACAGCGCTGCTTCGCTCTGTCAGATATATATGACATAGCTATTGTAGGCTATAGTGGGGTAGCACATATGGGGTACAATTTTCTAGGGTTTGTATTTGTACCCAACTTTCACTTAGTCATTTCATTCTCGTTCTAATTCCCTCATGGTATCGAGCACGTTCCCCCGTGGGAACTGTGCCTAGGGCCCACCACATCGAGTTTTTTTTTCCTGCCCGAAGCGCGCTCAGCCCGAGTCGCGCTCCGGGCTCTCACTTCGTCGAGCCGCCCTTCACTGCAGCCCCGCCGGTCTTTGCTGCGGCCCCACCGCCTCACACTGCGGCCCTGCCGCCCTTCGCTGCGGCCTCGCCGCCCGTCTCAGCGGCCCCGCCGCCCTTCTCACCGGCCCCGCCGCCCTTCGCTGCGGCCCCGCCGCTTCACATTGCGGCCCCGCCGCCCTTCGCTGCGGCCTCGCCGCCTCACACTACGGCCCCGCCGCCCTTCGCTGCGGCCCCGCTGCCTCACATTGCGGCCCCGCCGCCCTTCGCTGCGGCCCCGCCGCCTCACACTGAGGCCCCGCCGCCCTTCGCTGCGGCCCCGCCGCTCGTCTCAGCGGCCTCGCCGCCCTTCGCTGCGGCCCCGCCGCCTCTCTCGCCGCGGCCCCACCGCCCTTCTCAGCGGCCCCGCCGTCCTTCTCTGCGGCCCCGCCGCCTCTCTCACTGCGGCCCCGCCGCCTTTCTCAGCGGCCCCGCCCCTCTCACTGCAGCCCCGCCACCTACCTTGCGGCCCCGCCACCCTACCAGCGAAGGGGCCCTTCACGGCGGCCCCGCCGCCCTTCACTGCGGCCCCGCCGCCCCTCTCACTCCGGCCCCGCCACCTACCTTGCGGCCCCGCCGCCCTACCAGCGGCCCTGCCGCCCTACACCGCCCGCACCGCCTGAGCCGCCCGAGCCGCCCGAGCTGCCCGAGCCACCCGACCCGCCCGAGCCTCCCGAGCCGCCTGAGCCGCTAAGGAGCCGAGCCGCCCGAGCCGCCCGACTCGCCAGAGCCGCCCGAGCTGCCCGAGCCCCCTGAGGAGCCGAGCCGCTGGTGCCGCGGAGCCGCAGTTGCTGCTCAGCCGTCCGAGCAGCCGTGCTGCCGTGTTGCTGTGCTGCTGAGCTGCCCGAACCGCCCTGTCTGGTGAGAGCAACGCTTCTATCACTGCACTGCCCCTGTCCTACAGTTGGTACTGCTAGTCTACTGCTGTCATGGCTACCCCCAGTGTTCTCGCTTTTGACGCTGAGGGTCGGGCCATTGACTTTGAGGTTTGGGTAGATGACCTGCAGCTTTTCCTACAGTGCGATAAGGCAGACGGTCTCTCCCTCTTTGACCTCACCTCTGGCGCCTCTCCTGCCCCTGCTGCTGACGCTGACGCCGCTGTTCGCTCCCAGTGGGCCACGCGCGATGCTGCTGCACGTCTTGCTGTGCGTCGCCACCTGCCTACCACTGAGCGCGCGCACTTTAGTCAGTACAAGAGTGCTCAGACCTTGTACGACGCTGTAGTTGCGCGCTACTCTTCCCCTGCCACTGCTGCACTGAGCCGCCTCATGCTACCGTACCTCTTCCCTGACCTTGCTGCCTTTCCCACAGTCGCTGACCTCATTACGCACCTCCGCACTAGTGACACTCGCTACCGCGCTGCGCTTCCTGCTGAGTTCTGCGCCAAAAACCCTCCCCCCATGTACACCACTCTCTATTACATAGTCACCCGGCTCCCTGACTCTCTTCGTGTAGTGAAGGACCACTTCCTCTCAGTCTGTCCCACCACTCTTACTGTTGACCTCCTAGAGAAGGCCCTCTTGTCAGCGAAGAAGAGCATAGTTACTGTAGGAGCCTCTCGTGGTGACCCTCGCATCCCCATCTTTGAGGGGTGTTCCCCTTCCCCCCTCTTGCCCTCTGTCGCCTCTACTGCTGCGGCCGACCTCGTTGGTCTTGAGTGGGTCGGCGCGGCGTCTGCCCCTAGCGGAAGACGCCGCTCTGGCAAGGGCAAGGGGGGCAAGGGCGCGGGTGGAGCTAGCGGGGGTGGTGGAGGCGGCGGTGGAGGCGGCGGAGGGAGTGGGGGTGGCGGTGGGAGTGGTGGCGGGGGTGGAGGTGTCGGTGGCAGCAGTGGAGGCAGAGGCGGCGGAGGCGGTAGCGGTGGTAGCGGAGGCGGTGGTGGTGGCGGAGGTGGAGGAGGCGGTGGTGGAGGAGGTGGAGGTGGTCGGGGTGGCGCTTCGCAGCGGAGCAGCTTTGGTGGTGGTCAGCACCAGCAGCAGCAGCAGCAGTAGCGTTCTCGGGACATTCCCCCCCCTCAGCAGCTCCGTGAGTGGTACACGCAGCGTCAGCGTGGTGGGGGTTTTGGTCCGTGCACCTACGTCCTTCGCTCCGGCGACCGCGCGGGTGAGCAGTGTGGGGGTGCCCACCCCACCTAGCGCTGCTTTGGCCGCCTGACGGACGCTAGGCGTCACCAGTTCCCGGAGGCTAGTGAGATCCCCCGCTGGGGAGAGCTGTCTAGGGCAGGTGTCGCTATCTATGATCTTGACTTTGATGCTATCCTTGCTGCCATGTATGCTGTGACTATTAGTGATGAGGGTGACTGTTACCGGTGTTTCCCGCCCAACCCGGGCACTGGTACTGCTTCTCTAGGTGCTAGTGTGGCTGCTGCTCTAGGTGCCAGTGCGTCTGCGTCCTCAGGTACTGGTGAGGCTGCGCTCTCAGGTACCACGTCGGCTTCGGCCTCCCTCACCTTCACACTTGACTCAGGGGCTTCTCGCTCCTTCTTTCGAGACCGCACCACCCTCACGCCGCTTGGTCGGCTAGTTGCAGTCTCCCTGGCAGACCCCGCTGGGGGTCCTGTACTCTCTCACTTCTCCACTGTCCTTCCGTGTCCAGCTGCCCCCTCTGGCACCTTGTCTGGTCTTTACCTCCCCTCGTTCTCTACGAACTTGGTGAGTGGTGCTGACGTGCAGGATGCGGGGGTCCACCACTTAACTCCTGCGAGTCAGCGGGTGACCCACTGCTCGGACGCGCGCACAGACCGGCACCTGGCCACGTTTACGCGTCGGCCGGGGTCGAGCCTCTACACCCTGACCACTGGGTCTCCTCCTGTCCCTGCGTCTGGCCAGGTAGCTGCATCGGGTCAGGTGTTTGCTGCAGCGTCCAGGTCTGGTCCTGAGTCTGCCCCCTGCTCGTGTCACCTTCTGTCTCATGAGACTCTCCTGTGGCACCACGTCTTGGTCACCCCTCCCTGCCTCGTCTCCGAGGCATGGCTTCCCGTGTCCTTGTCTCTGGTCTTCCCCGGTCCCTCCCTCCCCTTCCTCCAGGGCCTGGTCCTTCCTGTGTCCCCTGTGTCGAGGGACGGCTCCGGGCTGCCCCTCACTCCTCTCAGTTTCCCCCGACAGAGGCCCCGCTGCAGACGCTTCACATGGACGTGTGGGGCCCGGCCCGCGTCCGTGGACAGGGTCACGAGCGCTACTTCCTGCTGGTGGTTGACGACTACTCGCGTTACACCACAGTCTTCCCCTTGCGCAGCAAGGGTGATGTCACTGAGGTGTTGATCGACTGGATCCGCGCAGCTCGTCTCCAACTCAGGAGGAGCTTCGGCTCGGACTTTCCTGTTCTGCGTCTGCACTCTGACCGAGGCGGAAAGTTCTCCTCTGGCCTTCTGCGAGCCTACTGCCGTGCGCGAGGCATCCGCCAGACCTTTATGCTTCCGGACTCTCCACAGCAAAATGGGATTGCTGAGCGCCGCATTGGCATGGTCATGGACGTCGCTCATACGTCCATGATGCATGCGGCTGCCCCCCATTTTCTGTGGCCGTTTGCGGTTCGGTACGCGGCGCATCAGATCAACCTTCACCCCAGGGTCTCCATGCCGGAGACCTCCCCAGCTTTGCTGTGGACGGGGAAGGCAGGCGATGCGTCTGCGTTCCGTGTCTGGGGATCTCGGGCGTTTGTCCGCGACTTGTCTGCGGACAAGCTGTCCCCTCGTGCTGCTCCTTGTGTCTTCCTTGGCTTCCCCCCTGACGCACCAGGGTGGGAGTTCTACCACCCCTCCTCTCGTCCTATTCTGTCCTCCCAGGACGTCACGTTTGACGAGTCGGTCCCCTACTACCGTCTCTTCCCCTACCGCACTCCTTCCCTCCCCCCGCCACCGCACTTCCTTGTGCCAGGTCCCCCCCCAGGTAGACCCCCTCCCCCCTCAGGGTCCTGCCCCTTCAGGTGTGTCCCAGGTAGACGCGGTCGAGCCGGTCGAGGTTACTGGTGACTCTGGTACTGCTGCGGGTGCTGAGCCTGGGGGTGCTGACTCTGGGGGTGCTGCGCGAGTGGGTGCTGAGCCTGGGGTTGCTGAGCCTGGGGGTGCTGCGACTAGGGGTGCTGAGCCTGGGGGTGCTACGACTGGGGGTGCTGAGCCTGGGGGTCCCTCGCCTTTGGGTGCTGCGTCTGGAGCTGCTGAGCCTGGGGGTGCTGCGTCTGGGTCTGGTGGGCCTGGGAGTGCGGAGCCAGCGGCTGCTGGACATGCTCGTGTGGCGTCTGGCGGTGCTGGGCCTGGTGGTTCTCCTGGCTCTTCTCGGCGGGAGCCGCTCTCTCCACAGGAGTTGTGCGAGTGGTTTGCCCGGCACTGGCGGCGTACTGCTAGAGCTGGAGCTTCTTTGGCCGCTGAGGGTGCTGGTGCCGCTGGTCCCGGAGGTGCTCGTCCGACTGGAGCTGGGGCTG
Organism: Closterium sp. NIES-65; assembly: GCA_948144175.1. Lineage (NCBI taxonomy): Eukaryota > Viridiplantae > Streptophyta > Zygnematophyceae > Desmidiales > Closteriaceae > Closterium > Closterium sp. NIES-65. Next base: position 3,043,832 of record CANXME010000742.1, on the reverse strand, counting down.
CTGAGGGTGTTGGCGCTGAGGCTACTGCTGTCGGTCCTGGCTGCAGTCCTGCTGCGGGTGCTGCTGGTGCAGCTGGAGGTGCTGTTGGTGCTGGTGCTGCCGGAGGTGCTGAGGGTGCTGGAGGTGCTGGAGGTGCTGAGGGTGCTGGTGCTGTCCCTGCTGTGTCTGAAGTCGCTGCGCGGCCTCGGCGGTACTTCGTTCCGCTCCTTCAGCAGGTTCTTGGTCCTCCTCCTCCTGTAGAGTGTCCACCGCCTGTCCAGTCACAATCACAGTTACCGCCGCCTCCCCACTGCCTGCTCCCTCTCCCTACACTAGTCCTACTGGAGGTCTTGCTGAGCGTTCTGAGCCTGCGTCTCGTCCTACGTCGCCTGTTCGTGCTGCTCGCATTAGTGGTCGTGGTTCGCGTCAGCGTCCTCCTCCTGTCCCTGGCATGCACCGGATGTCTCTGCGTCCGTCCATTGCTCTTTGCTACTTCCTTGCTCGTGAGCTACAGCAGCGTGGTCAGTTGCGGCTTGCATACGTGTCCTCTAAGGCCAACACTGCTGATGTTTTCACCAAGGCACTTCCGCCTTGTGATCATCAGCGCTTTTGCACTCAGCTGGGTCTTGTCCCTGTCTTGCCTCACTTGCTCACCCCTTGACCTTGCTTGTACTCTTACATATATATATATATATATATATATATATATATATATACCTGCTCTTGCTTGTTTAGCCTTATATATATATGTGCACTCCTGCATGTGAACTGGCCTTGTGGCCTTGACCTTGTGCTCGGACTGTGTGGTGACTTTGTGATCCACCTTGTTGTTGCTTTGCTTTGCTCTGCTTGACTGATCTTGTGACAACTTGTACTCCCCCACTTTGCCTATGGGGGTGTGTCAGATATATATGACATAGCTATTGTAGGCTATAGTGGGGTAGCACATATGGGGTACAGTTTTCTAGGGTTTGTATTTGTACCCAACTTTCACTTAGTCTTTCCAGAGTCAACAGCTACCTCGACAGGCTCAACTGCGTCTACCTGGGACACACCTGACGGGGCAGGACCCTGAGGGGGGAGGGGGTCTACCGGGGGAGGACCTGGCGCAAGGAAGAGCGGCGGCGGGGGGAGGGGCGTAGTGCGGTAGGGGAAGAGACGGTAGTAAGGCACCGACTCGTCAAAAGTGACGTCCTGGGAGGACAGAACACGGCGCGAGGTGGGGTGGTAAAACTGCCACCCAGGCACGTCAGGGGGGAAGCCAAGGAAGACGCAGGGAACAGCACGGGGGGACAGCTTGTTCGCCGACAAGTCGCGGAAAAACGCCCGAGATCCCTAGACCCGAAACGCAGACGCATTGCCAACCTTCCGGGTCCACCGCAAGGCGGGGGAGGTCTCTGGCAAGGAGACCCGGGGCTGAAGATTGAGCTGATGCGCCGCGTACTGAACCGCAAACGGCCACAGAAAATGGGGGGCAGCCGCATGCATCATGGACGTACGAGCGACGTCCATGACCATGCCAATGCGGCGCTGAGCAATCCCATTTTGCTGTGGAGAGGCCGGAAGCGTGAAGGTCTGGCGGATGCCCTGTGCATGACAGAAGGCTCCCAGAAGGGCAGAGGAAAACTCCCCGCCTCTATCAGAGTGCAGACGCAGAACAGGAAAGTCCGAGCCGAAACTCTCTCTGAGGTGGAGACGAGCTGCGCGGATCCAGTCGATCAACACCTCAGTGATGTCACCCTTGCTGCGCAAGGGGAAGACTGTGGTGTAACGCGAGTAGTCGTCAACCACCAACAGGAAGTAACGCTCGTGCCCCTGTCCACGGACGCGGGCGGGGCCCCACACGTCCATGTGCAGGGTGTGTAGTGGAGCCTCTGTCGGAGGAAACTCGGAGGAGTGAGGGGCGGCGCGCTGTCGCCCCTCGACGCTGGGGACGCAGGTAAGGCCAGGCCCCAAAGGTAGTGGAGGGAGAGACCGAGGGAGACCAGAGACAAGGACACGGGAGGCCATGCCTCGGAGACGAGGCAGGGAGGGGTGACCAAGGCGGTGGTGCCAAAGGAGAGTCTGGTGGGACAGGAGACGATACGAGCAGAGAGCAGACTCAGGACCAAACCTGGACGCTGCAGCAAACACCTGACTCGACGTAGCTACCTGGCTAGACACAGCAGTCGGAGGAGCCTCGATAGTAAGGGTGTACAGGCTCGACCCTGGCCGAAGGGTGAACGTGGCCAAGTGTCGGCCTGTCCGAGCACACGTGCAGTGGGTCACTCGCTGACTCGCAGGAGTGAACTGGTCAACCCCCCTATCCTGTAGGTCCACTCCACTCACAAAGTTCGTAGAGAACGAGGGGAAGTCGAGACCTGACAGGGTGCCAGAGGGGGCTGCCGAGCACGGTAAGATAGTGGAGAAGCTAGCAAGGACAGGACCCCCAAAGGGGTCCGCCAGGGAGACTACAACCGCCCGACTGAGCGCCGTAAGAGTGGTGCGGTCTCGAAAGAAGGAGCGGGACGCACCCGAGTCAAGGGTGAAGGTGTGTTAGGCCTGAGCCGACAAACTACCTAAGAGAGCAGACTCACCAGCACCTGGGGCAGCAGACGCACTAGCACTTCGGGCAGCAGACGCACTAGCACCTAGAGCAGCAGTCTCACCAGCACCTAGCGCAGCGGCCTCAATGCCCGGGTCAGGCGGCACACATAGGTAACAGTCACCCTCAACTCTTGTAGTCACAGAATACATGGCAGCAAGGATAGCATCATGGTCAAGATCAAAGACGGCAACCCCCGCCCTAGATAGATCTCCCCAGCGAGGGATCTCTGACGCCTCAGAGAACTGGCGACGCCACGCATCCGTCAGGCGACCGAAGCAGCGCTGGGTGGAGTGCGGGCTACCGCACTGCTCACCAGCTCGGTCGCCGGTACGGAGGACGTAAGTGCAGGGACCAAAACCCCCACCGCGCTGACGCGCAGTGTACCACTGACAAAGCTGCTGAGGGGATAGGGTCACGCCACTCCGCTGCTGCTGGCGCGGACCACCACCTGAGCCACTCCTCTGCGCAGAGTCGCGACCCACTCCACCACCGCCGCCGCCGCCGCCTCCGCCGCCTCCTCCACCTCCGCCTCCTTCGCCACCTCCGCCGCCTCCGCTCCCTCCGCCACCACCGCCGCCTCCTCCGCCTCCACTGCTGCCGCCGCCGCCGCCACCCCCGGCACCACTCCCACCACCACCCCCCCTCCCTCCACTACCTCCACCACCACCTCCACTGCCCCCGCCAGCCCCTCCAGCGCCCTTGCCCTCCTTGCCCTTGCCGGTGCGGCGTCTCTCGCTAGGGGCAGACGCAGCGCCGACCGACTCGAAACCAACGAGGTCAGCCGCAGCAGCAGAGGCAACAGAGGGCAAGAGGGGGGAGGGAGAACACCCCTCAAAGACGGGGGTGCAAGGGTCACCACGAGAGGCTCCTACAGCAACTATGCTCTTCTCTGCCGCTAGGAGGGCCTTCTCGAAGAGGTTCACGGTGAGAGTGGTGGGGCAAAATGAGAGGAAGTGGTCCCTCACTACGCGGAGAGAGTCAGGGAGCCGGGTGACTATGTAGTAGAGGGTGATGTACATGGGGGGGGGGTTCTTGGCACAGAACTCAGCAGGAAGCGCAGCGCGGTAGCAAGTGTCACTAGTGCGGAGGTGCGTAATGAGGTCAGCGACTGTGGGAAAGGCAGCAAGGTCAGGGAAGAGGTACGGTAGCATGAGGCGGCTCAGTGCAGCAGTGGCAGGGGAAGAGTAGCGTGCAACTACAGCGTCGTACAAGGTCTGAGCACTCTTGTACTGGTTAAAGTGTGCACGCTCAGTGGTCGGTAAGTGGCGGCGCACAGCAAGGCGAGCAGCAGCATCGCGCGTGGCCCACTGTGAGCAAATAGTGGCGTCAGCATCAGCAGCAGGGGCAGGAGAGGCAATAGAAGTGAGGTCAAACAGGGAGAGACCGTTTGCCCTATTGCAGTGTAGGAAAAGGTGCAAATCATCTACCCAAACCTCAAAGTCAACTGCCGACCCTCAGCGTCAAAGGTGAGAACACTAGGGGTGGCCATGACAGCAGTAGACAGGCAGTGAGTACAGTAGGGCAGGGTAGTGCAGTGGCAGAGGCGCTGCTCTTACCAGGTAAGTGAGGCTGACCCGGGCAGGCCGACAGGCGGCGGGCTTCGGCTGCAGTGCGGCTCGGCCGTTCGGCAGCAAAGGCGGCTCGGCGGGGCCGCTGAAGGGCGGCGACGGGGCCGCTGAAGGGTGGCAACGGGGCCGCTGAAGGGCGGCGACGCGGCCGTTGAAAGGGCGGCTACGGGGCCGCGGGAGGGCGGTGACGGGGCCGCTGAAGGGCGGCGACGGGGCCGCAGTTAGGGGCGGCGACGGGGCCGCAGAAAGGGCGGTGACGGGGCTGCGGAAGGGCAGCGATGGGGCCGCTGAAAGGGCGGCGCCGGACCCGCAGAAGGGGTGGGCGGCGACGGGGCCGCTGAAAGGGTGGGGACGGGGCCGCGGAAGGGCGGCGACGGGGCCGCTGAAGGGCGGCGACGGGGCCGCAGTTAGGGGCGGCGTCGGGGCCGCTGAAAGGGCGGCGACAGGGCCGCCTAAGGGCGGCGAATGGGCCGCAGTAAGGGGCGACGACGGGGCCGCTTAAAGGGCGGCGACAGGGCCGCCTAAGGGCGGCGACGGGGCCACTTAAAGGGCGGCGACGGGGCCGCTAAGAGGGCGGCGCGACGGGGCCGCAAGGGCGGCGTGGAGGGGTCGTAAGGACGGCGCGACGGGGCCACTAGGGGCCGTAAGAGGGGCCGCTAGAGGCCGCGAGGGGGAACGACACGGGGCGCGACTCGGGCAGGGGCCAAGCGCGCTTCGGGCAGGAAAAAAAAAAAGGTTCGGTGGGCCCTAGGAACAGTTCCCACGAGGGAACCAGCTCTATACCATGTGAAGATAAGAACGAGAGAATGAATGAACTAAGACAAAGTTGGGTACAAGTAGGAAACCCTAGGAAACAGTACCCCATAGTGTCTACCCCACTATAGCCTACACAAGCTATATAATATGAGTTTGACAGAATCTTCAACAATCAAAAAGTTGATTCTTCTATTTTCAAAGAATCGCTTTCTTCTTCCGTCTCACTAGGGCGGAAGCTTTTCGCAAGAGGAGGGAAGAATAAGGACAGAAGACGGCGAAGAATCAATTTTTTGATGGTGTTCGCATCGTCGCTGTAAAGCATCTGCGCCTCGATAAAAAAAAAAAAAAAAAAAAAAAAAAAAAAAACCCTAGAATCCGCACTGTATAACCCTTGATAATGCGATTGGAGGCTTCATAGGAGAAGCCAAAATTGTTTGGGAAATTATATGAGTAGTCACAATTAAGCCTGATTTATCACATTTGGTCACGAAGGTATCACGAAGAGTCACAGTACACCTCGTAATTGTCGCGTGTGATCACAGTGCTATCACGGATAGTCACACCTTGCCCTACAAATCTATCACGTTTGGTCAAAGATGAAATGCCCAATCGAGAATTGTAACAACTCGAGTCACTCTAGGGATTCAGGGGAAAATTTATCGCACGCCCTGTTTTGTCCGTGGTATTACGTGTCAAGATATGAGGAATGAATGAGCTGGCAAGCAGGTGGGTACAAGTAGGAAACCTAAAACTGCTGTACCCCATATTGTCTACCCCACTACAACCTACAAAGACTATAGCATATGAGTTTGACACACCCCCATAGGCAAAGTGGGGGAGAACAAGAGGTCACAAGACCAGTCAAGCAAAGCAAAGCAAGCTCAGGGTGGATCACAACGTCACCACACATTCCGAGAACAAGTTCAAGGCCACAAGGCCAATTCACAAGCAAGATCATATATAAAGGCAAACAAGCAAGTGCAGGTATAGAAAGATCACAGTACAAGCAAGGTCAAGAAGTGAGCAAGTGAGGCCAAGTAGGCACAAGACCTAGCATCGTACAGAAGCGCTGATGATCACAAGGCGCAAGTGCCTTGGTAAAGATATCAGGAGTGTTGGCCTCAGAGGCCACGTAAGCAAGGCGCAGCTGACCACGCTGCTGCAGCTCACGAGCAAGGAAGTAGCGAAGAGCAATGTGCTTCGTTCTGTGCTCCAGTCTGTGCTCCCGACACAAGGCCAGGATGGCCTTGTTGTCTACGTACAGAACAGGAGGAGAACGAGGCGGCTCTCCTAGGTCAGCCAGCAAGTAGGTGAGCCAGCGTAGCTCCTGTGCAGCCATGGCCCCCGCGTAGATCTCAGCCTCAAAGCTAGAGCCGAGAACAGAAGACGAGCGAATAGACCACCACGAAACAGAGCCGGAACCAAGGCTGAAGGTGTAACCCTATGACGACCGCTGCGTAGCCTGGTCGTCAGCCCAAGAAGCGTCAGCGTGACCTGTGAGGACTACTGAACGTCGCCCTCCAAGCACTAGCCCCATGCGCGATGTACTGCACAAGTAGCGCAACACCCTCTTCGCTGCAGCCATGTGCTCTGGTCGGTGTCTCCCAGGAGCAACATAGCGTGCCAAGATGCTAAGAGGGTATGCAAGGTCAGGTCGCGTGAGGTCATCAGGTACATGAGGCAGCCAACAAGCTCTGGGTACGGGCCACTCGGCTCTACGGAATCATCCGAAGGCAGAGCTGAGAGCGAGTGGCGAGTAGACAGAGGAGTGGCCTGAGGCGAGGAGTACGTGAAGTCGAAGCGCTGAAGGACCTACTACACCATGTGTGACTGAGTCAGGGTAATGTATTGGAATAACGGAACAGGAATGAATGAACTAGCAGTGAAAACAGTACAAGTACCTAACCCTAGAATTGTGTACCCCCTATAGGCGAACCCACTGTAGCCTAAACAAACACAACAACATATATAATGTTTGACACACCCCCATAGGCGAAGTGGGGAGAACTAGGGGTCAGAAGACCACTCAAGGCAAAGCAAGACAAAACAAGCTCAGGGTGGATCTCAAGGATACCACACAAATTCCGAGCACAAGCAAGTGGTCACAAGACCAGTTCACATGCAGGTTTATAATAGAACAAGAGGTACAATGATCACAACATAGCAAGAGTAAACATGCACATATATATAAATACATATATATATATATATATATAGATCACAGTACAAACAGACTCAAGAAGTAAGCAAGTGAGGTACAGTAGGCACAAGGCCTAGAAGAGTGCAAAAGCGCTGATGGTCACAAGGCTGAAGCGCCTTGGTGAACACATCAGCAGTGTTGGCCTCAGAGGCCACGTAACGCAGACGAAGCTGACCACGGTGCTGCAGCTCTCGAGCAAGGAAGTAGCGCAGAGCAATGTGCTTCGTTCTGTGCTCCAGTCTGTGCTCCTGACACAAGGCAATGGCTGCCTTGTTGTTGACGTACAACACTGGAGGAGAACGAGGCAGCTCTCCAAGGTCGGTCAGCAAGTAGGTGAGCCAGCGTAGCTCCTGGGCCGCCATGGCTGTGGCGTTGATCTCAGCCTCACAACTGGAGCTGAGAACATAAGAACGCCAAGAAACTGAACCAGAGCCAAAAGTGAAGGAGTAACCGTGAGACGACCGCTGAGTAGCATGGTCGTCTGCCCAAGAAGCGTCTGAGTGCCCAGTGAGAACAACTGGGACTCGCCCTCCAAACACTAGCCCCATGCCCGACGTACTGCACAGGTAGCGCAACACCCTCTTAGCTGCATCCATGTGCTCCTTCCGGTGACGGCCGGGAGCGACATAGCGTGCAAGAATGCTGAGAGGGTATGCAAGGTCAGGTCGTGTGCAGGTCATCACGTACATGAGGCAACCCACAAGCTCTGGATACGGGCCACTCGGCTCTACGTACTCATCCGAAGGCAGAGCTGAGAGCGAGTGACCGGTAGGCAGAGGAGTGGGCTGAGGCGAGGAGTACGTGAAGCGGAAGCGCTGAAGGACCTGCTGCATTGTCACAGGATCGAATTCTCAATCGAAACTTGTCATTAAAACTGAATACAAGGCCTTTTTATACTCAGAAAATACAAGGATAAACGAGATAAAACAAACCTTCGGGAACACGCCATTCCCGATACAACAATCACAAGTGGGCATAAGCACGCAAGGCTATTGGCAGTTGGGATTACGCCCAGATTACACCTTATACACCACTGTCGGCGCTGTCGGTGCCGTATAATAGGTATGTCGGTGGGAAAAGTAGGAAATAAGAGAAATAAATAGAAGGCTCTAGAAAATAGAATAGTAGGCCGATTGAGATGAGATAAAGACCAAAATAAAGAGGAGAAAAGGGAGAATAGGATAACGAAAAAATATAATAGTGAGAAATATTATAACGGGGACGTCCTCTCACACTTCCCCCCCTCAAAGCTGGGTGGTAGAAGTAACACCCTACTTGACAAGGTAGTCCTGGAGAGGACGGCGGGTATTATCCATATCGTGTTCAGGTACCCAGGTATCCTCGGAAGGATCATAGCCTTTCCAACGAATCAAGAGCTCCAAGGTGCCGCTATGTCGTCGTCGGTGCGCCAGAACGGCTTCGACTTCGTACTCGGGTTCCCCATTAACGATCACTGGCAGTGGCGGCGGGGGCTGTCGACCTTTGAAGACCGTGTTTGGGTCCCGATAGGGCTTGAGAAGTTGAACATGGAAGGCATTGTGAATTCTCCAGGTAGATGGTAAACGCAAGCGGAAGGTTACTGGAGTGACCTGCGCCTCGACGAGAAAAGGTCCGCAGAAGCGAGGTCGGAGCTTAGACGGAAGATGGCTAATGTCGAGATTGCGTGTATCCAGAAGCACTTGATCGCCAATCGTGATGGAATGATCGTTGCGACTCCGATCAGCGAGCTTCTTTTGTTGCTGCTGGATAGTCTGAAGACGTTTATGCGTGCGCTCCCACAATTGGTGCATAGTGGAAATGAAGTCATCTGCGGGTTGCACCGTGGCGGGTACTGTTGGTTTCTGAGGCGTGAGTGGGTTGCGACCGTAACAGAGGAAGAAAGGAGTTTGCCCTGTGGCGGCGTGTGTGGCGTTGTTATACGCAAACTCGAGAACCGGCAGATGTGCATCCCATTTAGAGATATCGTCCTTACACGCTGCTCATAGAAGCTGTTCGACAATCTGGTTGAGGCGCTCTGTCTGACCATCCGTTTGGGGATGATAGACTGATGACATGGCGAGTTTGGTCCCCATGAGCGACATGAGCTCCTTCCAAAATTTACTTGTGAATTTCGGGTCTCTGTCGGAGATCAACGTGGTTGGAATGCCATGTTGCGAGATGACGTAGCGGAAGAATAATTGCGCTGTCTCCTCGATGCGAGCCGTTGTGTGTGTCGGAATGAAGTGTCCCATTTTGGAGAATTTGTCGATGACAACTAGAATTGTCAGAATCCCAACCACTACACCATTGGGATAAAAGGGTTTGTTAAGTAGCGGGTCAGTGCGCTCATAACCCCCTAGGCCAACGTGCCTGTAACCCTTCCCTAGGATTAATCGGAGATCACCAGTGGACCTCTGACACCCCCCCGCACTGGGATGCCTGAAGTGCATACACCGGGATTCGAACCCGAGACCTTTGCTCTGATACCATGTCAGAATCCCAACCACTAGACCATTAGGATAAAAGGGCTTGTTAAGTAGCGGGTCAGTGCGCCCATAACCCCCCAGGCCAACGTGCCTGTAACCCTTCCCTAGGATCAATCGGGGATCACCAGTGGACCTCTGACAAGAATGGCGTCGTAACCAGCTTTGGTAGGTGGTAACCCGGTGATGAAGTCGAGGCTAACCACTTGCCAAGGCTGTTCAGGGACTGGAAGAGGCTGTAGTAACCCTGCTTTCTTTTGTTTGCTGCTCTTCATCCGTTGGCATGTGTCGCACGAGGTGACGAATTTTTGTACGTCATCCGCCATGTGGGGCCAATAATAATGCTTCGCAATACCGGCAAGCGTTTTGTTACTACCGAAGTGGCCCGCGTAGAGAACATCATGATATTCTTCGAGCAGTATCTGGCGTAAAGGAGGGAAATTAGGTACGCATATTTTTGTGGAGCCCTTGCGGTATGCGATGTCTTGATCCCAATGTAGAAGATGGCGCTTTTCTGCTATAGAGACTTCGGGGTCGATGGTGTATCCATGCGTGAAGAGTCCCTTCAAAAGTGGGTTCATGCCATCGACTTGTAGGGCGGCAACGTGTGCAGGGCGACTCAGTGCGTCTGCCTTGTTCTTGTGCCCTGGCTTATACACGATGTCGTAATGGAAGTGGGTTTCGAGAAAGTCAATCCACCGGACCTGCCGCCTGGAGAGTGTTGGTTGGGTCTTCAAGTACTTGAGGCTGCAGTGGTCGGTGTAGACGGTCGTTTTTTTTCCTTCGAGATAACACCTCCACGCCTTAAATGCGTTGACGATGGCGAGGGCCTCTTTGTCATGGATGGGGTAGTTGAGTTCTGCCCCGTGAAGTTTTTTACTGAGGTATGCAATGGGTTGCAGTCCCTTCCTTTGATCCTGCATGAGTACTGTGTTATAGTCACAGTAGGCTCCAATGTGCCTAAAACGAAAGATAGAGTGCACAGTCGGATTTCTGCACAGCGGCTTCAAACGTTCATAGCGATCTTCTCATAACTCCAAATGACTTCATTCAACTTGGATCTGGAGCGCCTTGATATCGCCTACAATAGGCAATTTAAATCGCACGCTTTCATTAAGAACTTACGACACAGCGCCGGTTTGAACGAACGGCACTATGGCAGCCACTATAGTCTTAGAACACAAGATAGGATGAGTTAGGAAGAGTTACGAGTTGGGAATGACTCCCAGCTCCTACAAACCCCAAGAGCCGAGGTACAGTGATGTGGAACAGTGCCATGTCAAACATTATATATGTTGTTGTAGTTGTTTAGGCTACAGTGGGTTAGCCTATAGGGGGTACACATTCCTAGTTTTTCATACTTGTACTCATTTCACTGTTAGTTCATTCATTCTTGTTCAACATGGTATAGAGCAGGTCCTTCCTAGGACCGATTTTTTTAGGGCCCACCACTACCTACCTACCTACCTGCGCCCTAGGACGCCTCGGCTTTCACGCCCCTAGAGGCCCCGCCGGCCCCACGCTCTCGCACCTAGAGGCCTCAGTCGGCCCCGCGCTCGCTTTTAGAGGCCCCGAATCGGCCCCGCGCTTACCCCTAGAGGCCCGCGTCGGCCCCGCGCTCGTCCTTAACGGCCCCGAATCGGCCCCGTGCTTCCCCCTAGAGGCCCGCGTTGGCCCCGCGCTTGTCCCTTACGGCCCCGATAGGCCCCGCGCTCGCCCTTAGCACCCACGTCGGCCCCGCGCTCGTCCCTCACGGCCCCACCCGCTCCCCGCGCTCTCCCTTAGCGGCCCCGAGCCGACCAGAGCCGCCCAGCCCTAACGGAACCGAGCCGCCCGACCCGAGCCGCCAGCCCTAACCGACCCGAGCCGCCCGAACCGAGCCGCGCCGCCCGACCCGAGCCGCCCGAACCGAGCCGCGCCGCCCGACCCGAGCCGCGCCGCCCTACCTGTACCGAGCCGCGCCGCCCTACCTACCCTACTGCTCCTACTGCTTTTCCTACTGCTGCTACCATGGCTAGCCCTCCTGTGCTAGCCTTCGATGCTGAGGGCCACCCAGTGAAGTTCGACACCTGGCTTGATGACCTACACCTCTTCCTACAGCTCACTGCCAAGGAAGACATCTCGCTGTACGATCATGCCTTAGGCCACGCTACTGCTCCTGCTGCTACTGCTGACAACACTGCCCGCTCACAGTGGCAGACTCGTGACGCCCATACTCGCTTCGCTATTCGCAACTCTCTGCCGATAGATGAGCGCGAGCACTTTGGGCAGCACAAGACTGCACAGGCACTGTACACTGCTGTCGTTGCCCGCTACTCCTCACCGGCCTCTGCCGCTCTAGGCCGTCTCTCTCTTCCCTACCTGTTCCCCGACTTAGCTTCCTTCCACACTGTCGCTGATCTCATTACCCACCTCCGCACTAGTGAGGCTCGCTTCCGCGCCGCTATGCCTGATGAGAGTTCCTTGCCAAGAACCCACCCCCGCTCTGGCTCACTCTCTACCACCTAGTCACGCGCCTCCCTGACACTCTGCGCTCAGTCAGGGACCACTTCCTAGCTCGCTGCCCCACCGAGCTCACCATTGCCCTCCTCGAGAAGGAACTGCTTGCAGCTGAGGCTAGCATAGTCGCTGTAGGTGCCTCTCGCGGTGACCCCCGTACCCCGTTCTTTGAGGGGTGTTCTCCCTCCCCCCTTCTTCCCTCTGTCGCCTCTGCGGCTGCTGTCGACCTCCTTGGTGCTGAGAAGGTTGGGACTGCGTCTGCTTCGAGTGGGCGCCGCAGCGGCAAGGGCAAGGGGGGCAAGGGCGGTGGTGGTGACAGCGGGGGTGGCGGTGGTGGGGGAGGTGGTGGTGGCGGGGGGGATGGCGCGGGTGGGGGAGGTGGCAGCAGTGGGGGGGGGTGGCGGCAGCGGCGGGGGAGGTGGCCGGGGCGGAGGAGGTGGTGGGGGTGGCAGTGGACGAGGCAGCGGCCGGGGTTGGGGTGGTCGAGGAGGTGGTAGCGGCGGTGGTGGTCGTGGAAGCACTGGCGGTGGCCAGGGCCAGCAGCACACTCCGTCGCCCCAGGAGGTCCGTGAGTGGTACTCTCAGCACGTGGGGGGGGGGGGGGGGGTGGCCTTAGCTGCACGTACGTCATTCGCACTGGTGACCGCACTGGCCAGCCGTGTGGGGGACCGCACGCCACACAGCGTTGCTTCGCTCGTCTGAACGACGCTTGGCGTGTTCAGTTCCCTCAGGCCACTGAGCTGTCCCGCTGGGTTGATCTCCTGAAGAAGGGGATTGATATTTATGCTCTAGACTTTGATGCTATTCTCACTGCCATGTATGTGATGTCTACTAGTGGAGAGGGTGCTGAGTACCTGAGTGTCCCGCCCGACCCGGGCATTAGGACTAGTGCGTCTGCCGCTCCAGGTACTCGCGTGTCCGCTACCCCAGGTGCTGGTGAGGCTGCTGCTCTAGGTGCGTGTACGTCTGCCCCCCCTAGTACTGTGTCGACTGCAGCACTGCACACCTTCACACTGGATTCAGGTGCCTCTCGCTGTTTCTTTCGTGACCGCACTACCCTTGAGCCGCTTGCTCGGCCAGTTGCTGTCTCCCTCGCTGACCCCTCTGGAGGTCCGGTCCTTGCGACCTCCTCCACTGTCCTTCCCTGTCCTGCGGTCCTGTCGCGCACACTGTCAGGTCTCCACCTCCCCTCGTTCTCTACAAACTTGGTGGCAGGTTGTGCACTACAGGACGCGGGTGTTCACCAGTTCACCCCTGCCTACGAGCGTGTCACACACTGCACGTGTGCCCGTACAGGCCGCCACTTGGCTACCTTCACCCGGCAGCCGGGGTCGGACCTGTACACACTGACTACTGCCCCCCCTCAGGTCGCTGCGTCTGCGTCTGCGTCCGCGTCAGGTCAGCTGTCCGCCCCCTGCTCGTGTCGCTCTCTAGCGCACGAGACTGTCCTCTGGCACCACCGACTGGGCCACCCGTCTGTGCAGCGCCTTCGTGCCATGCACTCCCGGTACCTTGTCTCTGGTCTTCCCAGGGTCCTCCCTCCCCTCCCACCCTCGCCTGCTCCTCCCTGTCTTCCCTGTGTCGAGGGGCGGCAGCGCGCCGCTCCTCACTCCTCCTCGTTTCCCCCGACGACTGCTCCTTTGCAGACGCTCCACATGGACGTGTGGGGCCCAGCCCGCGTCCGTGGTCAGGGTCAGGAGAGGTACTTCTTGATCGTTGTTGACGACTACTCGCGCTACACCACGGTCTTCCCCTTGCGCACCAAGGGTGAGGTCCCTGATGTTTTGATCCCTTGGATCCGCAGAGCTCGTCTCCAGCTCAGCGAGCGATTCCGCTCGGACTTTCCTGTCCTGCGCTTGCACTCTGACAGAGGTGGTGAGTTCTCCTCCGACCTCTTGGCAGCCTACTGTGCTGAGCACGGCATTGAGCAGTCGTTCACGCTTCCGGCCTCTCCACAGCAGAATGGAGTTGCGGAGCGCCGCATTGGCCTGGTCATGGAGGTCGCTTGTACCTCCTTGATCCATGCGGCTGCCCCCCACTTTCTGTGGCCGTTTGCGGTCTGGTACGCTGCGCATCAGCTCAACCTCTGGCCCCGTGTCTCCTTGCCGGAGACCTCGCCCACACTGCTGTGGACGGGGGAGGATGGCGATGCGTCGCGTTTCCGGGTCTGGGGATCTCGAGCCTTTGTCCGCGATTCATCTGCGGACAAGCTCTCATCTCGTGCTGTTCCCTGCGTCTTCCTCGGCTTTGTTCCGGACGCGCCTGGTTGGCAGTTTTACCACGCCACCTCGCGCCGGGTCTTGCCCTCTCAGGACGTCACTTTTGACGAGTCTGTCCCCTACTAACGCCTCTTCCCCTACCGCACTGCTCCGCTCCCACCCCCGCCTCTCTTCCTCGCGCCAGGTGCTGCTGTCGTAGACCCCCTCCCCCCTCAGGGTGCCGCTCCCTCAGGTGTGTCTCAGGTAGACCCGGTCGAGCCTGTTGAGGTTGCTGTCGACTCTCGTCCTGCTGGGGGTGCTGAGCCTGGGGGTGCTGACTCTGGGGGTGCTGAGCCTGGGGGTGCTGACTCTGGGGGTGCTGAGCCTGGGGGTGCGGACTCTGGGGGTGCTGAGCCTGGGGGTGCTGACTCTGGGGGTGCTGAGCCTGGGGGTGCGGACTCTTGGGGTGCTGAGCCTGGGGGTGCGGTGACTGGGGGTGCTGAGCCTGGGGGTATTGGGTCTGGGGGTTCTGACTCTGGCGGTGCTGGGCCTGAGGGTGCTACACCTGGACGAGACCTCTCCTCGGAGCAGTTGCGTGAGTGGTACTTACAGTACTGCAGCCTCCGGAGTGTTACCTCTGGGACCAGGCGTACTACAGGGACTGGTGCTGGTACTTCTCCTCCTAGTCGGGAGCTCCCCTCTCGTCAGCGGATCCGTGAGTGGTACGAGCGCCGTTGCACACTTCGGAGTGGAGCGCCTAGTCTCACGGACCCGGCTGCCCCTGGTGCTACGGACCCGGGCGTTGGAGCTGCTGCTGGTGCTGCGGACCCTGGCGTTGGAGCTGCTGCTGGTGCTGCGGACCCGGGAGTTGGAGGTGCTACTGGTGCTGAGGACCCGGGCGTTGGAGCTGCGGCAGGTGCTGTGGACCCTGGTGTTGGAGCCACTGCTGGTGCTGAGGACTCGGGCGTTGGTGCTGAGGCTAGTACTGGGGACCTGGGCGTTGGAGCTGGTGCTGGTTCTGGTACTGCCGCTGGGGGTACAGGTGCTGTCCCTGCTGTGTCTGCACTCGCCGAGCGCCCTCAGCCGTACTTCGTTGCGCTCCTTCAGCAGGTTCTTGGTCTCTCGCCTCCTCCTGGTCCTCCTCCCTTAGCGTGTTCACAGCCTGTCCTGTCACAGTTACAGTTGCAGCCGACCTCCCCACTACCTGCTCCTTCTCCTTACACTGGTCCTACTGGCGGTCTTACTGAGCGTCGTGAGTCTGCGTCTCGTCTTGCGTCGCCTGTCCGTCCTGCTAGCGCTAGTGCTCGTAGTTCGCGCCAGCGTCCTCCTCCTGCCTCTGGCACGCACCGGATGTCTCTACGTCCGTCTACTGCTCCTCTGCGTGCCCCTTTGCCTTCTCCTCCTGCGTCCTCTCTTCCTGCTCTCGCCGACCCTGCGTCGGACTCTCTTCGTGCTGCCAGTCCTACTGTCACGCGTCTCCTTGCTACTGCCGTCACTGGCCCTTCTTTCGAGTCTTCTGCTGCGTCTGCCCTAGTTGCTGAGCTCGTCGACTTTGCTGCTCACTGTCGCCTAGACTACGCTGCGAGTCTTGTCGCTGAGTCTGAGTCTGTCTGTCCTCCGTCCGTCGGGGGTGCGTGTGCCCTTGGCACGGATGTCCTTGAGGACAGGCAGGAGGAGTTCCAGTGCTTGGCCACTGCTTCACCTCATCTCGTGTCCGTACTGCTTACCCCTGAGGGAGACCCGGATGCACTTGACATCCGCACTCCGCGCTCTTACGCGGAGGCGATAGAGGGTCCCTACTCCTCTCAGTGGCATGCAGCTATGGATGCAGAGATGGCTTCCTGGAAGTCCACAGGCACCTACGTTGACGCTGTGCCCCCTCCTGGGGCGAACATCGTCAGTGGCATGTGGATCTTCAGGGTGAAGCGGCCGCCGGGTTCTCCGCCTGTCTTCAAGGCGCATTACGTGGCTCGTGGCTTCAGTCAGCGGCAGGGAGTTGACTACTTTCAGACCTTCTCCCCCACCCCGAAGATGACCACTCTTCGGGTACTGCTGCACGTTGCTGCTCACCGGGACTACGAGCTGCACTCTCTCGACTTCAGCACAGCTTTCTTGCAGGGCAGCCTGCACGAGGAGATCTGGCTGCGCCGCCCACCTGGCTTCACTGGGTCTTTCCCTCCTGGTACCCAGTGGAGTCTCCGGCGTCCAGTCTACGGTCTCCGCCAGGCGCCAGGTGAGTGGCACGACACACTGAGGACTACGCTTGCGGCTCTTGGGTTCGCTCCTTCTACTGCCGACCCGTCGCTGTTTCTGCGCACCGACACCTCTCTGCCGCCGTTCTACATCCTCGTGTACGTCGACGACTTGGTCTTTGCCACAGCTGACACTACTGGACTCGCCTACGTGAAGTCCGAGCTGCAGAAGAGACACACGTGCACTGACCTGGGTGAACTGCGCAGCTACCTTGGCTTGCAGATTACCCGG
Organism: Closterium sp. NIES-65; assembly: GCA_948144175.1. Classification (NCBI taxonomy): domain Eukaryota; kingdom Viridiplantae; phylum Streptophyta; class Zygnematophyceae; order Desmidiales; family Closteriaceae; genus Closterium; species Closterium sp. NIES-65. The sequence goes on along the minus strand of CANXME010000742.1, from coordinate 3,027,099 downwards.
GACAGAGCACGCCGCACCATTACCCTGACTCAGTCACACATGGTGCAGCAGGTCCTTCAGCGCTTCGGCTTCACGTACTCCTCGCCTCAGGCCACTCCTCTGTCTACTCGCCACTCGCTCTCAGCTCTGCCTTCGGATGAGTCCGTAGAGTCGAGTGGCCCGTACCCAGAGCTTGTTGGCTGTCTCATGTACCTGATGACCTGCACACGACCTGACCTTGCATACCCTCTTAGCATTTTTGCACGCTATGTTGCTCCTGGGAGACACCGACCAGAGCACATGGCTGCAGCGAAGAGGGTGTTGCGCTACTTGTGCAGTACGTCGGGCATGGGGCTAGTGCTTGGAGGGCGGAGTCCAGTGGTCCTCACTGGACACGCAGACGCTTCTTGGGCTGACGACCAGGCTACGCAGCGGTCGTCACAAGGTTACACCTTCAGCCTTGGTTCCGGCTCTGTTTCGTGGCGGGCTACTCGCTAGTCTTGTGTTCTCGGCTCCAGTTTTGAGGCTGAGATCTACGTAGGGGCCATGGCTGCTCAGGAGCTTCGCTGGCTCACCTACCTGCTGACCGACCTTGGAGAGCCGCCTCGTTCTCCTCCAGTCCTGTACGTTGACAACAAGGCCATGCTGGCCTTGTGTCGGGAGCAGAGACTGGAGCACAGAACAAAGCATATTGCTCTCCGCTACTTCCTTGCTCGTGAGCTACAGCAGCGTGGTCAGTTGCGGCTTGCGTACGTGGCCTCTGAGGCCAACACTGCTGATGTCTTCACCAAGGCACTTCCGCCTTGTGATCATCAGCGCTGCTGTACCCAGCTGGGTCTTGTGTCTGTCTTGCCTCACTTGCTCTCCTCTTGACTCTCTTTGTACTGTTACATATATATATATCACTATCTTGCTTGTTTAGTCTTATATATATATATGTACTCCTGCATGTGAACTGGCCTTGTGGCCTTGCACTTGTGCTCGGATTGTGTGGTGACGTTGTGATCCACCCTGAGCTTGCTTTGCTTTGCTTTGCTTTACTTGACTGGTCTTGTGACCCCTAGTTCTCCCCCACTTCGCCTATGGGGGTGTGTCAAACATTATATATGTTGTTGTAGTTGTTTAGGCTACAGTGGGTTAGCCTATAGGGGGTACACATTCCTAGTTTTTCATACTTGTACTCATTTCACTGTTAGTTCATTCATTCTTGTTCAACAAGCCACACTGTCCCCAACCACGAAGGGTCTCGAAACTACCCTTCACTAGGGCCTACACCAAGTGAAATGTTACACTACACAAAGTAATGTAACTATCTTCAATATCTTGAGGTGCACCCTTTTGGCGAGCTTTGAAATCACTCGAGGCCTGACACAAAGGCTCGGGCTCTTCATCACAAACTTATCCTTGGGTTCTCGATGGGTCTTCTGCACACACCTGCGACACGCCGAACGTTCTACACAGGACAAAATAGAAACCGCGCGCGAGACACAAACGACCCCGTAACACGCGTCTAGCGATATCTCGCTATTGACTCGACACACACACTCGACATCATGACTCAACATTCACACACAATTATAAGCATGAAATATGTATTATCCCATGCCCTCATACCATTCCATACACACACACATGCACGCACACGGACAACAAGCCGAGTGCAAACCGTAGGGTTGCACCAACAAACTCCCCCTCGGATTGTTGGCCTTAGGATATGTTGCTCTCTCAGTTCAGAGCCATCCCAGCCAGCTTGCAACACTTCCAATGCTGCTGCTCCACCAGCCTCTTAGTCATCATGTCAGCCGGCTGCCCCGTGGTCTTCACGTACCGCAACTCAACTTCACCCGCGGTCACCATGCTCCTCGTCCAATGCCACTTCACCCTCATGTGCTTTGTGAGTCCATGCAACACAGGGTTCTTAGCAAGAGCAATGGCACCCTGGCTGTCACAGTAGAGTGGGGTAGGTCCTTGCTGCTCCTCCCCTAATTCAGCCAACAAACGCCGCTACCACACAATCTCCCGTACGGCACGGAAGAGTGCCATGTACTCGGACTCAACCGAGCTCAAAGCTTGGTCAACCTGCTTCTTGCGCTCCCAAGCAGTTGGGCCTCCACCAACACAGCATATGAAGCCTCCCACACTTGTCATGTCCTCTGGTTCTGATGCATATGAAGCATCCGAGTAGGCGGTGAGGAACAAACGCCCGAGTTCAACACCATCCGCGCCCTTTTGGCGCCTTTGTGCCGCCGCCGAGTATTGCAGCCCAACGGTCGGTGTTTGGCCAAGATACTTGGCCACCCTCATTCCAGCTGCTACCTGCTCCTCATTAGGGCATTGCACAACCCTAGCCAGCTGCCCGGTAGCAAACGCGACGTCCGGTCGGGTGTTTACCGCCGCATACATGAGGCTGCCCACCAACGAGTGAAAACGGCGCCTCTCTTCTTCTCCAACGCTCTCCTCCTCTGGCCCCTTCACACACTTGAACCCAGAGGGAAAGGGAGTAGCCACATGACCTTCACTCTGGCCGAAGTTGGCGGCCAATGCCTCCAGGTACTTCCGTTGGTGCACTCGCATGCTCCGCTTCTCCACGTCTCGTTCGATGTGGAGCCCAAGTTAGAAGTTCACGTCACCAAGGGACTTGCACTTGAACTTGTCATGCAGCTTCAGCATCACCTCCTTCACAAGGTAAGAGGAGGGTGAGAATATGAGAATGTCATCCACATAAACCACCATGAAGCTCCTCTGCTCCCCCTCGCCAAGCATGAACAAGGAGTGATCGGCCGTTGAGGGAGTGAAGCCGATCTCCTCCAACACTTCGCGCAGCTTCATGTACCATTGCCTAGGGGCCTGCTTCAGCCCATAGAGGGCCTTCTTCAGCTTCCACACTCTGCCACTACCATCATTAAAACCCTCTGGCTGTGCCATAAAAATCTCCTCCTCAAGGATGCCGTTAAGGAATGCCGTTACGATGTCCATTTGTTTTACTACCCATCCTTTGATGGCGGCTCCCGCGAATAGGGTTCGCAGCGTCGTCGGCTTCACCACAGGGGCAAACAGCTCCTTAAAGTCCACCTTCTCCTTCTGCTGGTACCCCTTGGCTACAAGCCTAGACTTGTAGCGCTCGATCTTGCCGTCGGCATCCGACTTGATTTTGAAGAGCCACTTGGACGTTATCGCCGTACGCCCCTCTGGTAGCTCCACCAATTCGAATGTGTCATTCTCCTCGATGCTCTTCAGCTCATTCTCCATGGCCTTCTTCCACTCCTCAGCATCACTACCCTCCAAAGCCTCCTTGAGAGTTGCTGGTTCTCCCGGCATCTCCACCGGAGAGAAGAACGCGAAGGCACACTCCTCATAGTCACTCTCCTCGTCGTCTCCGACCATCATTGCCGCTCCGGCCAGGGCTGTCTTGCCCTGCTTTCCCAGCGCATCATAGGTCAGCCTATTAGGGGGTTGAACTCTCCTCTTGCCCCTTCCTTCCTCCTCAGCTGCAGGGACTCGATGGCCTTGGCGTTGCTGCGGTGTGGCTCGAATCCGTGGAGCACTTGTAGTACGGGAAGGGAGTGACGGTGCACGCTCGCTCACTTGCTGCACCTCCTCCTCTTCTTCCTCTGCATCATTGGCCTCCTCTCCCCCATTCACAAGGGAGGATTGCCTTGTGGTTCTGCTGCCGCTGCTCAGCTCCAAAGGCAGCTCCACATGCTCCAAACCGGAACTCTTCACCTCCCCAAACCGCACGCCTATCTTCGCCTCATTCTCCGCCTTCCAATCTTTGTACATGAAGTTCTCCATGAACTTGCAGTCCCTGCTCACCAAGAACTTCTTGGTGAATGGGTCCCAAAGAAACCATCCCTTGCTGTTTTGAGCCATGCCCAAGTGCACGGCCCACACCGCCTTGGCACCAAGCTTGTTGTGCCGAAGATGCTTAGGCACGAGCGCCATGCACATGCACCCGAACACCCGAAGCATATCCACCTTTGGCTTCCTTCCTAGCCACTCCACATAGGGCACCCATTTGTCTGCTCCCACATGAGTCAAGGCTCGGTTCTTGGCCACACACGCGCTCCGCACTGCATCAGGCCAGAAATAGTCGGGTACCCCGGCTTCAATGAGCAACCCGCGTGCCGCCTCCGTGATTGTGCGGTTCGCTCGCTCGGCGATGCCGTTCATTGCAGGGGAGTATGGCATGGTGAGGGAGTGCCAAATACCATTCTTCTTCAGCCACAACCCAAACTCCTTGCTCAGGAACTCTCCCCCTCGATCGGTGCGGATTGACTTGACTAGACGGTCTTGTTGCCGCTCCACCATCGGGAACCAATCCGCCTTCAACGTTTCAGCCACGTCGCTCTTCTTGGCCAGCACATACACCCAAGTCATACGGGTGTAGACGTCCACAATAGTGATTAAGTACTCAGCTCCAGCAGCTCCAAGCTTCAGGGGGCCCACCACGTCCATCACCACCTCATCAAGTGGTGCCTTAGCCGTTGCCTCCGAACTAGAGAATGGGAAACGGGTGAACTTGGCTTGCATGCACGTCGGGCAGCCAAGTACCTCATCGGGCTCCCCCTTCACACGTATACCAGCAACCATCTCATTCTTTACTAGCTGCTGCAAGATGGGCAGGGCAACATGCCCCATGCGCTGATGCAAGGTGAGCCAATCACACTCCCCCGTAGCCGAAGTTGGATTGGAGAATGCCGCGCTCGCAATAGCGCCCCACATACTCTCTCCGTAGTCCTCCTCCGCTGCTGCCTCGGGGTTCTCCTCACCCTTGTGCTGCTCCTTGGCTGCTGCACCTCTCTCCATAGGTTCACCAAGCTTGCTGGTCCCTCCAAGATTGCACTTCTTGGACTCCTTCTCCTTAGCGCGACCGTCCGCGCAATCACCGCTACCAACCGCTCCACCTTTGGTGCTGACGCTTGCTGCCACTTGCCTCTCCTTAGGCATTGGGACCACAGGGATCTGCCACATCTCGTTGTAGACATCTCTGTCCTCATGAAGGTCCCAAAGAATCCGATCGCCAAGCCTTGCGGTGTAGGTCTTGGCTCCCTTTGAGTTCGTGTCCATGCCGGCCTTTGCCAACCGCCGCACGGAAATCAGGTTTGCAGCAAGGCTGGGCACCCAAAGCACGTTCTTGAGGCCCACCATCTTCCCATCAGCACCCTTGAACATGGCCTTCCCCATGCCTTTCACCTCTGCTCGCTGCCCCAAAGCCGATGTGACATGCTTCACCGGTGACGGCTCGAGTTCGGTGAGCAAGTCCGGGCGAGGTGTCATGCTATAGGTAGCGCCACTGTCGATCACCCAATAGTCCAGGGGGTGTAGGGTCACCTTCCCCACAGCTGCTGGCTCCTCAAAGCCTTCATCCTTCTCTGGACCAGCCGGTACTTGCGTCGACACGAAGTAGAATAGACCCGGGTATCGATCGTCGCTCGGGTCCTTGACGTTGTCTCCGTTCTTCATGTTTGCAGCTCCGCCACCGCGACCGCCACGGCCTCCACGGCCTCGTCCTCTCCCTCCTCCTGCTCCTCTACCCTCTTGGCCTTGAGCAGGGGTCCAACCATCAGGGAGTTTGTAGCAGTCGCGCCACATGTGTCCGCTCTTGTGGCAATAGTGACACTCGCCGTCAAATCGGCCGCGACCGCGTCTGTAGCTCTTGTCGTCGCTGCCGTAACCGCCACTCCCGCGGCCTCCGCCGAAGTTGCTGCCACCAAACCTTCCTCCCCCTCGTCCTCTGCCTCTTCCTCGACCATATCCACGGCCGATGCTTGCTGCCCCAACGCCATCCGCACTCGCCAACTCACGGCGGCGGAAGTCCTCTTGAAGGATAGCTCGCTTCACGTCTTCGAGCGAGAGGCGGGGCAAGTCGCGATTCAGGTTGATGATGAGCGAGGACCATGATTTGGGGAGTAGGGCCAGCAACTTGGTCTTCTTTTGGAGCTCACTATAGTTCAAATCAGCTCCCTCAAGCCGCGTCAACAAGTCGAAGAATTTCTGCACCCCTTCTTCAACCGCTTCATCCTCTTCAATTCGTAACGTCGCCATTTGCCGTTCCAACACCACAGCTACCGCCGCTGTTGCAGGAGCGTGTACACCCTTGAGAGCAGCCCATGCTTTTGGTCCCTTCTCTGGTTCACGCAGGAAAGGTTTGATGTGACGGATTTGGTTGCTCCCCAACGCTTGCCCAAGTAGGAGGTAGCCTTGTGCGCTCTTCCGCACCCACAGGCTCTTCTCCGGGTCGTTCTCGGGACGCTTCTCCGTTCCTTCCATCACCTCCAGCAGGTCATAGTGGTCAAATATGTTCTCCATTCTGAAGGACCACTCAGCAAAGTTGTCACCATTGAACTTGTCAAGGCCAAACACTCTAGGCTCATCCCTAGATGGGCCAACACTTGGTTGCACGGGCGCCATGGCTGAGTCACGGGGTTGGCCTTGAGCTTGGGCTTCTCCTCTACCACCAGCACCTCTGCCACCCCTTTCCTCATGTCCAGCCATTGTCGAAACTGCTCCAAGGGGCTCTGATACCACTTGTTATAGTCACAGTAGGCTCCAATGTGCCTAAAACGAAAGATAGAGTGCACAGTCGGATTTCTGCACAGCGGCTTCAAACGTTCATAGCGATCTTCTCACAACTCCAAATGACTTCATTCAACTTGGATCTGGAGCGCCTTGATGTCGCCTACAATAGGCAATTTAAATCGCACGCTTTCATTAAGAACTGACGACACAGCGCCGGTTTGAACGAACGGCACTATGGCAGCCACTATAGTCTTAGAACACAAGATAGGAAGAGTTAGGAAGAGTTACGAGTTGGGAATGACTCCCAGCTCCTACAAACCCCAAGAGCCGAGATACAGTGATGTGGAACAGTGCCACACTGTCCCCAACCACGAAGGGTCTCGAAACTACCCTTCACTAGGGCCTACACCAAGTGAAATGTTACACTACACAAAGTAATGTAACTATCTTCAATATCTTGAGGTGCACCCTTTTGGCGAGCTTCGAAATCACTCGAGGCCTGACACAAAGGCTCGGGCTCTTCATCACAAACTCATCCTTGGGTTCTTGATGGGTCTTCTGCACACACCTGCGACACGCCGAACGTTCGACACAGGACAAAATAGAAACCGCGCGCGAGACACAAACGACCGCGTAACACGCGTCTATCGATATCTCGCTATTGACTCGACACACACACTCGACATCATGACTCAACATTCACACACAATTATAAGCATGAAATATATATTATCCCATGCCCTCATACCATTCCATACACACACACATGCACGCACACGGACAACAAGCCGAGTGCAAACCGTAGGGTTGCACCAACATACTGCGCCCACTGCTTGATCGCTAGCATCGGCCTCGATGACATAGTCAAGTTCAGGGTTTGGCAGGATAAGGACAGGTGCGGACGTGAGTGCGGTTTTAAGTTGTTCCATGGCTTCCTGGTGCTTCGCCTCCCATAGATATGGTGTATTCTTCTTCAACAAGTTCGTTAATGGTGCGGCAATCTTGGCGTAGTTCGGTACGAACCGGTTGTAGTAGTTGGCGAATCCAAGGAACTGTTGTAACTCCTTCACGTTCTCAGGGGTCTTCCACGTTCGCACTGCTTCGATCTTCTTAGGATCCACGTGAACTCCTTGAGCGCTCACCATATGTCCAAGGAACTGGACTTTTTTCAACGCAAGCTCGCTCTTGGATAGTTTTACGTAGAAGCGTTCTCGTCAAAGAATTTCAAACACCCGTCGTAGATGCTCAACGTGCTGCTTCATGTCTTTCGAGTAGATTAGGATATCGTTCAAATATACCACCACGCACTCGTCAAGAAGGGGCCAAAGGATGTGGTTCATTTCCGCCTGAAATGTGGCTGGTGCGTTAGTGAGTCCGAATGGCATTACGAGATACTCGTATGACCCATACCGAGTTCGAAAAGCGGTTTTGTGGATAGAGTTGTCCGCCATACGAATTTGCCAGTATCCCGATCTGAGGTCGAGCTTGGAGAATACCGTAGCACCGCGAAGTTGATCGAGTAAGTCGTCGATCCGTGGTATCGGGTATTTATTTTTTACAGTCTGCTTGTTCAAGGCTCGGTAGTCGATGCACATTCGTAGACTTCCGTCTGGCTTCGGAGTGAAGAGAACTGGAGCTCCGTACGGGGAGGTCGAAGGTCGAATCAGCCCTTTCTCCAGAAGATACTCTATTTGTTTTTTCATATCGGCAAGCTCTGTCGGGCTCAGCCGGTATGGTGCTCGGAACGTTGGCTTGGCCCCCGGCTCTTCTACGATCTCGTGTTGATGTGTCCGGTATGGCGGTAGTTGATCAGGTAAATTGTCGGGGAGAACGTCCTGGAACTCTTCAAGAATTTTCTTGACTGCTCGAGGAAGTTCCTGGGTCTGCTTCTCTCCGTTGTCTGCTTCGTTGACTATCGCCATGAATCCCGCTGTGGTCCGTTTGACGTCCTTTTCAAAGCGTGCGAGTGTCTCGACTGGAATATTTCCCGTGTCGTCCCATTTGGGAAGGCTGATTTTTCTCCCGTTGTTGTTGATGTTGGCTGTCCGGTTAACCCAGTTGATCTCGGGGTTGAACTTTTTAAGAAAGTCTCTCCCGAAGATTACGTCGAGTCCTTTGATATTTGTGACGGGGAGAGCAGGCTTCCATCGAAGGGGTCCAATCTGGAGTAGCAACCGTGTTTCCCAGTAGATAGGTAGCTTACTGCCATCCACCATCGTTGCAGAGAAGCTTGAGGACTTGATGTCACTTCCGAGTCGATCGATTGCCTTTTTGTCATAGACGCTGTGCGACGCCCCGCTGTCCACGAATGCTTGGAGGCGCTGTCCGTTGCAGATCACCTCGAGCAGGAGTGGTGAGCGTTGCTCGGAGTACCCAAAAATAGTCTCATTAATAGGATCATAGGGTACATCCCAATATTCAGTACACACCGTGGTTCCACTGTTTTCTCCTGGACAACTATCTGGCCTGGGCTGCGTGGAGAAAGGCTCTTCTCCAACGCCAGGAATAGAGGTAGTAACCGTACAAGTTGACCCTGAGGGGGTGGATCCGGTCGACGCCTGCGATCCACTGGATGCATCCTGGAGGGGTTTTCGGAGTTTCCGCAGCTTCTTTTGAGCTCCCAGCTGCCTCTTCAGCTGCTTCAGCTCCATAGACTTCTTCCCTGGGGAGTGGAGAGTCGTCTTGGGCTGGTTCCGGGAGAGGACGTTGACGCCGTGAAAAGGTCTACTCCTTTCCACACTCCTTAATTTCTTCCCCAGCTCCGTAGGCACCGGTACCACTTCTTTAACTGTCTGCTTCCTCCGGAGTTCTTCCCGGAATTTGTTTATGGCTCCGGACCCGCGAAAATCGCCATTCTTCATTAAAACATCTTTGAAAGATAACTCTAACGAATTCTGTTTTTTTCCGGGGTCGAATTGGAGAGTTCCCGTCTTGGTCGAGTCTGTTTTCGCGGAGGTTTTCTTTTCCTCGGCGAATTCCTCTGACAAAATTCGGTCAAGTGGCTTGGGATTTCGCCCTTGATTCTCCAAATCTCGCGCCCAACGCTGTCCTTCAATTTCGATTTGGTCCAGATTGCGCTGACGCTTTCGGATCTGCTTTTCCTCGCCAGCACGATCCGCAATCGCTGGCGAGATCCGTTTTTTGACTTTTTGTCTTTAGTTTCGCCACTCCCACGAGCTCGGAATGCCGCACGTGCTGATTTCATGTGAAAATAGTCGACAATTCGATGTCCGTTTCCGCCGCAAAATTCGCAAATTGTTTTGTTTTTTGCAGGTCGTGAATTCGCGTCGAATTTGTCGACTTCCATGGGGTCGGCGAACGTGGTTGAAGCCGAGCGATCCCCTTGTCGTGATCCGACGACGTGGGGCCGTCGTGTTCCGGGGTTGACCAAGTCAAAACGCTCCGCGGCCGATACAATTTCGCTGTAGCTGCTGCAATTTGCTGCTGCAACCTGGCGCCGAATGTCGGTTTTCAGCCCAGAGATGTAGGACTGAATTTTTTCGCCCTCGGTAATGTCGGGAATGCGATTATAAAATTCCTCCATCTGCTGTGTGTATTGCGCGACACTCCCGAATTGCCTATGGTGATGTAATTTTTCGCGCGCAATATAAGTGGAATTAATCGGCTCAAAACGTTTGAGAAGGTCTGCCCGGAACTGCTGCCACGTGGCTTCGCCCTGGAAAATGCTACTGCTGCTTCCGAGCCACTCGAGAGCTGGACCGCGCATCAACGTTGTCGTGAGACGAATTTTCTCGCCGTCGTACTGCGTCGTCGACCATCCGATCGCCGCGAAATAAATTTCCATCGTTGCGAGCCACCGCCTGACGTCGGATTTTCGATCGCTAGGGTCGAACGATTCCGGCGAGTGAAGTTTCGGAACCTCGAACTGACGCTGCGACTGCTGCGAAGTCGTCGAAGCAGGAATGTTCATGGTCGAGAGGAGCCGCGTAACGCGCTGCGGTTCGTTTCGCAGCTGCTCGTTCTCCAATCGCGACCGTTCAGTCGTCGCTCGCATCTCCGCTTCCATCTTGGCGATTTGCGCGAAGAGCTGCTGCGTAACGTCGTTGGTCGCCGGCGAACCCATCCTGTTCAAAAACCACGCGAGGGGGTTAATTCGAAAAGCGCGGAACTGGTGCTTACCAGAAATCGGCGTCGAATTGGTCGCCCCTAACAAAATTAGAAGAAAGAAGAGGGTTGAACTAGCAGAAATGGGGATACAAATAGCAAACCCTAGAAGGGCTGTACTCGCTATAGAACACCCCACTACAGGCTAGAACATAAGATAACATTCTGACACACCCCCATAGCCAAAGTGGGGTGTAATCAGCAGAGCAGGCAAAGCAGTACAAGCTCAGGGTGGATCACAATGTCACCACACATTCTGAGCACAAGTTCAAGAAGAAAGAGTTTAGAGTGCACAATTATGAGCAAAGCTAGTGGTAGTCACAACGGGCAAGTGAGGAGGAGGAGAGAGAGTGAGAGGAGAGGAGATAGAAGGCGGCGGCTGAAGCTGCAGACACACGGGCAACAGGAGTGGCGAGCACAGTGGCTACCGGACTAAGGGCCCGGACTACAGGAGCAACAGGCCCCGCGGCTTAAGCAGCGGCAGACGGGCAACGGACCCACAGGCGACTGGCGCAGCGACAAGCTCACTGGGCTACCGGGACAACGCCCCGGACTACAGGTGCTGCGGACAACAAGCTGGCAGCCTCCACTCAACCTCCCGCAGATAGTCCCACCCCCCTGATACACACCCACTGCTACACCGCTAGCTCCACTCCCACGCACCCCCCTTAAACCCTAAACCCAGTCTCCCACACATCCACCCCCCTCAGCGACAGCTGCAGCAGTGGGAGACGAAGGAGGAGGAGGAGCAAAGGGAGGAATGCACACCGGCCACCCCCATACCCGCCACCCCACAGCTCGCCCCTCAGGTCGCCTCGACAGACGACGGGAAAAGGGGGGGAGGGGGGGGGGGGGGGGGGGGGCGGGGCCGCGACGAGTAGGGCGACGGGCCGCGAAGGAAAGCGGCGGGGCCGCGATGATGGGGCGGCGGGGCCGCGACAGGTCGGTGGCGGGGCCGCGACAGAAGGTGGCGCGGCCGCGACCGGAGGTGGCGGGGCCGCGACAGGTCGGTGGCGGGGCCGCGATGGTGGGGCGGCAGGGCCGCGACAGGTCGGTGGCGGGGCCGCGATGGTGGGGCGGCGGGGCCGCGACGGGTCCCCGTCGCCCGTCGCGGCGCCTCCAGAGGGCGACGCGGCGAACGACGGGGCAGAAGCCCACCGCGCGCCTCGGGGCGCACAGCGGGCAGAGAACCGCCGCGCGCCTCGGGGCGCACGGCGGGCAGAAAACCGCCGCGCGCCTCGGGGCGCACGGCGGGCAGAAAACCGCCGCGCGCCTCGGGGCGCACGGCGGGAAGAAAAAATGGTAGCGGAAGCGTGGAGGTGGTAACCCACCCACAGGATCGATCCAAGGGGATCGACCTGCTCTGATAGCATGACAAAATTAGAAGAAAGAAGAGGGTTGAACTAGCAGAAATGGGGATACAAATAGCAAACCCTAGAAGGGTTGTACTCGCTATAGAGCACCCCACTACAGGCTAGAACATAAGATAACATTCAGACAGCCCCCGGCGGTTTTTCGAGGCGATTTTTTCCGCGACCGCTGCTTAGCCGAGAGTCGTCGAGTGAGAACGGCTCTGATTACCAAGTGTCACAGGATCGAATTCTCAATCGAAAACTTGTCACTAAAACTGAATACAAGGCCTTTTTATACTCAGAAATACAAGGATAAACGAGATAAAACGAACCTTCGGGAACACGCCCTTCCCGATACTACAATCACAAGTCCGCATAAGCACGCAAGGCTATTGGCACTTGGGATTACGCCCAGATTACACCGTATACACCACTGTCAGTGCTGTCGGTGCCGTATAAAAGGTATGTCGGTGGGAAAAGTAGGAAATAAGAGAAATAAATAGAAGGCTCTAGAAAAAAGAATAGTAGGCCGATTGAGATGAGATAAAGACCAAAAAAAAAAGGAGAAAAGGGAGAATAGGATAACGGAAAAATATAATAGTGAGAAATATTATAACGGGAACGTCCTCTCACATGCACCATGTGTGACTTAATCAAGGTGGTGGTGCGGCGTGCTCTGTCCCGGGTGATCCGTAAGCCAAGATAACTTGTCAGTTCACCCAGGTCTGTGCACGTGTGTCTCTTCTGCAGCTCTGACTTCACATGGGCGAGTGCCGCAGTGTCAGCAGTGGCAAAGAACAAGTCGTCAACGTACACGAGGATGTAGAACGGTGGCAGAGAGGTGTCGGTGCGTAGAAACAGCGACGGGTCAGCAGTAGAAGGCGCGAACCCAAGAGCCGCAAGTGTAGTTCTCAGTGTGTCGTGCCACTCACGTGGCGCCTGGCGGAGACCGTAGACTGGCCGTCAGAGGCTCCACTGGGTACCAGGAGGGAACGACTCAGTGAAGCCAGGTGGATGGCGCAGCCAGATCTCCTCGTGCAGGCTGCCCTGCAAGAAAGCTGTGCTGAAGTCAAGAGAGTGGAGCTCGTAGTCACGCTGAGCGGCGACGTGCAGCAGAACCCGAAGAGTGGTCATCTTTGGGGTCGGGGAGAAGGTCTGGAAGAAGTCAACTCCCTGCCGCTGACTGAAGCCTCGTGCAACGTAACGCGCCTTGAAGACAGGCGGAGAGCCCGGCGGCCGCTTCACCCTGAAAATCCACATGCCACTGACGATGTTCGCCCCAGGCGGGGGAACCTCGTCGACGTAGGTGCCTGTGGACTTCCAGGAAGCCATTTTTGTGTCCATGGCCGACTGCCACTGAGAGGAGTAGGGACCGGCCATCGCCTCTGCGTAAGAGCGTGGGGTCGGGATGTCTGGTGCATCCGGGTCTCCCTCAGGGGCAACAAGCATGGACACGAGATGGGGCAAAGCGGCAGCAAAGCACTCAAACTCCTCTTGCCTGTCCTCAAGGACGTTAGTGCCAAGAGCACACTCACCCCCGACGGACGGAGGACAAACAGACTCAGACTCAGCAACCAGGCTAGCTGCGTAGTCTAGACGACAAGTGGCAGCAAAGTCGACAAGCTCAGCAACTAAGGCAGACGCAGCAGCGGACTCAAAGGAAGGGTCAGTGACAACAGTAGTCAGGAGACGCGTGACAGTAGGACTGGCACCACGAAGGGAGTCTGACCCCGGGTCAGCAAGAGCAAGAAGAGACGAAGCAGGAGGAGACGGCAGTGGGACACGCTGTGGAGCAGTGGACGGACGAAGCGCCATCCGGTGAGTGCCGGGGACAGCAGGAAGACGCTGGCACGGGACACGACTACCAGTGAGAGCAGCACGGAGAGGCGACGCAGGATGAGACTCAGGCTCACGACGCTCAGTAAGACCGCCAAACGGACCAGTGTAAGGAGCAAGACCAGGGAGAGAGGAGGCAGACGGTAGCTGCGACGGCAGCTGGGCAGACAGAGGACACCCTAGGGAGGGAGGAGGACACGGAGGAGGGAGCGGACCAAGAACCTGCTGAAGGAGCGGAACAAAGTACGGCCGCGGCCGTGCAGCGACACCAGAACCAGCAGAGACACCCGTACCAGGGTCCTCAGTACCAGCAGCAGCGCCAAGACCCGGGTCCTCAGCACCAGCAGCAGCTCCAACACCTGGGTCCTCAGCACAAGCAGCAGCTCCTACGCCCGGGTCCACAGCACCAGCAGCAGCTCCAACGCCCGGGTCCGCAGCACCAGCAGCAGCTCCAACACCTGGGTCCTCAGCACCAGCAGCAGCGCCAACACCCGGGTCCTCAGCACCAGCAGCAGCTCCAACACCTGGGTCCTCAACACCAGCAGCAGCTCCAACGCCCGGGTCCGCAGCACCAGCAGCAGCTCCAACGGCAGCAGGGTCCGCGACATAAGGTGCTCCACTCCGAAGAGTGCAGCGGCGCTCGTACCACTCACGAATCCGCTCACGGGAGGGGAGCTCCGGACTAGGAGGAGAAGCACTAGCACCAGTCCCAGTAGTACGCCCGGCTCCAGAGGTACCTCTCCTGAGGCTGCAGTACTGTAAGTACCAGTCACGCAGCTGCTCCGAGGAGAGGGCTCCCCCAGGTGTAGGACTCTCAGGCTCAGTACCTCCAGACTTAATACCCCCAGACTCCGGACTCTGCTGCTCAGCACCCCGAAGCTCAGCACCCCCATGCTCAGCACCCCTAGGCTCCGCACCCCCAGGATCAGCACCCCCAGTCCCGGCACCCCCAGGCTCAGCACCCCAAGGCTCAGCACCCCCAGGCTCAGCACCCCCAGCAGGACGAGAGTCGACAGCTACCTCAACAGGCTCAACCGGGTCTACATGAGACACACCTGAGGGAGCGGCACCCTGAGGGGGGAGGGGGTCTACAACAGCAGCACCTGGCGCGAGGAAGAGAGGCGGGGGGGGGAGCGGGGCAGTGCGGTAGGGGAAGAGGCGGTAGTAGGGGACGGACTCGTCAAAAGTGACGTCCTGAGAGGGCAAGACTCGGCGCGAGGTGGCATGGTAAAACTGCCAACCAGACGCGTCCGGGACAAAGCCGAGGAAGACGCAGGAAATAGCACGGGAGGAGAGCTTGTCCGCAGACGTATCGCGGACAAAAGCTCGAGATCCCCAGACTCGGAAATGCGACGCATCGACAACCTCCTCCGTCCACAACAGCGTGGGCGAGGTCTCCGGCAAGGAGACACGGGGCCAAAGGTTGAGCTGATGCGCAGCGTACCGGACCGCAAACGGCCACAAAAAGTGGGGGGCAGCTGCATGTATCAAGGAGGTACGGGCGACCTCCATGACCAGGCCAATGCGGCGCTCCGCAACCCCATTCTGCTGTGGAGAGGCCGGAAGCGTGAACGACTGCTCAATGCCATGCTCAGCACAGTAGGCTGCCAAGAGGTTGGAGGAGAACTCACCACCTCTGTCAGAGTGCAAGCGCAGGACAGGAAAGTCCGAGTGAAAACGCTCGCTGAGCTAAAGACGGGCTCTGCGGATCCAAGGGATCAAGACATCGGGGACCTCACCCTTGGTGCGCAAGGGGAAGACCGAGGTGTAGCGCGAGTAGTCGTCAACAACTATCAGGAAGTACCTCTCCTGACCCTGACCACGGACGCGGGCTGGGCCCCACACGTCCATGTGGAGCGTCTGCAAGGGAGCAGTCGTCGGGGGAAACAAGGAGGAGTGAGGAGCGGCGCGCTGCCGTCCCTCGACACAGGGGAGACAGGTAGGAGCAGGTTAGGGGAGGAAGGACCCTGGGAAGGCCAGAGACAAGGTACCGGGAGTGCATGGCACGAAGCCGCTGCACAGACGGGTGGCCAAGGCGGTGGTGCCAGAGGACAATCTCGTGCGCCAGAGAGCGACACGAGCAGGGGGCCGACAGCTGACCTGACGCAGACGCAGACGCACACGCAGCAACCAGAGGGGACTCAGTAGTCAGTGTGTACAGGTCCGACCCCGGCTGCCGAGTGAAGGTAGCCAAGTGACGGCCCGTACGAGCACACGTACAGTGTGTCACGCGCTCGTAGGCTGGAGTGAACTGGTGAACACCCCCGTCCTGGAGCGCACATCCTGCCACCAAGTTCGTAGAGAACGAGGGGAGGTGGAGACCTGACAGTGTGCCCGACGGGACCGCAGGACAGGGAAGGACAGTGGAAGAGGTCGCAATGACCGGACCCCCAGAGGGGTCAGCAAGGCAGACAGCAACTGGCCGAGCAAGCGGCTCAAGGGCAGTGCGGTCACGAAAGAAACAACGAGAGGCACCTGAGTCTAGTGTGAAGGTGTGCAGTGCTGTAGTCGACTCAGTACCAAGGGGGGCAGACGCACAAGCACCTAGAGCAGCTGCCTCACCAGCACCTGGGGTAGCCGACACGCGAGTACCTGGAGCGGCAGACGCACTAGTCCTAATGCCCGGGTCGGGCGGCACACACAGGTACTCAGCACCCTCTCCACTAGTAGACATCACATACATAGCAGATAGAATAGCATCAAAGTCTAGAGCATAGATATCAATCCCCTTCTTCAGGAGATCAATCCAGCGGGGCAGCTCAGTGGCCTGAGGGAACTGAACACGCCAAGCGTCGTCGCTCTAATTTCTGGGGGTGCTGAGCCTGAGGGTGCGGAGTCAGGGGGTGCTGAGTCTGGGGGTGCTGAGCCTGGGGATGCTGGGTCTGGGGGTGCGGAGCCTGGGGGTGCGGAGCCTGGAGGTGCGGAGCCTGGGGGTGTCGGGCTTGGTGGCACTAGGTCTGCTCGTGTGGCCGCCGGCGGTGCTTCTTCGAGGCCGGAGCCACTCTCTCCACGGGAGCTGCGAGAGTGGTTTGCCCCCCGCTGGAGATGTGCTGCTGAGATTGGGGGTGCTGCTGGGGCTACTGGAGTTGGTCCTGCTGGAGCTGCTGGCGGTGCTAGTGGTGCTAGAGCTGGAGTTGCTGGGGGTGTTGGCGCTGGTGTTTCTACTGGCGCTGGTGCGTCTGGAGGTGATGCTAAGGCTGCTAGAGCTGACGGTCCTACTGGAGTTGGTGCTACTGGAGCTGGAGCGGCTGGGGGTGTTGGCACTGGCGGTGGTGCTGGCGCTGGTGCTTCTGAGGGTGCTAGAGTTGGCGCTGTTGGAGCTAGAGGTGCTGCTGGCGCTGGTACTACCGCTGGGGCTACTGGTGCCGTCCTTGCTGGTTCTGAAGGCGCTGCACGGCAAAGACCGTACTTCGTTCTGCTCCCGGAGCAGGTTCTTGGTCTCCCGCCCTCTCCTGGTCTTGCTCCTCTCTTAGAGTGTCCACAGCCTATCCAGTCGCAGTCAGCGTTACAGCCGGCCTCCCCTCTACTTGCTCCTTCTCCTTATACTGGTCCTACTGGAGGTCTTGCTGAGCGTCGTGAGCCTGCGTCTCGTCCTACGTAGCCTGTTTGTGCTGCTCGCACTAGTGGTCGTATTGCGCGTCCACGTCCTCCTGCGGTCCCCGGCACACACCATATGGCGCTGCGTGCTTCCACTGCTCCTCTGCGTGTCCCGTTGCTGTCTCCTCCAGAGTCCTCTCTTCCCACTCTTGCTGACCCGGAGTCTGACTCCCTTCGTGCTGCTAGACCTTCGTTCACGCGTCTCCTTGCTACTGTTGTCACTGACCCTTCCTTTGAGTCCACTGCTGCGTCTGCCCTAGTTGTTGAGCTTGTCGACTTTGCTGCTCACTGTCATCTAGACTACGCTGCTAGTCTTATTGCTGAGCCTGAGTCTGTCTGTCCTCCGTCCGTCGGGGGTGAGTGTGCTCTTAGCACGGACGTCCTTGAGGACAGGCACGAGGAGTTCCAGTCCTTAATTGCTGCTTTGCCCCATCTCGTGTCCTCGCTGATTGCCCCAGAGGGAGACCCGGATGCACCAGACATCCCGACTCCTCGATCGTACGCTGAGGCGATCGACGGTCCCTACTCCTCTCAGTGGGAGTCAGCCATGGACGCAGAGATGGCTTCCTGGAAGTCCACACGCGCCTACGTCGACGAGGTTCCCCCACCTGGGGCGAACATCGTCAGTGGCATGTGGATTTTCAGGGTGAAGCGGCCGCCAGGTTCTCCGCCTGTCTTCAAGGCGCGTTACGTGGCTCGAGGCTTCAGTCAGCGGCAGGGAGTTGACTACTTTCAGACCTTCTCTCCCACCCCGAAGATGACCACTCTTTGGGTGCTGCTGCACATAGCTGCTCAGCACGAGTACGAGCTTCACTCTCTTGACATCAGCACAGCTTTCCTGCAGGGGAGTCTGCACGAAGAGATCTGGTTGCGCCGCCCACCTGGCTTCATTGGGTCGTTCCTTCCTGGTACCCAGTGGAGCCTCCGGCGCCCAGTCTACGGTCTCCGCCAGGCACCCCGTGAGTGGCACGACACACTGAGGACTACACTTGCGGCTCTTGGGTTTGCTCCTTCTACAGCCGACCCGTCGCTGTTTTTGTGCACCGACACCTCTTTCCCGCTGTTCTACATCCTTATGTATGTCGATGACTTGGTCTATGCCACTGCTGACACTGCTGGACTCGCCCACGTGAAGTCTGAGCTGCAGAAGAGACACACGTGCACAGACCTGGGTGAACTGCACAGCTACCTTGGCTTGCAGATCACCCGGGACAGAGCACAGCGCACCATTACCCTGACTCAGTCACACATGGTGCAGCAGGTCCTTCAGCGCTTCGACTTCACGTACTCCTCGCCTCAGGCCACTCCTCTCTACTCGCCACTCGCTCTCAGCTCTGCCTTGGGTTGAGTTCGTAGAGTCGAGTGGCCCGTACCCAGAGCTTGTTGGCTGCCTCATGTACCTGATGACCTGCACACGACCTGACCTTGCATACCCTCTTAGCATTCTTGCACGCTATGTTGCTCCTGGGAGACACCGACCAGAGCAGATGGCTGCAGCGAAGATTGTGTTGCGCTACTTGTGCAGTACGTCGGGCATGGGGCTAGTGCTTGGAGGGTGGCGTTCAGTAGTCCTCACAGGTCACGCAGACGCTTCTTGGGCTGATGACCAGGCTACGCAGCGGTCGTCACAGGGTTACACCTTCAGCCTTGGCTCCGGCTCTGTTTCGTGGCGGTCTACCCGCTCGTCTTCTGTTCTCGGCTCCAGCTGTGAGGCTGAGATCTACGCGGGGGCCATGGCTGCACAGGAGCTACGCTGGCTCACCTACTTGCTGACTGACCTAGGAGAGCCGCCTCGTTCTCCTCCAGTTCTGTACGTAGACAACAAGGCCATGCTGGCCTTGTGTTGGGAGCACAGACTGGAGCACAGAACGAAGCACATTGCTGTCCGCTACTTCCTGGCTCATGAGCTGCAGCAGCGTGGTCAGCCAACAAGCTCTGCATACGGGCCAGTCAACTCTACGGACTCATCCGAAGGCAGAGCTGAGAGCGAGTGGCGAGTAGGCAGAGGAGTGGCCTGAGGCGAGGAGTACGTGAAGCCGAAGCGCTGAAGGACCTGCTGCACCATGTGTGACTGAGTCAGGGTAATGGTGCGGCGTGCTCTGTCCCGGGTGATCTTGTCAAACTATAACATACAGTAGGCTATAGTGGGGTAGCCCATATGGGGTACACAGTTCTAGGGTTGCATATTTGTATCACTTCCATTCCTTAATGCATCATTCTTGTTCTCATTTCCTCATGGTATCGAGCAGGTTCCCCCGTGGGAACTGTGCCTAGGGCCCACCACATCGATTTCTCTTTTTTTTTTCCTGCCCGAAGCGCGCTCCGCCCGAGTCGCGCTCCGGGCTCTTACCTCGTCGAGCCGCCCTAGCGGCTCCTACGCCCTAGCGGCTCTGCCGCCCGTCGAGTCGGCCCCGCCGCCCTTCAGTGCGGCCCCGTCGCCCGTCTCTGCGGCCCCGCCGCCCTTCTTAGCGGGCCCCGTCGCCCCGCGCTACGGCCTCGCCGCCCGTCGCAGCGGCCCCGTCGCCCTGCACTACGGCCCCGCCGCCCGTCTCAGCGGCCCCGTCGCCCGTCGCTGCGGCCCCGCCCGTCTCGGCGGCCCCGTCGCCCTGCACTTCGGCCCCGCCGCCCGTCTCAGCGGCCCCGCCGCCCTACTCTGCGGCCCCGCTCTACTCGGCGGCCCCGTAGCCCTTCTCAGCGACCCCGCCGCCCTTGACAGTAGCCCCGCCGCCCTTCTACTCAGCGGCCCCGCCGCCCTTCTACTCAGCGGCCCCGCCGCCCTACTCAGCGGCCTCTGGCCGCCCTTCTACTGCGGCCCCGTCGCCCTTCCCCTGCGGCCCCGCCGCCCTAATCAGCGGCCCCGCCGCCCTGCTCGCGGCTCCTGCCGCCCTACTACTGCGGCCCCGCCGCCCTACTACTGCGGCCCCGACGCCCTACTCAGCGGCCCCGCCGCCCTACTCGCGGCCCCACCGCCCTTCCACTGCGGCCGCGCCGCCCGAGCCGCCCGAGCCGCTCGCACCGCCCGACCGCCCGAGCCGCCCGAGCCGCCCGACCGCCCGAGCTGCCCGAGCCGCCCGAGCCGCCCGACCGCCCAAGCCGCCTAAGCTGCCCGAGCCGCCCGAGCCGCCCGAGCCGCCCGACCGTCCGAGCCGCCCGAGCCGACCGCGCCACCCGAGCCGCCCGAACTGCCCGAGCCGCCCGAGCCGCCCGAGCCGCCTGCGCAGCTGAGACGCTGGTACCACGGAGCCGCAGTGGCTGCTGTGCCGTCCGAGCAGCTGTGTTGCTTTACTGCTGAACTGCCCGACCTTCCCTGTCCGGTGAGAGCAGCGCGTCTGTCACTGTCCTGCTAGTCTACTGCTGTCATGGCTACCCCTAGTGTTCTCGCTTTCGACGCTGAGGGTCCAGCCATTGACTTTGAGGTTTGGGTAGATGACCTGCAGCTCTTCCTACAGTGCGATAGGGCAGACGGTCTCTCCCTCTTTGACCTCACCTCTGGCGCCTCTCCTGCCCCTGCTGCTGATGCTGACCCCACTGTTCGCTCCCAGTGGGCCACGCGCGATGCTGCTGCACGTCTTGCTGTGCATCCCCACCTGCCCACCACTGAGCGCGCGCACTTTAGTCAGTACAAGAGTGCTCAGACCTTGTACGACGCTGTAGTTGCGCGCTACTCTTCCCCTGCCACTGCTGCACTGAGCCGCCTCATGCTACCGTACCTCTTCCCTGACCTTGCTGCCTTTCCCACAGTCGCTGACCTCATTACGCACCTCCGCACTAGTGACACTCGCTACCGCGCCGCGCTTCCTGCTGAGTTCTGCGCCAAGAACCCCCCCCCCATGTACATCACTCTCTATTATATAGTCACTCGCTTCCCTGACTACCTTCGCGTAGTCAGGGACCACTTCCTCTCAGTCTGTCCCACCACTCTCACTGTTGACCTCCTAGAGAAGGCCCTCCTAGCAGCGGAGAAGAGCATAGTCGCTGTAGGAGCCTCTCATGGTGACCCTCGCACCCCCATCTTTGAGGGGTGTTCCCCTTCCCCCCTGTTGCCCTCTGTCGCCTCTGCTGCTGCGGCCGACATCGTTGGTCTTGAGTCGGTTGGTGCGGCGTCTACCCCTAGCAGGAGACGCCGCTCTGGCAAGGGCAAGGGGGGCAAGGGAGCGGGTGGAGCTAGCGGGGGCGGTGGAGGTGGCGGTGGAGGCGGCAGAAGGAGTGGGGGTGGCGGTGGGAGTGGTGGCGGGGGTGGAGGTGGCGGTGGCGGCAGCGGAGGCGGAGGCGGCGGAGGCGGTAGCGGTGGGAGCGGAGGCGGCGGTGGTGGCGGAGGTGGAGGCGGCGGTGGCACAGGAGGTGGAGCTGGTCGGGGTGGAGCTTCGCAGCGGAGCAGCTCCAGTGGTGGTCAGCGCCAGCAGCAGCAGCAGCAGCAGCAGCAGCGCTCTTAGGACATCCCCCCTCCTCAGCAGCTCCGTGAGTGGTACATGCAGCGTCAGCGTGGTGGGGGTTTTGGTCCGTGCACCTACGTCCTTCGCTCCGGCGACCGCGCGGGTGAGCAGTGTGGTGGTGCCCACCCCACCCAGCGCTGCTTTGGCCGCCTGACGGACGCTTGGCGTCACCAGTTCTTGGAGGCTAGTGAGATCCCCCGCTGGGGAGAGCTGTCTAGGGCGAGTGTAGCTATCTATGATCTTGACTTTGATGCTATCCTTGCTGCTATGTATGCTGTGACTATGAGTGATGAGGGTGACTGTTACCGGTGTTTCCCGCCCGACCCGCGCATTGGTGCTACTGCGCTAGGTGCTTGTGAGGCTGCTGCTCTAGGTGCCAGCGCGTCTGCGCCCTCAGGTACTAATGAGGCTGCGCTCTCAGGTACCGCGTCGGCTTCGGCCTCCCTCACCTTCACACTTGACTAAGGGGCTTCTCGCTCCTTCTTTCGGGACCGCACCACACTCACGCCGCTTGGTCGGCCGGTTGCAGTCTCCCTGGCGAACCCCTTTGGGGGTCCTGTCCTCTCTCACTTCTCTACTGTCCTCCCGTGTCCGGCTGCCCCCTCTGGCACCTTGTCTGGTCTTTACCTCCCCTCGTTCTCGATGAACTTGGTGAGTGGTGCTGACGTGCAGGATGCGGGGGTTCACCAGTTTGCTCTTGCGAGTCAGCGAGTGACCCACTGCTCGGACGCACGCACAAGCCGGCACCTGGCCACGTTTACGCGTCGGCCGGGGTCGAGCCTTTACACCCTGACCACTGGGTCTCCTCCTATCCCTGCGTCTGGTCAGGTAGCTGCGTCGGGTCAGGTGTTTGGTGCAGCGTCCAGGTCTGGTCCTGAGTCTGCCCCCTGCTCGTGTCGCCTTCTGTCTCACGAGACTCTCCTGTGGCACCACCGTCTTGGGCACCCCTCCCTGCCTCGTCTCCGAGGCATGGCTTCTCGTGTCCTTGTCTCTAGTCTTCCCCGGTCCCTCCCTCCCCTTCCTTCGGGGCCTGGTCCTTCCTGTGTCTCCTGTGTCAAGGGGCGGCTCCGGGCTGCCCCTCACTCCTCTCAATTTCCCCCGACAGAGGCCCCGCCGCAGACGCTTCACATGGACGTGTGGGGCCCGGCCCGCGTCCGTGGACAGGGTCACGAGCGCTACTTTCTGCTGGTGGTTGACGACTACTCGCGTTACACCATAGTCTTCCCCTTACACAGCAAGGGCGATGTCACTGAGGTGTTGATCGACTGGATCCGCGCAGCTCGTCTCCAGCTCAGGAGGAGCTTCGGCTCGGACTTTCCTGTTCTGCGTCTGCACTCCGACCGAGGCAGAGAGTTCTCCTCTGGCCTTCTGCGAGCCTACTGTCGTGCGCGAGGCATCCGCCAGACATTTACGCTTCCAGACTCTCCACAGCAAAATGGGATTGCTGAGCGCCGCATTGGCATGGTCATGGATGTAGCTCGTACGTCCATGATGCATGCGGCTGCCCCCAATTTTCTGTGGCCGTTTGCGGTTCGGTACGCGGCGCATCAGATCAACCTTCACCCCAGGGTCTCCTGGCCAGAGACCTCCCCAGCCTTGCTGTGGACGGGGAAGGTCGGCGATGCGTCTTCGTTCTGTGTCTGGGGATCTCGGGCATTTGTCCGCGACTTGTCTGCGGACAAGCTGTCCCCCCGTGCTGCTCCCTGTGTCTTCCTTGGCTTCCCCACTAACGCCCCTGGGTGGCAGTTCTACCACCCCACCTCTCGTCGTGTTCTGTCCTCCCAGGACGTCACGTTCGACGAGTCAGTCCCCTACTATCGCCTCTTCCCCTACCGCACTCCTTCCCTCCCCCCGCCGCTGCACTTCCTTGTGCCAGGTCCCCCCCAGGTAGATCCCCTCCCCCCTCAGGGTCCTGCCCCTTCAAGTGTGTCCCAGGTAGACGCAGTCGAGCCGGTTGAGGTTGCTGGTGAATCTGGTACTGCTGCGGGTGCTGAGCATGGGGTTGCTGACTCTGGGGGTGCTACTCGAGGGGGTGGTGAGCCTGAGGGTGCTGAGGCTGGGTGTGCTGAGCCTAGGGGTGCTGGGCCTGGGGGTGCTACGACTGGGGGTGCTGAGCCTGGGAGTCCTTCACCTGGGGGTGCTGCGTCTGGAGCTACTGAGCCTGGGGGTGCTCAGCCTGGAGCTGCTGAGCCTGGGGGTGCGGAGCGCGCGGCCGCTGGACCTGCTCGTGTGGCGTCTGGCGGAGCTGGGCCTGGTGGTTCTCCGGGTGCTTCGTCTCGGCTGGAGCCACTCTCTCCACAGGAGCTGCGCGAGTGGTTTGCCCGGCGCTGGAGGCGTAGTGCTGGAGCTGGTGCTTCTTCGGCTGCTGAGGGTGCTGGTGCCGCCGGTCCCGGAGGTGCTCGTCCTGGAAGCGCTGGAGCTGCTAAGGGTGTTGGCGCTGAGGCTACTGCTGTCAGTCCTGGCGGCAGTCCTGCTGCTGGTGCTGCTGGAGGTCCTGTAGCTGGAGGTGCTGTTGGCGCTAGTGCAACCGCTGGGGGTGCTGGTGCTGTCCGTGCTATGTCTAGAGTCGCCGCGCGGCCTCGGCTGTACTTTGTTCCGCTTCTTCAGCAGGTTCTTGGTCTTCCTCCTCCCTTAGAGTGTCCACCGCCTGTCCAGTCACAGTCACAATTACCGCCGGCCTCCCCACTGCCTGCTCCTTCTCCCTACACTGGTCCTACTGGAGGTCTTGCTGAGCGTCGTGAGCCTGCGTCTCGTCCTGCGTCACCTGTTCGTGCTGCTCGCTATAGTGGTCGCGGTTCGCGTCAGCGTCCTCCTCCTGTCCCTGGCACGCAACGGATGTCTCTACGTCCTTCCACTGCTCCTCTGCGTGTCCCTTTGCGTTCTCCTCCTACGTCCTCTCTTCCTGCCCTTGACGACACGGAGTCGGACTCTCTTCGTGCTGCCAGTCCTATTGTCACGCGTCTCCTTGCTACTGTCGTCACTGACCCCTCCTTTGAGTCCACTGCTGCGTCTGCTCTAGTTGCTGAGCTCGTCTACTTTGCTGCTCGCTGTCGTCTCGACTACGCTGCTAGTCTGGTTGCTGAGTCTGCGTCTGTCTATCCTCCGTCCGTCGGGGGTGAGTGTGCTCTAGGCACGGACGTCCTTAAGGACAGGCAGGAGGAGTTCCAGTGTCTGACTGCTGCTTCACCTCATCTCGTGTTTGTATTGCTTACCCCTGAGGGAGACCCAGAGGCCGTAGAGGGTCCCTACTCCTCTCAGTGGTAGGCAGCTATGGATGCAGAGATGGCTTCCTAGAAGTCCACTGGCACCTACGTTGACGCGGTTCCCCCTCCTGGGGCGAACATCGTCAGTGGCATGTGGATCTTCAGGGTGAAGCGGCTGCCGGGCTCTCCACTTGTCTTCAAGGCGCGGTACGTGGCTCGTGGCTTCAGTCAGCGGCAGGGAGTTGACTACTTTCAGACCTTCTCTCCCACCCCGAAGATGACCACTCTTCGGGTGCTGCTACACATAGCCGCTCAGCGTGACTACGAGCTTCACTCTCTTGACTTCAGCACTGCTTTCATGCAGGGTAGCCAGCACGAGGAGATCTGGCTGCGCCGTCCACCTGGCTTCACTGGGACTTTCCCTCCTGGCACCCAGTGGAGCCTCCGACGGCCAGTCTACGGTCTCCGCCAGCCACCGAGCGAGTGGCACGACACACTGAGGACTACGCTTGCGGCTCTTGGATTTGCTCCCTCTACTGCTGACCCGTCGTTATTTCTGCGCACCGACACCTCTCTGCCGCCGTTCTACATCCTCGTGTACGTCAACGACTTGATCTTTGCCACAGCTTACACTGCTGGACTCGCCCACGTGAAGTCCGAGCTGCAGAAGAGACACACGTGCACAGACCTGGGTGAACTGCGCAGCTACCTTGGCCTGCAGATCACCCGGGACAGAGCACGCCGCACCATTACCTTGACTCAGTCACACATGGTGCAGCAGGTCCTTCAGCGCTTCGGCTTCACGTACTCCTCGCCTCAGGCCACTCCTCTGTCTACTCGCCACTCGCTCTCAGCTCTGCCTTCGGATGAGTCCGTAGAGTCGAGTGGCCCGTACCGAGAGCTTGTTGGCTGCCTCATGTACCTGATGACCTGCACACGACCTGACCTGGCATACCCTCTTAGCATTCTTGCACGCTATGTTGCTCCTGGGAGACACAGACCAGAGCACTTGGCTGCAGCGAAGAGGGTGTTGCGCTACTTGTGCAGTACGTCGGGCATGGGGCTAGTGCTTGGAGGGCGCAGTCCAGTGGTCCTCACTGGGCACGCGGACGCTTCTTGGGCTAACGACCAGGCTACGCAGCGGTCGTCACAGGGTTACACCTTCAATCTTGGTTCCGGCTCTGTTTCGTGGCGGGCTACTCGCTCATCTTCTGTTCTCGGCTCCAGTTGTGAGGCTGAGATCTACGCCGGGCCCATGGCTGCACAGGAGCTTCGCTGGCTCACCTACCTGCTGACTGACCTCGAAGAGCCGCCTCGTTCTCCTCCAGTGTTGTACGTAGACAACAAGGCCATGCTGGCCTTGTGTCGGGAGCAGCGCCTGGAGCACAGAACGAAGCACATTGCACTCCGCTACGTTCTTGCTCGTGAGCTGCAGCATCGTGGTCAGTTGCGACTTGCGTACGTGGCCTCTAAGGCCAACACTACTTATGTTTTCACCAAGGCACTTGCGCCTTGTGATCATCAGCGGTTCTGTACTCAGCTGGGTCTTGTACGTGTCTTGCCTCACTTGCTTACCTCTTGATCTTACTTGTACTCTTGCATATATATATACCTGCTCTTGCTTGTTTAGTCTTATATATATATGTGCACTCCTGCATGTGAACTGGCCTTATGGCCTTGACCTTTTACTCGGACTGTGTGGTGACGTTGTGATCCATCCTGAGCTTTGCTTTGCTTTGTTTGACTGGTCTTGTGACCCCTTGTTCTCCCCCACTTTGCCTATGGGGGTGTGTAAAACTATAACATTTTGTAGGCTATAGTGGGGTAGCCCATATGGGGTACACAGTTCTAGGGTTGCATATTTGTATCACTTCCATTCCTTAGTGCATCATTCTCGTTCATATTTCCTGAGATCTGCAAGCCAAGGTAGCTGCGCAGTTCACCCAGGTCTGTGCACGTGTGTCTCTTCTACAGCTCGGACTTCATGTGGGCGAGTCCAGCAGTGTTAGCAATGGCAAAGACCAAGTCGTCGACGTACACGAGGATGTAGAACGGCGGCAAAGAGGTGTCGGTGCGTAGAAACAGTGACGGTTCGGCAGTAGAGGGTGCAAACCGAAGAGCCGCAAGCGTAGTCCTCAGTGTGTCGTGCCACTCACGCGGTGCCTGGCGGAGACCGTAGACTGGCCGTCGGAGGCTCCACTGGGTGCCAGGAGGAAAAGTCCCAGTGAAGCCAGGTGGACGGCGCAGCCAGATCTCCTCGTGCAGGCTACCCTGCAAGAAAGCAGTGCTGAAGTCAAGGGAGTGAAGCTCGTAGTCACGCTGAGCGGCTATGTGCAGCAGCACCCGAAGAGTGGTCATCTTCGGGGTGGGAGAGAAGGTCTGAAAGTAGTCAACTCCCTGCCGCTGACTAAAGCCACGAGCCACGTACCGCGCCTTGAAGACAGGTGGAGAACCTGGCGGCCGCTTCACCATGAAGATCCACATGCTACTGACGATGTTCGCCCCAGGTGGGGGAACCGCGTCAACGTAGGTGCCTGTGGACTTCCAGGAAGCCATCTCTGCATCCATAGCTGCCTGCCACTGAGAGGAGTAGGGACCCTCTACGGCCTCCGCGTAAGAGCGCGGAGTGGGGATGTCAAGTGCATCCGGGTCTCCCTCAGGGGTAAGCAGTACGGACATGAGATGAGGTGAAGCAGCAGCCAGACACTGGAACTCCTCCCGCCTGTCATCAAGGACGTCCGTGCCAAGAGCACACTCACCCTCGACGGACGGAGGACAGACAGGCGCAGACTCAGCAACAAGACTAGCAGTGTAGTCTAGACGACAATGAGCAGCAAAGTCGACAAGCTCAGCAACAAGAGAAGACGCAGTAGTGGACTCAAAGGAGGGGTCAGTGACGACAGTAGCAAGGAGACGCGTGACAGTAGGAGTGGCAGCACAAAGAGAGTCCGACTCCGTGTTGGCAAGTGCAGGAAGAGAGGACTCAGGAGGAGAAGGCAAAGGGGCACGCAGAGGAGCAGTGGATGGATGCAGAGACATCCGGTGTGTAACAGGGACAGGAGGAGGACGCTGACGCGAACCGCGACCACTAGGGCGAATAGCAAGAACAGGAGACGCAGGACGAGACGCAGGCTCACGACGCTAAGCAAGACCTCTAGTAGGACCAGTGTACGGAGAAGGAGCAGGCAGTGGGGAGGCCGGCGGTAACTGTGACTGTGACTGGACAGGCGGTGGACACTCTAAGGTAGGAGGAAGACCAAGAACCTGCTGAAGGAGCGGAACGAAGTACGGCCGAGGCCGCGCAGCGACTTGAGACACAGCAGGGACAACTCCAACACCCTAAGGGGCAGCACTAGCGCCAACAGAACATCCAGCTGCAGTACCTCCAGCAGCACCAGCAGCAGGACCGCCGCCAGGACTTACAGCAGTAGCCTCAGTGCCAACACCCTCAGCAGCTCCAGCTCCAGTCGTACCCGCAGGCCCAGCAGCTCCAGCACTCTCAAGACGAGCACCTCCGGGACCGGCGGCACCAGCACCCTCATCGGCCGAAGAAGCTCCAGCACCAGCAGTACGCTTCCAGCACCGAGCAAACCACTCGCCCAGCTCCTGTGGAGAGAGTGGCTCCCGCAGAGACGAAGCACCCGGAGAACCTCTAGGACCGGCACCGCCAGACGCCACACGAGCAGGTCCAACGGCTGCTAGCTCCGCACCTCCAGGCTCAGTAGCTCCATACGCAGCACCCCCAAGCTCAGCAGCTCCAGACGTAGCACCCCCAGGCTCAGCACCCCTAGGCGTAGTATCCTCAGGCTCAGCACCCCAAGTCTCAGCACCCCCAGGCTCAGCACCCCCAGTCTCAGCACCCCCAGGCTCAGCACCCCCAGGCGCAGCACCCACTCGCGCAGCACCCCCAGAGTCAGCACCCCCAGGCTCAGTACCCGCAGCAGTACCAGAGTCACCAGCAACCTCGACCGGCTCGACTGCATCTACCTGGGACACACCTGAAGGGGCAGGACCCTGAGGGGGGAGGGGGTCTACCGGGGGGGGACCTGGCACAAGGAAGAGTGGAGGTGGGGGGAGGGAAAGAGTGCGGTAGGGGAAGAGACGGTAGTAGGGGACTGACTCGTCAAACGTGACGTCCTGGGAGGACAGAACACGACGAGAGGAGGGGTGGTAGAACTGCCACCCTGGCGCGTCAGGGGGGAAGCCAAGGAAGACACAAGGAGCAGCACGAGGGGACAGCTTGTCCGCAGACAAGTCGCGGACAAACGCCCGAGATCCCCAGACACGGAACGCAGACGCATCGCCTACCTTCCCCGTCCACAGCAAAGCTGGAGAGGTCTCCGGCATGGAGACCCTGGGGTGAAGGTTGATCTGATGCGCCGCTTACCGAACCGCAAACAGCCACAGAAAATGGGGGGCAGCCGCATGCATCATGGACGTACGAGCAACATCCATGACCATGCCGATGCGGCGCTCAGCAATCCCATTTTGCTGTGGAGAGTCCGGAAGCGTAAAGGTTTGGCGGATGCCTCGCACACGGCAGTAGGCTCGCAGAAGGCAAGAGGAGAACTCTCCACCTCGGTCAGAGTGCAGACGCAGAACAGGAAAGTCCGAGCCGAAGCTCCTCCTGAGAAGGAGACAAGCTGCGCGGATCCAGTCGATCAACACCTCAGTGGCATCGCCCTTGCTGCGCAAGGGGAAGACTGAGGTGTAACGCGAGTAGTCGTCAACCACCAGCAGAAAGTAGCGCTCGTGACCCTGTCCACGGACGCGGGCCGGGCCCCACACGTCCATGTGAAGCGTCTGCAGCGGGGCCTCTGTCGGGGGAAACTGAGAGGAGTGAGGGGCAGCTCGCAGCCGCCCCTCGACACAGGGGACGCAGGAAGGACCAGGCCCCGAAGGAAGGGGAGGGAGGGACCGGGGAAGACCAGAGACAAGGACACGGGAAGCCATGCCTCGGAGACGAGGCAGGGAGGGGTGACCAAGACAGTGGTGCCACAGGAGAGTCTCGTGAGACAGGAGGCGACACGAACAGGGGGCAGACTCAGGACCAGACCTGGACGCTGCAGCAAACACCTGACCCGACTCAGCTACCTGACCAGACGCAGGGACAGGAGGAGACTCAGTGGTCAGGGTGTAGAGGCTTGACCCCGGCCAACGCGTAAACGTGGCCAGGTGCCTGCCTGTGCGAGCGTCTGAGTCGTGGGTCACCCGCTGACTCGCAGGAGTAAACTGGTGAACCCCCGCATCCTGTAGGTCAGCACCACTCACCAAGTTCGTAGAGAACGAGGGGAGGTAAAGACCAGACAAGGTGCCAGAGGGGGCAGCCGGACACGGGAGGACAGTAGAGAAGTGAGAGAGGACAGGACCCCCAGAGGGGTCTGCCAGGGAGACTGCAACCGGCCGACCAAGTGGCGTGAGTGTGGTACGGTCTCGAAAGAAGGAGCGAGAAGCCCCTGAGTCAAGTGTGAAGGTGAGGGAGGCCGAAGCCGACGTGGTACCTGAGAGCGCAGACTCACCAGCACCTGAGGACGCAGACGCACTGGCACCTAGAGTAACAGCCGTACTGGCACCTAGAGCAGCAGCCTCACCAGCACCTAGAGCAGCAGTCTCAATGCCCGGGCCTGGCGGGAAGCACCGGTAACAGTCACCCTCATCACTAATAGTCACAGCATACATGGCAGCAAGAATAGCATCAATGTCAAGATCATAGATAGCTACACCTGCCCTAGACAGCTCTCCCCAGCGGGGGATCTCAGTGGCCTCCGAGAACTGGTGACGCCAAGCGTCCGTAAGGCGGCCAAAGCAGCGCTGGGTGGGGTGGGCATCCCCACACTACTCACCCGTGCGGTCGCCGGTGCGAAGGACGTAGGTGCATGGACCAAAACCCCCACCACGCTGACGTGCAGCGTACCACTCACGGAGCTGCTGAGGGGGGGGGATGTCCCGAGAACGCTGCTGCTGCTGCTGCTACTGGCGCTGACCACCACTGGAGCCGCTCCGCTGCGAAGCGCCACCCCGACCAGCTCCACCTCCTCCACCACCGCCTCCTCCACCTCCGCCACCACCGCCGCCTCCGCTCCCACCGCTACCGCCTCCGCCTCCACTGCTGCCACCGACACCTCCACCCCCGCCACCACTCCCACCGCCACCCCCACTCCCTCCGCCGCCTCCGCCGCCACCTCCGCCACCTCCACCACCCCCGCCCTTGCCCCCCTTGCCCTTGCCAGAGCGGCGTCTCCCGCTAGGGGCAGACACCGCACCAACCGACTCAAGACCAACGAGGTCGGCCGCAGCAACAGAGGCGACAGAGGGCAGAAGGGGGGAAGGGGAACACCCCTCAAAGATGGGGGTGCAAGGGTCACCACGAGAGGCTCCTATAGCGATTATGCTCTTCTCTGCTACTAGGAGGGCCTTCTCTAGGAGGTCAACAGTGAGAGTGGTGGGACAGACTGAGAGGAAGTGGTCCCTCACTACACGAAGGGAGTCAGGGAGGTGGGTGACTATGTAATAGAGAGTGATGTACATGGGGGGGGGGTTCTTGGTGCAGAACTCAGCAGGAAGTGCAGCGCGGTAGCGAGTGTCACTAGTGCGGAGGTGCATAATGAGGTCAGCGACTATGGGAAAGGCAGCAAGGTCAGGGAAGAGGTACGGTTGCATGAGGCGGCTCAGTGCAGCAGTGGCAGGGGAAGAGTAGCGCGCAACTACAGCGTCGTACAAGGAGCACTCCTGTACTGACTAAAGTGCGCGTGCTCAGTGATAGGCAGGTGGCGACGCACAGCAAGACGTGCAGCAACGTCGCGCGTGGCCCACTGGGAGCGAACAGTGGCGTCAGCATCAGCAGCAGGAGCAGGAGAGGCGCCAGAGGTGAGGTCAAAGAGAGAGAGACCGTCTGCCCTATCGCACTGTAAGAACAGCTGCAGGTCGTCGACCCAGACGTCAAAGTCAATGGCTCGACCCTCAGCGTCAAAAGCGAGGACACTAGGGGTAGCCATGACAACAGTAGACCAGCAGTGCAAGCAGTAGGGAAAGGGCAGTGCAATGAGAGAGGTGCTGTGCTCAGCGGACATGGCTGCTCGGCGGCTCGGCGGTAGGGCGGCTCGCCGGCTCGGCGGCTCGGCTGCTGGGCGGCTCAGCGGCTCGACTGCTGGGCGGCTCGGCTGCACGGCGGCTCGGCTGATGGGCGGCTGGGCGGCCCGGCTGCAGTGCGGCTCGGGTGCAGGGCGGCTCGGCTGCAGGGCGGCTCGGCGGCTCGGCGGCTCGGCTGCTCTGCTGCTAGGCGGCTCGGTAGTGCTGCTGCAGGGCGGCATGGCGGTCGGCGGCTCGGCTGGGTGAGGTGGCCCGCGCGGCTCGGGTGGCGGGCGGCGCTGCAGCAGTTGACGGGGCCGCAAGGAAGGGCGGCGGAGCCACAGGTGAGGGCGACGGGGCCTCAGTGGAGGGCGGCGGGGCCGCAGGTGAGGGCGACGGGGCCGCAAGTGAGGGCGACGGGGCCGCAAGTGAGGG
Organism: Closterium sp. NIES-65; assembly: GCA_948144175.1. NCBI lineage: Eukaryota > Viridiplantae > Streptophyta > Zygnematophyceae > Desmidiales > Closteriaceae > Closterium > Closterium sp. NIES-65. The sequence continues at coordinate 2,994,552 of CANXME010000742.1, read as the reverse complement.
CGGGGGGGGCCGCAAGTGAGAGCGGCGGGGCCGCAGGTCAGGGCGACGGGGCCGCAACTGAGGGTGGCGGGGCCGCAAGTGAGGGCGGCGGGGCCGCAACTGAAGGCAGCGGGGCCGCAAGTGAGGGCGACGGGGCCGTAACTGAGGGGGGCGGGGCCGCAAGTGAGGGCGGCGGGGCCGCAGGTGAGGGCAGCGACGGGCCGCAACTAAGGGCGGCGACGGGGCCGCAATCGAGGGCGGCAGGGCCGCAAGTGAGGGCGGCGGGGCCGCAAGTGAGGGAGGCGGGGCCGCAGGTGAGGGCGGCGACGGGCCGCAATTGAGGGCGGCGAGGGCAGCAAGTGAGGGCAGCGGGGCCGCAGGTGAGGGCGACGACGGGCCGCAACTGAGGGCGGCGACGGGGCCGCAACTGAGGGCGGCGACGGGCCGTGAAGGGCGGCGACGGGCCGAGTAAGGGCGGCGCAAGGGAGGCCTCTAGGGGCGATGCGACGTGGCTGCTAGGGCGGCTCGACGAAGGCTGAGAGGGGAGCGCGACTCGGGGAGCGCACTCCGGGCAGGAGAAAAAAAAACTTTCGATGTGGTGGGCCCTAGGCACAGTTCCCACGAGGGAACTTGCTCGATACCATGAGAAACTTGGAACGAGAATGAAATGACTAAGTGAAAGTTGGGTACAAATAGAAACCCTAGAAAACTGTACCCCATATGTGCTACCCCACTATAGCCTACAATGGCTACATCATATAAATCTGACAGATAGGGCAGACGGACTCTCCCTGTTCGATCTCACCTCTGGTGCCTCTCCTGCCCCGCCTGCTACTGCTGACAGCACTGTTCGCTCACAGTGGGCCACACGCGATGCTGCTGCCTGTCTTGCTGTGCGTCGTCACTTACCGACCACTCAGCGTGCGCACTTTAGCCAGTACAAGAGTGCTAAGACCTTGTACGACACTGTAGTTGCACGCTACTCTTCCCCTGCCACTGCTGCGGTGTGCCGCCTCATGCTACCGTACCTCTTCCCTGACCTTGCTGCCTTTCCCACAGTCACTGACCTCATTACGCACCTTCGCACTAGTGACACTCGCTACCGCGCTGCGCTTCCTGCTGAGTTCTGTGCCAAGAACCCCCCCCCCCATGTACATCACCCTCTACTACAAAGTCACCCGGCTCCGTGACTCCCTTCGCTTAGATAGAGACCACTTCCTCTCAGTTTGCCCCACCACACTCACCGTTGACCTCCTCGAGGAGTAACTCCTAGCAGCGGAGAAGAGCATAGTCGCTGTAGGAGCCTCTCGTGGTGACCCTCACACCCCCGTCTTTGAGGGGTTTTCCCCTTCCCCCCTCTTGCCCTCTATTGCTTCTACTGCTGCGACCGGCCTCGTTGGTTTCGAGTCGGTCGGCGTTGCGTCTACCCCTAGCGGGAGACGCCGCACCGACAAAGGCAAGGGGGGCAAGGGCGCTGGAGGGGCTGGCGGGGGCGGTGGAGGTGGTGGTGGAGGCAGTGGAGGGGGTGGGGGTGGTGGTGAGAGTGGTGGCGGGGGTGAAGGTGTTGGCGACAACAATGGAGGCGGAGGAGGCGGCGGCGGTGGCGGAGGGAGCGGAGGTGGCGGAGGTGGCGGAGATGGCGGAGGCGGCGGAGGTGGCGGACGAGGTGGCGGCAGCGGCTATGCGCAGAGGAGTGGGTCCGGTGGTGGTCCGCGCCAGCAGCAGCAGCGCACTCGTGAGACCCTGTCCCCTCAGTAGCTTCGTGAGTGGTACGCTGCGCGTCAGCGCGGTGGGGGTACTGGTCCCTGCACCTACGTCCTCCGTACCGGCGACCGCGCTGGTGAGCAGTGCGGGGGCCCGCACTCCACCCAGCGCTACTCTGGCCGCCTGTCGGACGCGTGGCGTCACCAGTTCCCTGAGGCGTTAGAGATCCCTCGCTGGGGAGAGTTGTCAAAGGCGGGGGTTGCTATCTTTGATCTAGATTATGATGCTATTCTTGCCTGACCCGGGCATTGAGGCTGCTGCTCTAGGTGCTGGTGAGGTTGCTGCTCTAGGTGCTAGTGCGTCTGCTGCCCCAGGTGCTGGTGAGTGTGCTCTCTCAGGTACCACGTCGGCTCAGGCCTTACACACCTTCACCCTTGAATCGGTTGCTTCCCGCTCCTTCTTTCGAGACCGCACCACTCTTATGCCGCTTAGTCGGCCGGTTGCAGTCTCCGTGGCGGACCCCTCTGGGGGTCCTGTCCTTGCTAGCTTCTCCACTGTCTTACCATGCCTGGCAGCCCCCTCTGGCACCCTGTCAGGTCTCTACCTCCCCTTGTTCACTATGAACTTTGTGAGTGGAGCTGATCTACAGGATAGGGGGGTTGACCAGTTCACTCCTGCGAGCCAGCGGGTGACCCACTACACGTGTGCTCGGACAGGCCGACACTTAGCCACGTTCACCCGTCGGCCAGGGTCTGACGAGAAGTGAGAATGGATGAATCAACTAAGAAACAGTTGGGTACAAGTCCTAACCCTAATTGGGTTGTACCCCTTATGGGCTACCCCACTACAGCCTACACAATGTATAAGCTATAATGTTCTGACACACCCCCATAGGCAAAGTGGGGGAGAACAAGCGGTCACAAGACCAGTCAAACAAAGCAAAGCAAGCTCAGGGTGGATCACAAAGTCACCACACAGTCCGAGCACAAGAGTAAGGCCACAAGGCCAGTTCACATGCAAGAACATATATATAAAGGTAAATAAGCAAGTGCAGGTATAGAAAGAGTACAGTACAAACAAGATCAAGAAGTGAGCAAATGAGGCCACGTAGGCACAAGACCTAGCAAAGTATAGAAGCGCTGATGATCACAAGGCGGAAGGGCCTTGGTGAAGATATCAGCAGTGTTGGCCTCAGAGGCCACGTAGGTGAGGCGGAGCTGACCACGCTGCTGCAGCTTACGAGCCAGGAAGTAGCGGAGAGCAATGTGCTTCGTTCAGTGCTCCAGTCTATGCTCCCGACACAAGGCCAGCAAGGCCTTCTTGTCTACGTACAGAACTGGAGGAGAACGAGGCGGCTCTCCTAGGCCAGTCAGCAAGGAGGTGACTTTGTTGACTACTTTCATACCTTCTCTCCCACCCCGGAGATAACCACTCTTCGGGTGCTCCAGCACATAGCCGCTCAGTGCGACTACGAGCTTCACTCTCTTGACATCAGCACAGCTTTTCTGCAGGGCAGTCTGCACGAGGAGATCTGGTTGCGCCGCCCACCTGGCTTCACTGGGTCGTTTCCTCCTAGTACCCAGTGGAGCCTCCGGCGGCCAGTCTACGGTCTCCGCCACGCGCCCCGTGAGTGGCACGACACACTGAGGACTACACTTGCGGCTCTTGGGTTTGCTCCTTCTACTGCCGACCCGTCGCTGTTTCTGCGCACCGACACGTCTCTGCTGCCGTTTTACATCCTCGTGTACGTCGACGACTTGGTCTTTGCCACTGCTGACACTGCTGGACTCGCCCACGTGAAGTCCGAGCTGCAGAAGAGACACATGTGCACAGACCTGGGTGAACTGCGCAGCTACCTTGGCTTGCAGATCACCCGGGACAGAGCACAGCGCACCATTACCCTGACTCAGTCACACATGGTGCAGCAGGTCCTTCAGCGCTTCGACTTCACGTACTCCTCGCCTCAGGCCACTCCTCTGTCTACTCGCCACTTGCTCTCAGCTCTGCCTTCGGATGAGTCCGTAGAGCCGAGTGGCCCGTACCCAGAGCTTGTTGGCTGCCTCATGTACCTGATGACCTGCACACGACCTGACCTTGCATACCCTCTTAGCATCTTGGCACGCTATGTTGCTCTTGGGAGACACAGACCAGAGCACATGGCTGCAGCGAAGAGGGTGTTGCGCTACTTGTACAGTACGTCGGGCATGGGGCTAGTGCTTGGAGGGCGACATCGGGTGGTCCTCACAGGTCACGCAGACACTTCTTGGGCAAACGACCAGGCTACGCAGCGGTCGTCACAGGGTTACACCTTCAGCCTTGGCTCCGGCTCTGTTTCGTGGCAGTCTACCCGCTCGTCTTCTGTTCTCGGCTCCAACTATGAGGCTGAGATCTATGCGGGGGCCATGGCTGCACAGGAGCTACGTTGGCTCACCTACCTGCTCACTGGCCTAGGAGAGCCGCCTCGTTCTCCTCCAGTTCTGTACGTAGACAACAAGGCTATGCTGGCCTTGTGTCGGGAGCACAGACTGGAGCACAGAACGAAACACATTGCTCTCCGCTACTTCCTGGCTCGTGAGCTGCATCAGCGTGGTTAGCTACGCCTTGCTTATGTGGCCTATGAGGCCAACACTGCTGATATCTTTACCAAGGCACTTCCGCCTTGTGATCATCAGCGCTTCTGTACGATGCTAGGTCTTGTGCCTACTTGGCCTCACTTGCTCACTTCTTGACCTTGCTTGTACTGTGATCTTTCTATACCTGCACTTGCTTGTTTACCTTCATATATGATATTGCATGTGAACTGGCCTTGTGGCCTTGAACTTGTGCTCGGACTGTGTGGTGACTTTGTGATCCACCCTGAGCTTGCTTTGCTTTGCTTGACTGGTCTGGTGACCTCTTGTTCTCCCCCACTTTGCCTATGTGGGTGTGTCAAACTCATATCATATAGCTTGTCTCGTGATACGAAGTTAATCAGCAACTTCTGGAAGAACCTCTGGGAGCAGTTCAGGACCAGGCTATAGTTTAGCTAATCGTACCACCCCGAGACGGACGGCTAAACGGAGCGGACCAACCAAACCATGGAGCAGCTGATCTGCGCCACATGGGACGAACCGACAACATGGGAGGAGCAGCTGCTGCTGAAACTTCTTCTCATCACACTCAATGGGCAAATCGTGTCTTGTTTCCGCTTTTTCTGAAGCTTGTCCCTTGTTCTGTGTCAGAATCCCAACCACTAGACCATTGGGATAAAAAGGCCTATTAAGTAGCGGGTCAGTGCGCCCATAACCCCCCAGGCCAACGTGCCTGTAACCCTTCCCTAGGATCAATCGGGGATCATTAGTGGACCTCTGACATTCTGTTCTCCCTCCCCGCAAAACAATCTTAATTCATGAAATATGCGCTTCTTGATTTTATTTTGAGGCGCCTGTTGCAGAGAAGGGTACTGAGCTTGGTAAGTTGGCCAACTTACCAAGCTGAGTACCCTTCCTGCAACAGCTGCAGATTTTCAAACCTTTTTACTGAACTCCGTCCCCCATTCTTTCTCTCCGCGTGACATTTCTTCATGAGACCGGCGCTTCTTGATCTCATTCCCATCCACCTAAAAAAAAATTCCAGCTCTCTTATCTCCCACAAAGTTTTTTTTTTTTTTTTTTTTTTTTTTTTTTTTTTTTTTTTTACAGTCGTCTATTTTCCCTTGTTCCGCCTTCACCTCCCCCCCTCCCCCCCTTTCCGTCCCTCCCTCCCGCACCTCCTCTGTTCCTCCCTGTGCTTGTTCTTTTCTACTTTGTCTGCCACGCATACTCTCCTTGTCTGTGTGTCTGCCTGCATGACTCGCTGGGCGGCGGTCACCTTCTCTAATGTCATAATGCACTCTGCGACGACTCGCTCGATTACATCTTTCCATGAGCCACTATGAAAAAAACCCACTACACTACACTACTGTATAACTACATAGATGGTTGTGTTTCATGTGATTCAGTTTGAGCTTATCCGCCGGTCAAATGATGCAACGTGGTCGCTCAACTGGGTTGCCGGGGCAGCGTGAAACTTAATTAACATGGTATCTTTCTAATTTTGTTCTACCTTCTCTTACATGGTAGTGGATCTATATGTATATGCGCCCCTACCATACAATCAAAGTAAAACATTCAAGCAAATATGGAAGAATGCCACTTTTTGTAATCCGAGACATTATGCGCGCGGATGGTTCGGCCATTTGCAATGGGTACGGCATTGTTTATGCATCTTGGGTGACATGTTATTGGTTATGTGGAGCTAGCATAAATTTGAGTCAGGTGGGAGGAGGTTATCTATAAAGCAGTTAGTGTTCACAGAAACATTTGCATTGTTAGTGAGCAGGAGAGTGTAGGCTCCTTTCTCGCCAAATGACACAGTCACAACAGATTCTGTCCGATTTTGATGCCCTTTCTTGTGTTTAGGGCTGCCCTAACAGTTCCCGGTAGCGCCGTCGCCGTATAGTTTTATTCCAACAAAATTTCCCGCTTAATGTATCGTCCACATTTAGGGGAAAATTGTTGCTCGCAAAAATCGTTGTTAGGGGCCAAACTAGGCGCGGTATGAACCACTAAGAGAAGAAATTGAGAACAAAATCATTTTCATCCTTTTTGTGCTACGTCAGCTGTTACACAGTGTTTTCAAGTGGCGGTATCAGACAATTTTGCGCTGCAGAAATGGAGTATGACGGCTTTACATACAATCGCATAGGGTTACCAGACTATTTTGCATGGCTATGATGTTGGCCTGAAATTGTGGGTGGGCTACATTCATGTTTGCTCTAAAAATTACGGGTCTTTCATGTGGAAGCTCGAGCTGTACGTAGTTGACCTGTTTTGAATGGTGCTACTCTGTACAGCTCATTATTCTCTACAGTGGTCGTTCAAGATGGACGCTAGTGACCTAGATCATTATAGGGGGTGGCATGGTGGAAGGGTTGAACGGATGAAATTTTGAGCTGGCGAGCATTTTTAAACCCTTTAGAATACCAGGCGCGGTTACATTGTACCCCCAGAACCTGAACCTACATTGCAAAATGATTCTTTCTACACTCCACCCTCCCATACTCAGCTTTCCTGACTTGCAAAATTTCCGACACTTACAGTGGAAGCTGTTGATTTGTCAGGGGTTTCCGAAGTGGTTTGCTGTTGCTGCTTCCTCCAATTGGAAGCCACGACAAAATATTTTAACGCGTTGCCTTATCCCTGGTGGTTCCTTGTCACGCCGGTCGTAACGGACAACAAGAATGACATGTGATGTGAGGACCTGTAAAACGAGGTGCTTCTACTGTACAAGCAGTCCTTCGTCCAGGCAGTGACCGACGATACTGTCCGCCGGTGAATTTACCGCGGCCCAGGTGTATCTCCTCCACAGCGGCCAAAACAATGTCGACGGGAACTTTGTGCCGTACTGCAGTTCTAGAGTGTGTCTTCAGGAAAATCACAAACGGAAACGAATTGGAAGCAACGTTCATGAAGAAACCGTCGACTGTTGCCATGACACAGCAAACCCACAGATCTGGCGCCCGAATTTTGAGTTCGCAAATTTTATTCGTCCCCGTTGTTACACCTGGGTTGACGAATTTGTGTTTTGTGTCAGCAAGGGGGCTGTGTCATTGGCTGCTCATGATGATTTGCCGAACCCAGCCAAATCAAAGCAGCCAGCCCATGCCCAGCAAAACCGCCAGTATGTACAGTCGCCAGTGAGTGTGTATAGACTTGCATACCACTAGCAAGGACAATCCTGACATGACACGACGAGATGACCACCACCTTTTCAACAACAGCAGCAGAGCTGAGTGAGGTGGCATTGAGGGATGTTGATTTTGGCACGGCGCAGCCAGAGCCAGTGCCCGATGGTGGATGCAACGTTAGCGGCTTGATTGAGATCCCCCTCCCCTTTCAGCTGCCCGTGCAGGCCTTGCTGTCCTTGTACTGTACAGTGTAGTACAGTCCCGAAAGGGAATCCAAATGCCATGTGTTTCCGAGATCTGTGCTGTTTATCAGCTTGGTAGCACCCTCTTCATCTTTCCACCGCTTCAGCAGCACACTAATCTTTGGTACAACGCGGTCTGAAGCTGTAACAAGTGGCGGATGTCGTTCAGGTTTTTTCAACCCTACTGAACCACGCATAGGCGAACAAGTGGCGGGCAACGCGTGCACAAACTCTACCACGATTTTCCTAGCAACCATCGTCTCTCCATACCACTTACGCTAGTAGGCGCCTCGATCACCCAGATTGTGGCGTCGCAGTCTGACCCTTAGTAGTAATCGTCATCAAGAAACGTCTAGCTCGAGAAATGCGACTTACTGGCAGAAGACATCGACACTCACGACGCAGTGGACTTGACCGATGACTGCGCCGTACCCTGCGCCAGCGGCGCCGACAACGACAACCCTGTTAAGAATGAAGCGGAAAAACGTAGATGAGAATAAAACGGATCATCACACAGACCTTTCTCGCAAAGCGCCGAACGCTGTTGCGACATTTCGTGGCGACGCGGCTCGACCTGACGGCGTTGCTAACTTAGTCGCAGTGAAGCCAAAATCGCCATCTCATCGCACTTCTCCCCATTTCTCTGCATCGTACTATAGCACGGGCACCGGAAGCGGAAGCAGAATAAGGAATTGCGGCGCGGGCCGACGGTCCTCGAAAGGCGGCGGAAGCAGCGGCGGCGATAGTACCACCACTAGCGAGGCGATTCGTCAAGCCGAGGGAAAAAAGCTGCGTGCTGCACTCGTGCCAACTTGTTTACCAGAGGATGGTTATTCCTGGCTTAAATATGGCGAGAAACCGCTCATGAACCAGCCCAATTGCCTGCGGTAAGTACCCGCCTGCAATGCTAAAATATGATATTATTTTTTTCGCTGGAAAGTTACCAATAATCATCTCAGGTGTACTGAATGCTCCCGTGCTCAATCCATCAGGTCGTACTTCCGTTGCGCGGGTTCAGGCTTGGCAGGAGCAGAGCCTTGCCGTGCGAAACGAACCGTCGATTGGCGAGTCGACACGCAACCGGCGAGTTTCCATGTTTCGTTCACCGGCGAGCACAATCACAGCCCGCCGCGACACAACCCCTCGTCAGCTTTCCCCACAACTCTTACCTCCGCCAGTTCTGCTGCCCCGGAATCAAGTGTTAGCGAAACTGGTGGTTTGTTACGGGCGAACTCGGCGACTGGTGTGTCGACAAGTAAATTGGGGCACAGCGATAATGGAGCGACCTCTGTTTCCCGTCGCAAGCCGAACCACGGGTTTCGGAAACTTCCGATGGTTGCGTTGGCGCTCACTAAGACTGTCGCAGCTGCGAATGTTTCGAGCACGAAGACGAGAGCTGTGGCTGGCGACACTCCTGGCGATGATTCTGATACCTCCGGAGCTGCTGGTTACCGGTCGAGCAACTACACTGACAGCAAGCAAAATCCCTACACCTACATTTCCAACCAAAATCGTAAAATCGCTCCATCCAAAATAATTTCTAAATTTCCTAACTCCTCCGCTTCATTGGCATTTTCTGGTGTCCCTCCTGCCGGACAGTATTGCAGAAGTGACGATGGACAGCAGCAGCTGTATACTACATCAAGCCAGCAATCTCAGCATCAGACTAAGCCTGAGCAACAGCAATCCAGCCAATGCATACAGGCACAGACTCAAAACCAATTGGAGCCATACCATCGTTCACGCTCACGCTTTCCTGCTGCGCCATCCGAGTCCGAATCACCGGGTTTCGAAGCTAAGCCTTTCCCCGCAGCTCCTCAGTGTTTCGAAGAAGCCGCCACGCCGGTAGAATTGCCACCACCAGCACCAACAGCAGCCTTCATTCCTGTCCAAGCAGAGATTTTTATTCCTCCTATCCCAAAGCCTGCTGCTCCTCAGCAGCCGGCTGCTTCAGCATCTGCTGTCCTCTCATCTCCCCAGTCATCCCCTATACAAGCAACCTCCAAACAGCCTCATCCACACCACCATTCTCCTCTTCACTCAGCTCTTCCTCACTCACCCACTGCTGCTGTTCCCCCTGATCTCACCACCTCTGCAGTTTGTTCCTGCACCTCCCAATGTTTGGAATCAGGGTTGCATCAGTACCAGCCAACTTACCAAGCTCAGTACCCTTCCTTGCAACAGCTGCAGCAGCAGCATCCGTTCAAGCCACCTTACCATGCTCAGCAGCAGCAGCAGCAGCAGCAGCAGCAGCAGCAGCAGCAGCAGCAGCAGCAGCAGCAGCAGCAGCAGCAGCAACTTCAACCACGTTACCAGGCCTATCAGCAGCATCAACATCAGCACCAGCACGAGCACCTGCAACAAGGGCTCCAACCACCTTACCAGGCTCATCTACCATCCCAGCAACAGCAGCAGCAACAGCAACAGCAACAGCAGCAACAGCAGCAACAGCAACAGCCGCAGCAGCAGCAGCAGCAGCAGCAGCAGCAGCAGCAGCAGCAGCAGCAGCAGCAGCAGCAGCAGCAGCAGCAGCAGCAGCAGCAGCAGCAGCAGCAGCAGCAGCAGCAGCAGCAGCAGCAGCAGCAGCAGCAGCAGCAGCAGCAGCAGCAGCAGCAGCAGCAGCAACTTCAACCACGTTACCAGGCCTATCAGCAGCATCAACATCAGCACCAGCATGAGCACCTGCAACAAGGGTTCCAAGCACCTTACCAGGCTCATCTACCATTCCTGCCGCATCAGCAGCAGCAGCAACAGCAGCAGCAACAGCAACAGCAACAGCAGCAGCAGCAGCAGCAGCAGCAGCAGCAGCAGCAGCAGCAGCAGCAGCAGCAGCAGCAGCAGCAGCAGCAGCAGCAGCAGCAGCAGCAGCAGCAGCAGCAGCAGCAGCAGCAGCAGACCCTTCCCTTACCTCCCCTTCCTCCAGCTTCTGAGACGCGTCAAATGCCCCAACCACCACAGCAGCAGCATCTCTCCTTTCAATCCTCCCCTCCACCTCTCCCAGTACAGCCATCACCAGCACCACCAGCTCTCTCACCTTCGTCTCAACCATGCCTCCAGCCACCACCTCTTCAGCCACCACTTCCTCGTTCTTGCGATGCAGCTACCCTGCCATATTCACCCCCTGCATATGTATCTGCTGCATATCCACCTGCACCATATGCACCTTCCCCGTACGCGCCCGCACCGAGCCAGCCAGTGTCCGTGCCTGCAACGAAGCCCGCCCACTGCTGCTGCAGCTGCAGCTGTGTTGAAGCAAGTCCCGGAGTGCCCCCTCACCTTTCCATGCCCACCGATGCAACGCAAGAAACGGTGGAACGTTTTGAGAAATTTCAAATCACAGCCCCAGCAGCAGTGGTGGCGTCAGCACCAGCAGCGGAGGCGGCGGCGGCAGCGGCAGCACCGGTAGCACCAGACTGCTTGCTCACAGCAGTGGCTCAGCACATGAGCCTGCCTCCGCCCTCCTGTTCTCAACCACTGCTTATGGCATCTCTGCGTTCAACAAGGGAGCCTGCTTTCGAGAACTCTCAAGGAGAACCAGTTTTGCCGAAGCTCGCCTATTGTCAAAGCGCTTCTCTGGCTTTTTCAGTGAGTCAATCTTTCGAGAATTCTTGGAGACCAGCAAACCTGAAACCGCCCACCTGCTTTCAACTTTCATCTGTTCCCTTAGCATCAGGCCATGCTTTTCAGGTTTCTCAGAAATTTCATGCTCTGCCAAATGTTACGGCTGAGATTCCTGGTAACCACCATGAGCGAGGCCGTCACCACCTGGACAGCAGCAGTTATAATGTGGGTTCGGCTGTTAATATGGTTACAGAGTTACCACCAATGGAGGCTCCTGCACCTTTTCTGCAGGTCTCGAGTGCTGCAGCGGGATTTTCAAGTGAGCATGCTCGGCTTGCTTGCACCACCATTCCTGCTAACGAATTAGCTACACGATTCAATGCAATGGCTGATCTGTCCCCGCTTCAGAGCGATTCAGTTGAAGCTGCAAGAGGACCTGGTCTTCCAGCTGCTCAAGGTGGCATTTTTGCCTCAGCTAATGAAATGCTAGAAGATATTTTTGGGGGCTGCAGTAATGGAGGCGACAAGGAGGAGGTAGGGAATATTAGTGAGTTGTCTCCTGTGGGGAGCAACGTTACAGAAGATGCCAACGGATCTTTGTTTGACATAGACATAACAAATGACGAGGTCCTCTGGTTTGATCCTTTAGCTGATCTTGGTTGTCATGCCAATGACAAAGTACAGTAGCAAATTTGCAAGCATTGCTTTTGTTTTCATTTTAACTTGATATTTCTCTTTGCTAGTACCGTACCGGTATGTATATCAGGACTTACTTTTTCTGAACCCAAACCCTTGTTTTTGCAAGGTGATAGTATTACCTTACTTGGCTGAGATATTTGTTTGCTATATGTACATTTATATCCGCAGTGTACGTAAGTCCCAAGAATCATTCTGTAAAGATGTTTTCGGCATTCCTTACTGCGTTCATCGACATCGCGTACATCAGCAGCCGTTGTTCGCCCGTTACTGCTAACGGGGCTTCGCCAACTTCGCGCGCACTTTTTTACCAAACCATGCACCGCTGGCCGGCCGAGTCGGCCTACGCTTCGGGACTATCCCAAACCTCGATGCTAGCCTAGCACCAGCTAGCTCGCACGCGCCGCGTTACCGTTTGCATGTTTCACGTAACAAGCACAATCATAGACACAAGGCACGCAGGGAGAAGGAGCACGTTAAGCATCACAACACGGAAGTGTGGGGCAACCCCCGAGCGTGGCTAGCATACGATCTTGTCAGAACATATGCTTATATGTTGTTCGTTATGCTATGCTGTAGTGGGGCACTCATAAGAGAGTACAATAACTTTCGGTTTTCCCTCTTTTACTTCTCGGCATTTTCATCAATGCCACAGCCACAGTAAAAGAGGGAAAACCGAAAGCAGCTGCAGCTGCAGCGCCTTCAGCCACTGCTACGCCTACTACGGCTACAGCCACTGTAGCATCTCCAGCCAAAGCCACAGCTGCAGCCGCTACAGCCATAGCTGCTGTTGCGCTTGCTGCTACGACAGCTGCTGTTTCTGCCCGCTGCCGTTACAGCCGCTACCTCTGCAGCTACAGCCGTTGCTGTAGCATGCTGCAGCCACTGCTTGCTGCCTAGCGCTGCAGCTGCTAGTGCTGCCTAGCGTTGCCCTGCCATGCCTGGCCGCCGCCAGCACTGCCCCACACGCTGCCCAGCACTGCCCTGCCAAGCTGCAGCTGCTGTCTGCTGCTGTCGCCACTGCTACCGGCCATTGCCGCTACTGCTGCCGGCCGCTGCCACTGCTGCCCTGCCTGCACGCGCTGCCGAGTGCTACCCTGCCCTGCCTGGATGCTGCCAGCACTGCCCTACACGCCGCCCAGTGCTGCCCTGCCCTGCCTGGCCACCGCCAGTGCTGCCCCACACGCTGCCCAGCGCTGTCCTGCCAAGCTGCAGCTATTGCATGCTGCTGTCACCACTGCTGCCGGCCACTGCTGCTACTGGTGTCGGCCGCTGCCACTGCTGCCTTGCCTGCACGCGCTACCGAGTGCTGCCCTGCCCTGCCTGGCCGCTGTCAATGTCAACGGGAGTTGTGTGTTGGCCCCGTCCTTGCTTGGGCAGAGCCGACTTCGTGGTCGGGTGTGAGGGGAGCAGCCGACCTGGAGCAGTGGGCGAGCTGGTTGACGAGGAGGTCGACCTGCACGGGGGCCACTACACGGGCGCCGACTTCAGAGTGGCGCTGACTTCAGGGAGGTCGACCTGCGGAGGGCGTCGACTTGGTGACGCCAACTTGGGGCAGCCGGCTTGGGTGGTCGGCTGACAGGACTGTTGGTCGACCTGGTGGTCGGTCGACGAGGCCTGCTCGTCGACTTGGTGGTTGGTCGACCAGGCATGATGTTGACCTGGTGGTCGACCAAGCATGGTGGTCAACATCGACCACGACAAAGGAGACTCAAGATACCAAGAAGCTGGGAGTCGAGGAGTAGGGCGTCAATTTGGTGATGCCGACTTCGGGTAGCCGACTTGGGTGGTCGGTTGACAACTGTGCTGGTCGACGTGGAGCTTGCCAACTAGGAGTGACGTCGACCTGGAGCTAGTCAACTAGGGGTGTGGTCGACCTGGTGAGGTCGACTAGAGGTGGCCATCGACTTGGGAGGTCGACGGGCACATACGTGAGCAGCTGGTCGACGTGGTTGCCCGGTCGACCAGGTTACCTGGGTGACGAGGTTCTGCGGAGGAGTGCGAACGCAGAGATCACACGAGCATCAATGCATAGCCCGTAGTCTAGCTCCCGTTGTAGTAGTTATCTCCGCAATCAACGCTGCCCTGCCCTTCCTGGCCGCAGCCAGCGCTGCCCCGCACGCTGCCCAGCGTTGCCTTGCTCTGCCTGACTGCGGCCCGCGCGCGCCTGCTGCTAGCGTGCCCTGCTGCCAGCACTGCCCCTACTATCAACGCACCCTGCTCCTAGCGTGCGCCCTGCTGCCCACGCACCATACTGCCTGCGCGCCATGCTGCTAGTGCGCGCCCTGCTGCCCGCGCGTGCTCTGCTGCCCACGCACCCGACTGCCCAATGCACGTGCCCAGCCACTGCCTCCACAACCACTCCAACAGTTGCTACTATTGTTGCGGCCACAGCACCTGCACTACAGCGACTACCGCTACTGCTACACCTGCAGCAGTCGCTACTGTCGCCCTTGCGCTGCTGCTACTGTCTGCCACTGCTTGTCATAACCACTGTCACAGTCGTAGCATCGACTGGGGGTGGACAACAGCAGCAACAACGTCAGCCAGAGAACTTATCGCCGCAGTAGCTTCGCGAGTGGGTTATTTGGGTGAGGCCGCTCTGGTTGGGGTATTGGTGCAGGAGGTGCTGGAGGTACTGGACAGCAGCGGCAGTCTTGTCGCCAGGAGACTCTCTCGCTGCAGCAGCTTCGTGAGTGGTTTATTCGGCGAGGCTGCTCTGGTTGGGGTACTGGTTCTGGAGGTACTGGACAGAAGCAGCAGTCTCGTCGACAGGAGACTCTCTCGCCGCAGCAGCTTTGGGAGGGGGTTTATCAGCGATGCGGCCTTGGTGGTTTAGAGGCTACTAGTCTAGGTGCTGTTGAGCCTGCTAGCACAGGTGCAGCCCCTGCGGAGGCTCTGCACCACAGTCACACCGCTCACTAGACCTGTGCAAGTCACTCTGCTGACCCCTCTAGGGGCCCACTAGTAACACGTGCCTCCACCGTTCTCCCGTATCGGCAACCCCTTCCAGCTCGCTTCCATGTCTCCACCTCCCCTAATTCACTACGAATTTGGTGAGTAACCACGTCCTCCTAGACCAGTTTGCCATTGTCACTACTCTTGGGGGTGAGCTTGTCACTACTTTGGCGCCCACCTCACCACGTTCATTCGGAGACCCGGGTCTGGCCTGTACACACTGACCACTGAGTCCGCACAGGTAGCTGCGTCTGGTCAGGTGGCTACGTTGGGTCAGTTAGATACGTCTTGCCCGTGTCAAGCTCTCACGGACTAGATTCTCCTCTGGCACCACCGTCTTGGTCACCCCTCCCTGCCACGTCTGCGTAACATGCACTCCCGTCTCCTTATCTTTGGCCTCCCCAAGTCCCTGCCCCCGCTTCCGCATTCGCCTGCACTGCCGTGCCTTCCATGCGTCGAGGGGCGGCAGCGCACCGCTCCTCACTCCTCCTCGTTTCCTCGAACCCCTGTTCCTCTACAGACTCTCCACATGGACGTGTGGGGCCCAGCCCGCGTGAGTGGAGCAGAACGCGAGCGCTACCTTCTGCTGGTTGTTGACAACTACACGCTCCACACTATGGTCTTCCCCGTGCGGAGCAAGGCAGATGTCCCCAGTGTCTTGATCCCCTGGATCCGCACTGTTTGTCGCCAGCTCCCCGTACGTTTCTGTCAGGACCTTCCGGTTCTGTGTCTGCACTCTGACAGAGGCGGTAAGTTTTCGTGCCTGCCTCCTTGAGGCTTTTTGTCGTGAGGAAGGCATAACCTAGCCGTTTACACTTCCAGCCTCTCCGCAGCAGAATGGGGTTGCTGAGCGCCGCATTGGCTTGATCATGGAGGTTGCTCGCACCTCCATGATCCATGCAGTTGCTCCCCAAATTCTGTAGCCGTTTGCGGTCGTATACACCGTGCATCAGCTCAACCTCTGGCCCCGTGTCTCTGTGCCAGAGACCTCGCCTACACTGTGTTAGACGAGGGAGGTTGGCGATGCATCGGCGTTTTGGGTCTGAAGTTCGCATGCCCTTGTCCGCGATACCATGGCGGACAAGCTCTTTTCTCGCACCATTTGCTGTGTCTTCCTTGGTTCCACCCCTGACACGCCTGGCTAGCAGTTTTACCACCCAGTGTTGCATCGCGGCCTGCCCTCCTAGGACGTCACCTTCGACTGGTCGGTTTGGTACTACCGTCTCTACCCCCACCGCCATACCCCCACCGCCATACCCCCATCCCCTCCCCCCGCCTCTCATCCTGGTCCCAAGTCCTAGAAGTGGCGAGACGAGTGAGCCCAAGTGCGCACATGTAGAAACGGTGTGGTGCACAAAGGAGAGCCTTGGTGAAAGTGTCAGCAAGGTTGGCAGTAGCGGCCACCTTGCAAAGGCAGAGGAAGCCAGACTGTACCAGCTCGTACACGAAGAAGTAGCGGACCTCGACGTGTTTGCTGCGAGCGTGTTGGATAGGATTTTCAGTGAGGTGAATCATGCGCGCACTATCACAGGAGAGTGTCACAGAGGGCTGAGAGTGATCAAGCTCAGCAAGGAGAAACGAGAGCCAGCGAGCCTCCTTAGCCGCCAATGTGCCTGCGTACAACTCAGCCTCGCAAGTGGAAAGACAGACAGAGGATGAACGAGTGGAGCGCCAGCTGATGAGGCCACTGCCAAGAGTAAAACCATAATCCTGAGAGGAGCGGCGATTAGGGCAAGAATCAGGGTAGGAGTTATCACTGTAACCAGAAAGAATGGGGGGAGAAGAGCCACCAAGAGTGAATGCAAGATCAGAGGTAGCACGGAGATAGCGGAGAAAGCCGTCTGGCAGCCGCCTAGTGCACATCAGTGTGGTGACCAAGGCCAACAAAACGAGAGAGGACACCGAGGGGATAAGCAAGATCGGGACGAGTGCATATCATAGCATACAAGAGTGACCCAACGAGCTCAGAATAGGGTCGCAAAACTGAGGAGGGAGCGGGAACGGAATGGGCAGTAAGCTGATGGTTAGTGGGAAGAGGCGTGGAAACAGGCTTGGCATGTGACATTTCAAAGTGCTCAAGAATGGAGTGGATGTAGAAGGATTGAGAGAGAGAGATGGTGCGTGCAGCACGATTACGACGGATCTCCATGCCGAGGTAATGAAGAAGCTTGCCAAGATCCTTGCATAGGAGGTGCGCTTAGAGGTCCTGCTTGATAGCGTCAAGGTCGGCAAATTTTTCAGCGAGGAGCACCAAGTCATTGACATAGGCAAGAATGTAAAGTATGTGGGGGGGGGTACGAATGAAGAGACTGGGGTTGGAAGAAGAGGTAGAGAAGCCAAGAGAGTGAAGAGTAGAGGCGAGCTTAGCATGCCACTTGCGCGGGGCCTGCTTAAGACCATACACTGGGTGCCTCAGCTCCAAGACAGAGCCTGGAGGGAATGGGCAAGGAAAGCCAGTGGGGCGCTCAAGGAAAATGCGTCCATGAAGCTCGCCCTGGAGAAATGCATTGGAGACATCCATAAAGTGAATCTCCCAATGCCAGCGGGCGCCTAGATCAAAAAGGAGGCGAAGAGTGGGGAGACGGGAAGTGGGGGAGTAAGTGGCAAAGTAATCAATGCCTTCACATCGGGTGAAACCTTTGGCGCAGTAACGGGCTTTGAAGACAGGGAGCTCCCCAGGCAGCTGTTTGACACGAAAGACCCATTTGCCCTTGACAATGGTGGCGCCAGGGGGGGAGACAGAGTCAACATAAGATTGAGTTCTGGTGAATGCCTCATACTCGGCAATGACGGCAGCCATCCACTCAGTTGCATGAAAGCCAGACACTGCCTCAGAATAGGTATGAGGGGTGGAAGCGGTGTCAACGGAGAGACGAGTGGGAGAATTGGAGAATTCGCCAATGGTGAGACAGAAGAGGGGTTAAATGGGATGAACAGAGAATAGCACTTCAAATCAATCCTCAAGAAGATCGACGTTTTGAGAGGGAGAGAGACAAGTAAAGACAGCAGAGTGATGACTATTGGACATTGCATGGGACATGGAGCGGGTGAGATGCGGAGAAGGTGGAGAAGCAGGAGCAGAAGGAAGAGTAGTAGAAGGAGGTGGTGAGGGAGAGAGCGGGGGAGTAAGAGCAGAGGGAGGGAGAGGAGAAGGATGTTGTGAAGAAGAGGGCATGGGAGTAGAAGAGGAAGACTGAGGAGGAGAGGTGCCGGAGATGACAACAGAGGGGGTAGTGGAGGGGGTAGGGAGGGGAGGCGGAGTAGGGGGAGGAGGAAGTGGAGAAGGAGAGGGTGCAGTAGAGGGCAGCCGATCAAAGTTAGACAAATGAAGAGAGGGAGGAGGAGGGGTGGGAGGGGGGGTGAGGAATGGAGGTCGAGTCTCATCAAAGATAACATCCTGGCTGCGAATGAGCTGCTGAGAGGAAGGAGCATAAAAAAGATAGCCAGGACAGTCAGCGTTGTCAGAACTATATAGCTTATACTATTGTGTAGGCTATAGTGGGGTATCCCATAGGGGGTACAACCCAATTAGGGTTTCCTATTTGTACTCACTTCTTTCATAGTCATTCCATTCTCGTTCTCTCTTTCACATGGTATCAGAGCAGGTCCCCTACTAGGGACTGTTTCTTGGGCCCACCGAAGCGCGCCCCGAGGCGCGCGTCCTTTTTTTTAGCGACCCGTCGTGTCGCCCTCCCTAGCGGCCTGTCGAGCCGCCCTACCTTGCGGCCCCGCCGCCCTATCGCGCGGCCTCGCCGCCCTAAGTCGCGGCCTGCCCGCCGCCCTACTTCGACGGCCCCGCCGCCCTACGTCGCGGCCCCGCCGCCCTCAGCTACGCGGCCCCGCCGCCTTCTGCTACGCGGCCCTGCCGCCCTCTGCTACGCGGCCCCGCCGCCCCTCGATCGCGGCCCCGCCGCCCTCTGCTACGCGGCTCCGCCGCCCTCTGCTACGCGGCCCCGCCGCCCTCTGCTACGCGGCCCCGCCGCCCTCTCCTACGCGGCACCGCCGCCCTCTGCTCCGCGGCCCCGCCGAGCCGCCCAGCATCAGCCGAGCCGCCCAGCAGCAGCCGAGCCGCCGCCGAGCCGCCCAGCAGCAGCCGAGCCGCCGCCGAGCCGCCGCCGCCCGAGCCGCCGCTGAGCTGCGACCGAGCCGCCGCCCGAGCCGCCCGGACCGCCCGAGCCGCCCGAGCCGCCCGAGCCGCCCGAGCTGCCGTGCTGCTGTTCCTGAGCTGTGTTCTTCTGCTGCTGACCTACCCGACTCTCCCAGCCCGGTGAGACTTCCAGCTGCTGCCATGGCCACCCCCAATGTTCTTACTTTTGACGCTGAGGGGAGGGCCATTGACTTTGCCGTCTGGATTGAAGACCTGCAGCTGTACTTACTGTGTGATGCGATAGATGAGGTCTCTCTTTTTGACTTTGTCTCTGGCGCTGTTCCTGCCCCACCTGCTGATGCTGACTCTGCCGTTCGCTCCAAGTGGGCGACCCGCGATGCTGCTGCACGTCTTGCTGTGCGTCGCCACCTCCCTTCCTCTGAGCGTGCCCACTTTAGTCAGTGCAAGACCGCTCAGGCCTTGTACGACGCTGTAGTTGCACGCTACTCCTCCCCTTCCTCCGCTACCCTTAGCCGCCTCATGCTACCGTTTCTCTTCCCTGACCTCGCTTCCTTTCCCACTGTCGCTGACCTCGTTACCCACCTCCGTGCTAGTGACACCCGCTACCGCGCTGCCCTTCCTGCTGAGTTCCGCGCTGCGAACCCTCCTCCCATGTACATCACCCTCTACTTTCTCGTCACCCGTCTCCCTGAGTCCCTTCGTGTCGTTAGGGACCAGTTTCTCTCTGTCTGTCCCACCACTCTCACTGTCGACCTCCTTGAGGAGTCCCTGCTAGCGGCTGAGAAGAGTATTGTCGCTGTAGGGGCCTCTCGGGGTGACCCTCGCACCCCCATCTTTGAGGGGTGTGGTCCTTCCCCCCTGCTGCCCTCTGTCGCCTCTGCCGCTGCGGCCGACCTCACTGGTTTTGAGTCGGTCGGCGCGGCGTCTGCCCCCAGCGGCAGACGCCGCTCTGGCAAGAGCAAGGGGGGCAAGGGAGCGGGTGGAGCTCGAGGGGGCGGTGGAGGAGGCGGTGGGGGTGGCGGGGGGAGTGGGGGTGGCGGTGGGGGTGGTGGCGGGAGTGGAGGTACTGGTGGCGGCGGTGGAGGCGGAGGTGGCGGCGGAGGTGGTAGCGGAGGAGGCGGTGGGAGCGGTGGGAGCGACGGTCCTGGTGGGGGAGGTGGCGGTGGAGACGGGGGTGGCGGTGGAGGCGGGGGTGGCGGTGGAGGCGGGGGTCGGAGTGGCTCGTCCCAGCGGAGCAGCTCTGGGGGTGGTCAGCGCCAGCAGCAGCAGCAGCAACAGCAGCAGCCGCAGCAGCAGCCACAGCAGCAGCAGCGCTCTCGCACCGTCCCCGGCCCTCAGCAGCTCCGTGAGTGGTACTTGCAGCGTCAGCGTGGTGGTGCGCTTGGTCCCTGCCCCTACGTTCTTCGCACAGGTGACCGTGCAGGGGAGAGGTGTGGAGGCGCCCACACAGCCCGCCGCTGCTTTGGCCGCCTGACCGACGCCTGGCGTCAGCAGTTTCCGGAGGCCGCTGAGATCCCCCGCTGGGGAGAGCTGTCTAGGGCTGGTGTAGCTATTTATGATCTTGATTTTGATGCTATTCTCTCTGCTATGTATGCTGTGACTGGTAGTGATGAGGATGACTGTTACCGGTGTTTCCCGCCCGACCCGGGCATTGGTACTGCCGCGTCAGGTACTAGTGAGGCTGCTGCTCTAGGTGCCAGTGCGTCTGTGCTCTCAGGTGCTGGTGAGTCTGCCCTCTCAGGTACTGTGTCGGCTTCGGCCTCTCACACCTTCACCCTTGACTCTGGAGCGTCTCGCTCCTTCTTTAGGGACCGCACCACTCTCACGCCGCTGAGTCGGCCGGTTGCGGTGTCCCTGGCTGACCCCTCTGGGGGGCCTGTCCTGTCTCGCTTCTCCACTGTCCTCCCGTGTCCGGCGGCCCCCTCTGGCACCCTGACTGGTCTCTACCTCCCCTCGTTCTCGACGAACTTGGTGAGTGGTGCTGACCTCCAGGATGCGGGTGTCCACCAGTTCACCCCTGCTCGTCAGCGGGTGACCCACTGCACGGAGGCGGATACAGGTCGCCACCTGGCTACGTTTACACGTCGGCCAGGGTCGAGCCTGTACACACTGACCACTGCTTCTCCTCCAGGTGCTGAGTCTGGTAGGGTCCCTTCGTCTGGTCAGGTGTTTGCTGCAGCGTCCAGGTCTGGTCCTGAGTCTGCCCCCTGCTCGTGTCGTCGTCTGTCTCACGAGACCCTCCTCTGGCACCACCGCCTTGGCCACCCCTCTCTGCTTCGGCTCAGAGGCATGGCCTCGCGAGTCCTTGTGTCTGGTCTTCCCCGGTCTCTCCCTCCCCTTCCTCCGGGCCCTGGCCCTACCTGTGTCCCCTGTGTCGAGGGGCGCCAGCGTGCTGCCCCTCACTCCTCCCAGTTTCCTCCGACAGAGGCCCCGTTGCAGACGCTTCACATGGACGTGTGGGGCCCAGCCCGCGTCCGTGGACAGGGTCAGGAGCGCTACTTCCTGCTGGTGGTTGACGACTACTCGCGTTACACCACAGTCTTCCCCTTGCGCAGCAAGGGTGAGGTCACTGCGGTGTTGATCGACTGGATCCGCGCAGCTCGTCTCCAGCTTCGGAGGAGCTTTGGCTCTGACTTCCCTGTTTTGCGTCTGCACTCGGACAGAGGCGGAGAGTTCTCCTCTGGCCTCCTGAGTGCCTACTGTCGTGCACGAGGCATCCGTCAGACCTTCACGCTTCCGGACTCACCACAGCAGAATGGGATTGCTGAGCGCCGCATTGGCATGGTCATGGACGTCGCTCGTACGTCCATGATGCATGCGGCTGCTCCCCATTTTCTGTGGCCGTTTGCGGTCAGGTACGCTGCGCACCAGATCAACCTCCACCCCAGGGTCTCTCGACCGGAGACCTCCCCAGCCCTGCTGTGGACGGGGAAGGTTGGCGATGCGTCGGCGTTCCGGGTCTGGGGATCTCGGGCGTTTGTTCGCGACCTGTCTGCGGACAAGCTGTCCCCTCGTGCTTCTCCCTGCGTCTTCCTGGGGTTCCCCCCCGACGCCCCTGGGTGGCAGTTTTACCACCCCACCTCTCGACGTGTTCTGTCCTCCCAGGACGTCACGTTCGACGAGTCGGTACCCTACTACCGCCTCTTCCCCTACCGCACTCCGTCCCTCCCCCCACCCCCGCTCTTCCTGGTACCAGGTCCCCCCCCGGTAGTCCCCCTCCCCCCTCAGGGTCCTGCCCCTTCAGGTGTGTCCCAGGTAGACGCGGTCGAGCCTGTCGAGGTCACTGGTGACTCTGGTGCTGCTGCGGGAGCTGAGCCTGGGGGTGCGGAGTCTGGGGGTGCTGAGCCTGGGGGTGCTGAGCCTGGGGGTGCTGAGCCTGGGGGTGCTGAGCCTGGGGGTGCTGAGCCTGGGGGTGCTGAGCCTGGGGGTGCTGTGCCTAGGGGTGCTGAGCCTGGGGGTGCTGCGTCTGGGGGAGCTGAGCCTGGAGGTGCCGAGCCTGGGGGTGCTGTGCCTGGGGGTGCTGAGCCTGGGGGTGCTGTGCCTGGGGGTGCTTCGTCTCGCCGGGAGCCACTCTCCCCGCAGGAGCTGCGTGAGTGGTTTGCCAGGCGCTGGAGGTGTGCTGCTGGTGCTGGTGGTTCTTCGGCTGCAGAGGGTACTGCTGCCTCGCGTCCCGCCGGTGCTCGTACTGTGGGTGCTGGAGCTGCTGGGTCTGAGAGTTCTCCTGGAGCTGGTGCTACTGAGGGTGTTGGCGCTGAGCCTGCCGTTGGCGGTCCGACTGACAGTGCTCCTGGTGCTGCTGCTGGAGGTTCTGGAGCTTCTGGTGGTGCTGCTGGAGGTGCTGCTGGAGTGGGTACACCTGCCGGGGCTGCTGGTGCTGTTCCTGCTGTTTCTGGTGTCGCCGCGCGGCCCCGACCTTACTTCGTTCCGCTCCTGCAGCAGGTTCTTGGTCTTCCGCCTCCTCCTCCTCCTCCCTTAGAGGGTCCGCAGCCTGTCCGGTCACAGCCACAGCTACAGCCTGCCTCCCCTTTGCCTGCTCCGTCTCCCTACACTGGTCCGACTGGAGGTCTTACTGAGCGTCGTGAGCCTGCGTCTCGTCCTGTGTCGCCTGTTCGTACTGAGCGCGCTAGTGGTCGCGGGTCGCGTCAGCGTCCTCCTCCTGTCCCTGGCACGCACCGGATGTCACTGCGTCCGTCCACTGCTCCTCTGCGTGCCCCTTTGCCTTCTCCTCCTGCTTCCTCTCTTCCTGCTCTTGCCGACCCGGAGTCGGACTCCCTTCGTGCTGCCAGTCCTACTGTCACGCGTCTCCTTGCTACAGCTGTCACTGACCCTTCCTTCGAGTCGTCTGCTGCGTCTGCCCTTGTCACTGAGCTTGTCGACTTTGCTGCGCGCTGTCGTCTAGACTACGCTGCCCGTCTTGTCACTGAGTCTGAGTCCGCCTGTCCTCCGTCCGTCGGGGGTGAGTGTGCCCTTGGCACGGACGTCCTTGAGGACAGGCAGGAGGAGTTCCAGTGTCTGGCCGCCGCTTCACCTCGTCTCGCGTCTGTACTGCTAGCCCCTGAGGGAGACCCGGATGCACCAGACATCCCGACTCCGCGCTCTTACGCGGAGGCGATAGAGGGTCCCTACTCCTCTCAGTGGCAGGCAGCTATGGATGCAGAGATGGCTTCCTGGAAGTCCACAGGCACCTACGTTGACGCTGTTCCCCCCCCTGGGGCGAACATCGTCAGTGGCATGTGGATTTTCAGGGTGAAGCGGCCGCCGGGTTCTCCGCCTGTCTTCAAGGCGCGTTACGTGGCTCGTGGCTTCAGTCAGCGGCAGGGGGTTGACTACTTTCAGACCTTCTCCCCCACCCCGAAGATGACCACTCTTCGGGTCCTGCTGCACGTTGCTGCTCACCGTGACTACGAGCTGCACTCTCTCGACTTCAGCACAGCTTTCTTGCAGGGCAGCCTGCACGAGGAGATCTGGCTGCGTCGCCCACCTTGCTTCACTGGGTCTTTCCCTCCTGGTACCCAGTGGAGTCTCCGGCGTCCAGTCTACGGTCTCCGCCAGGCGCCACGTGAGTGGCACGACACACTGAGGACTACGCTCGCGGCACTTGGGTTTGCTCCTTCTACTGCCGACCCGTCGCTGTTTCTGCGCACCGACACCTCTCTGCCGCCGTTCTACATCCTCGTGTACGTCGACGACTTGGTCTTTGCCACAGCTGACACTGCTGGACTCGCCTACGTGAAGTCCGAGCTGCAGAAGAGACACACGTGCACTGACCTGGGTGAACTGCGCAGCTATCTTGGCTTGCAGATCACCCGGGACAGAGCACGCCGCACCATTACCCTGACTCAGTCACACATGGTGCAGCAGGTCCTTCAGCGCTTCGGCTTCACGTACTCCTCGCCTCAGGCCACTCCTCTGCCTACTCGCCACTCGCTCTCAGCTCTGCCTTCGGATGAGTCCGTAGAGTCGAGTGGCCCGTATGCAGAGCTTGTTGGCTGCCTCATGTACCTGATGACCTGCACACGACCTGACCTTGCATACCCTCTTAGCATTCTCGCACGCTATGTTGCTCCTGGGAGACACCGACCAGAGCACATGGCTGCAGCGAAGAGGGTGTTGCGCTACTTGTGCAGTACGTCGGGCATGGGGCTAGTGCTTGGAGGGCGCAGTCCAGTGGTCCTCACTGGGCACGCGGACGCTTCTTGGGCTGACGACCAGGCTACGCAGCGGTCGTCACAGGGTTACACCTTCAGCCTTGGTTCCGGCTCTGTTTCGTGGCGGGCTACCCGCTCGTCTTCTGTTCTCGGCTCCAGTTGTGAGGCTGAGATCTAAGCCGGGGCTATGGCTGCACAGGAGTTACGCTGGCTCACCTACCTGTTGACCGACCTTGGAGAGCAGCCTCGTTCTCCTCCAGTCCTGTACGTAGACAACAAGGGCATGCTGGCCTTGTGTCGAGAGCAGAGACTGGAGCACAGAACGAAGCACATTGCTCTCCGCTACTTTCTTGCTCGTGAGCTACAGCAGCGTGGACAGTTGCGACTTGCGTACGTGGCCTCTGAGGCCAACACTGCTGATGTCTTCACCAAGGCACTTGCGCCTTGTGATCATCAGCGTTGTTGCACGCAGTTGGGTCTTGTGCCTGTCTTGCCTCACTTGCTCTCCTCTTGACCTTGCTTGTACCTTCGCCTATATATACTCTTGCTCTAGCTTACTTGACTCTTGTATATCTCTATATATGATCTTGCATGTGAACTGGCCATGTGGCCTTGAACTTGTGCTCGGAATGTGTGGTGACTTTGTGATCCACCCTGAGCTTTGCTTTGCTTTGCTTGACTGGTCTTGTGACCCCTTGTTCTCCCCCACTTTGCCTATGGGGGTGTGTCAGAACTATATAGCTTATACTATTGTGTAGGCTATAGTGGGGTATCCCATAGGGGGTACAACCCAATTAGGGTTTCCTATTTGTACTCACTTCTTTTATAGTCATTCCATTCTCGTTCTCTCTTTCACAAGCGTTGATGCCAATGAACGCACAGAGCTGCGTCCTGGGAGCGAGCTTACCACCCTGATGTGCTCGATCGGTGGGATTGATAAGGACATAAGCGACACAGCCCCACACCCGAAGATGGCGGGCAGAGGGCTGGCGGCCAGTCCAGAGCTGGAAGGGTGTAAAGGAAGGGCAAAGGGGATGGGGGCGAAGGTTGGAAAGAAGAGTGGCATGAACAAGAGCGTAGCTCCAAAGAGAGTGTGGAGGAGAGGCATGAGTAAGAAGACAGCAGGTGATCTTCATAAGAGTGCGAATATGAAGCTCAGCAACACCATTCTGTTCGGGAGAATGTGAAAGGGTGGAGGTTTGGCGAATGCCAGAGAGCCGTTAATGAACTCGCCACCACCATCAGAGTGGAAGCGTGCGACAGGACGGCCAAAGCGAAGGCGCGCCTGTTCAGCCCAGCGAATGATGAGGGAGGGGGGGTCAGATTTGGCACGAAGGGGATAGGCAGTGGCAAAGCGAGAGTGGTCATCAACAAGGAGAAAGTAACGATAACGATGACGGGAGGCAATGGGAGAAGGACCCCAGAAGTCCATATGCACAAGATCAAGGGGTTTGGGGAAGGCACAAGGGGAAGAAGGATGAGGAGATTGAGAGAGCTTGGCTTAAACACAAGGGGTGCACCGAGGAGCGGGAGAGGGTGGAAGGGGTGGGAGAGAGGGAGGGAGATCATGAAGCAGCTTCGAAGTGACCATGCTACGAAGGAGAGGGAAGTTGGGGTGGCCAAGGCAATGATGAAGAAGGGTAGGTTGGGTGAGAGAGCGACAGTCGCAAGAGGAGACGGGAGGGGAAGAAGAAGAGGAAGTGTGATGGACAGATGAGGGGATGGGAACACGAAGGATGTAGAGGTGAGTAGTAAGAGAAATGGTGAAACGAGCAAGGTGCTGGTCGTGGTAATGAAGATCACAATATAGTTCACCTGCAAGGAAGAGTGCTCGCACTCCCAGGCGTTGGAGGGCAAGGAGGGATAGGAGGTTATGATGGCAAGAGGGAAAATAAATGCCAGTAATAGCACCAGAGGGAGAGGCAAGACAGGGAGGAGAGGAAGTGCCAGTACAGATCATGGACGTGGTCTCCCCAGCCCCATCAATAGTGAGGGGACGAGAAAAATTGCGAAGGACACCAGCATCACGAAAGTCAGAGTCAGTAGCAGCACTGTCAAGGACAAAATCCAAGGTGCGAGGAAGTGAGAGAGCGGCAGCCATAGGGCTGGGAGAGTGAGAAGCAGTTCTTTGAAAGGGTGGAAAAAGTGAAACGTCAAAGCGAAAGTCCATAAGAGGAGAAGCACCAAGGATGCTATCCGGAGATGGCATGGTCATACTGAAGACAGAGACCAGAGAACCAATACCAGAGGTTAATGCGGCAAAAGAGCGGCGATGCTGATGGGACAGTGGAATCCAGGCAGAGGGGCAGAGAAGAGGAGAGATCCAGCGGCAAGTAGGACAGGTGCAAAGGGAGGAAGGGGCAGTGAAGGGAGCAGAGAGTAGGGAAGGCAAGGGTAGGAGAGGAGGTACGGTGGAAAGAGGATGCGGGGAGAAAAAAGAGGAGGAACAACGGTGGAGTAGTCTGCTGCTGCGCCGCTGAGGGGAGAAGCAAGAGGAGGGACAACGGTATTGTAGTCTGCTGCTGCGCCGCTGAGGGGAGAAACAAGAGGAGGAGGGACAACGGTGGAGTAGTCTGCTGGTGCGCTGCTGAGGGGAGAAACAAGAGGAGGAGGGACAACGGTGTTGTAGTATGGTGCTGCGCCGCTGAGGGGAGAAACAAGAGGAGGAGGGACAACGGTGGAGTACTCTGCTGCTGCGCTGCTGTGGGGAGAAACAAGAGGAGGAGGGACAACAGTGGAGTAGTTTGATACTGCGTCGCTGAGGGGAGAAATGAGAGGAGGAGGAAAGGTTGTCGACAATACACAATCGGATACCAGCTGTAGCAGATAGGGAGAGAAGAGAGGTGGAGGAAGAGGTGAGAAGGTGAGGGGAAGTGGAGGGAGAGAGGTAAGAGGAGGAGGAGGGTGAAGGAGTGGAATGTGAGGAGATAGGAGCACGATCACCAAGTGACAGGCAACGACAACAGCTAGTTGCAGGAGAGGCGGAGAGGAAGGAGGTGGAGGAAGGGAGGAGGAGCACGAAGGATAGGGAGGAGAGAAGAGAGGGGAAGGAGTGTAAGAGGCGGATGTGATGAGCGGAGAGGGAGGAGGTGGTGCAAAAGAGGCAGGAGAAGGGGGGGGGGGGGGGGGGAGGAGGGGTTCGGCGCACCACAAAGGGAGGGGAGAACACCGGCGAAAGGGGGGGAAGGGAGGGCAGCCGCGGAAAGGAGAAAATGGGCGGTGGGGAGAGTGATGGCGGCGGGCAAGTCGTGCGCGCGCAACGGCGGCGGACAAGGCGTGCGTGCATGCGTGCGACGTTGGCAGACAGGACGCGTGCGCGACGGCAGAGGCAGGGCGCTTGCGCGCGACGGGAGTGTAGGACGCACTACGGAAGGGCAAGGCGCACGACGAGGCAGAGCAGGGCGCGCGCGACGAGGGGAAGTGGCATGCGACTAGGCAACGAGGCGCGCGACGTGGTGGGGAGGCCACGGGGGATGGATAAGGGGGTTCGCGAGTTGAAAATAAGGGGGAAAAAAAAACGACGAGATCGTGTTTGGGTTGCACAGCAACTTCGTGTTTGAAGTGAAATATAAGCATTGGAAAAAATGCATCATTGTCATGCAGTATGATAAACTGTACATGTTTTACTAGACTCGATAAACATCACTAAAATTCATCATGAAGACTCGACACACGACTCCACTACGATTGACGGTGTTTGTCAAACTACATGTAATTTCTTACCAATCTCTAGTTAGGATTTCTAAAATTTTCTCTCTTCGTTCTGCCATCTCGCTGCTCCAGCTGCTCACCTACTCCAGCTGCTCGCGCAACTTCCGCCTCTCCTGCGTCAAACTTATATGCTGCTTATTGTGTAAGCTATAGTGGGGTAGCCCATATGGGGTACAACCCAATTAGGGTTAGCACTTGTAACCATCATGCTGTTAGTGAATTGATTCTTCGTTCGTACTTCTGACATGGTTTAAGAGCAGGACCTAGCCTAGGACCGTTTCCTTATGGCCCACCGAGTAGCGCTACCTCACCCGTCGCGCTACCGTGATCGCACCACCCTGCCCTGCCCTGCCCTGCCCTGCGTCGCGCTGCCTGTGCACGCCCTGCCCTGCCCGCACGCCGCCCGCTGCAGCGCGCCCTGTTTGACCCGCGCGCCCTGCCCTGCCTGCGCGCCGCGTCGCCGCTTACTGCAGAGCGCCCTGCCCTGCCCACGCGCCGCGCCGGTGCGTCCCCCCTGCCCGCGCGTTGCCCGCCGTCGTGCGCCTTGCTTTGCCCGCGCGCTGCCCGCAGCTGCGCGACCTGCCTTGCCCACGCGCCGCCCGCTGCAGCGCGCCTTGCCCTGCCTCCGCGCCGTCTGCCGCCTAGCGCCCTGCCCTGCCCGCGCGCCGCGCCGCCGCGCGCCTTGCCCTGCCCGCACGCTGCGCCGCTACGCGCCCTGCCCTGCCCGTGCGCTGCTTCGCCGCGCGCCCTGCCCTGCCCGCTGTTATAGTCACAGTAGGCTCCAATGTGCCTAAAACGAAAGATAGAGTGCACTGTCAGATTTCTACACAGCGGCTTTAAACGTTCATAGCGTTCTGGTCACAACTTCAAATTACCCGATTCAAATTGGACCTGGAGCGTCTTAGTGTCGCCTACAATAGGCAGTTTAGATCGCACGATTTCATCATGTATTGACGACACAGCGTTGGTTTGAATGAATGGCACTATGGCAGCCACTATAGTATTAGAACGCAAGATTAGGAAGAGTTACGAGTTGGGAATGACTCCCAGCTCCTACAAACCCCAAGAGCCGAGATTGGAATAGTGTTACACTATCCCCAACCAAGAAGGGTCTCGAAACTACCCTCAACAAGGGTCTACACCAACAGAAATGTTACACTACACATTGTAATGTAACTATCTTCAACATCCTGAAGTGTACCCTTTTGGTGAGCTTCGAAATCACTTGAGGCTGGACACCAAGGCTCGGGTTCTTCATCACAAACTCATCCTTGAGTTCTTGATAGGTCTGCTGCACACACCTGCGACATGGCAATGTTCGACACACGACAAAATAGAAACCGCGCACGAGACACACGACAAAATAGAAACCGTGTGTGAGACACAAATGACCGTGTGAAACACGACTAGCGATAACTCGCTATTGACCCGACACACACACACACTCGACATCATGAATTTTCATGCACACACTATTATAAGCATGAAATACATAAATCATATCATGCCCTCATTTCATTCCATGCACATACACATGCACGCACACGGACAACAAGCCAAGTGCAAACCGTAGGTTGCACCAACAAACTCACCCTAGGATTGTTGGCCTTAGGATCTGCTCCTCTTAGTTCAGGGCCATTCCAGCCACCTTGAAACACTTCCAATGCTACTGATCCACCAGCGTCTTGGTCATC
Organism: Closterium sp. NIES-65; assembly: GCA_948144175.1. Lineage (NCBI taxonomy): Eukaryota > Viridiplantae > Streptophyta > Zygnematophyceae > Desmidiales > Closteriaceae > Closterium > Closterium sp. NIES-65. The sequence goes on along the minus strand of CANXME010000742.1, from coordinate 2,964,544 downwards.
ATGTCTGCCGGCTGTCCCGCCGTCTTCACGTAGTGCAACTCAACTTCACCCGCGGCCACCATGCTCCTCGTCCAATGCCACTTCACCCTCATGTGCTTCGTAAGGCCATGCAACACAGGATTCTTAGCAAGAGCAATGACACCTTGGCTGTCAAAGTAGAGAGGGGTAGGTCCTTGCTGCTCCTCCCCCAATTCAGCCAACAAACGCCGCTGCCATAAAATCTCCCGTACCGCACGGAAGAGTGCCATGTACTCGGACTTCACCGAGCCCAAAGCTTGGTCCACTTGCTTCTTGCTCTCCCAAGCATTTGGGCCTCCACAAACACAGCAAATGAACCCTCCAACACTTGTCATGTCCTCTGGTTCTGATGCATATAAAGCATCCAAGTAGGCAGTGAGGAACAAACGCCCGGGTTCAACACCATCCGCGCCCTTTTGGCGCCTTTGCGCCGCCGCCGAGTATTGCAGCCCAACTGTCAGTGTCTGGCCAAGGTACTTGGCCACCCTCATTCCAGCTGCTACGTACTCCTCATTAGGGCATTGCACAACCCTAGCGAGCTACCCGGTAGTGAAGGCAACGTCCGGTCGAGTGTTTACCGCCACATACATGAGGCTGCCCACCAACGAGTGAAAACGACGCCTCTCCTCTTCACAAATGCTCTCCTCCTCTGGTCCCCTCACACACTTGAACCCAGAGGGAAGGGGAGTAGCTACATGGCCTTCACTCAGCCCAAATTTGGCAGCCAACGCCTCCAGGTACTTGCGTTGGTGCACCCGCATGCACCGCTTCTCCACATCGCGTTCGATGTGAAGCCCGAGGTAGAATTTCACATCACCAAGGGCCTTGCTACTTGAATTTATCCTGAAGCTTCAGCATCACCTCCTTCACAAGGTCAGAAGAGGGTGAGAAGATGAGGATGTCATCCACGTACACGACCATGAAGCTCCTCTGCTCCCCCTCGCCAAGCATGAACAAGGAGTGGTTGGCCGTAGAGGGTGTGAAGCGGATCTCCTCCAACACTTCACGCAGCTTCATGTACCATTGCCTAGGGGCCTGCTTCAGCCCATAGAGGGCCTTCTTCAGCTTCCACACTCTGCCGCTACCATCATCAAACCCCTCTGGCTGCGCCATAAATATCTCCTCCTCAAGGATACCGTTAAGATATGCCGTTGTAATATCCATCTGCTTCACCACCCATCCTTTGATCGCGGCTCCCGCGAGTAGGGTCCGCAGCGTTGTCGGCTTCACCACAGGAGCAAACAGCTCATTGAAGTCCACCTTCTCCTTCTACTGGTACCCTTTGGCCACAAGCCTAGACTTGTAGCGCTCGATCATGCCGTCGGCGTCGGACTTGATCTTGAAAAGCCACTTGGACATAATATCCTTACGCCCCTCCGGTAGCTCCACCAATTCAAATGTGTCATTCTCCTCAATGCTCTTCAACTCACTCTCCATTGCCTTTTCCCACTCCTCAGCATCACTACTCTCCAAGACCTCCTTGAGAGTTGCTGGTTCTCCCGGCATCCCCACGGGAGAGAAGAACACGAACGCACACTCCTCGTAGTCACTCTCCTCGTCATCTTCGACCATCATTGCTGCTTCGACCAAGGCTGTCTTGCCTTGCTTTCATGGTGCATCAAAGGTCAGCCTATTAGGGGCTTGGACTCTCCTCTTGCCCCTTCCTTCCTCCTCAGCTGCAGGGACTTGAAGGGCTTGGCGTTGCTGCGGTGTGGCTCGGATCCGTGGAGCACTCGTAGCGTGTGAAGGAAGTTTTGGTGCATGCTCGCTCACTTGCTGCACTTCCTCCTCTTCTTCCTCTGCATCCTTGGCCTCCCCTTCTCCATTCCCAACGGAAGACTGCCTTGTGGTAGTGCTGCCGCTGCTCAGCTCCAAAGGTAGCTCCACACGCTCCAATTCAAAACTCTTCACCTCCCCAAACCGCACACCTATCTTCGCCTCTTTCTCCGCCTTCCAATCCTTGTACATGAGATTCTCCATGAACTTGCAGTCCCTGCTTACCAAGAACTTCTTGGTGAATGGGTCCCAAAAAAGCCAACCCTTGCTGTTTTGAGCCATGCCCAAGTGCACCGCCCATATCGTCTCGGCACGGAGCTTGTTGTGCCGAAGATACTTAGGCACGAGCGCCATGTACATGCACCCGAACACCCGAAGCATATTTGTTGTGTGATGCAATCATATGCATCTGTATGCCTCCCATCATATGTCCGTGCGTTCCATGCGTGGTGTGAGCATGTGCAAGAATTTGTGTTTGATGTGGTTTGGTTTTTCTGAGTGTGTGTGTGTGTGTGTGTGTGTGTGTGTGTGTGTGTGTGTGTGTGTGAATTGTATTTGGCTTGAGCAGATATCTGAAGCGACTCCTCTGCTCAAGAGCTTTCCGTCGAGCCAAGTATCGCTTCAATAGGAGCACGAGCAAGAAAGTTACGAACATTTGAAGTTCGTAAGCTTTTGTTATTTGGTTGTGGTAACTATGGGAAGTTGTTGGGTTGAATTCATAAAGGGTATAGACTTTTGGGGGTTGGGAAATTCGTCCCCATCACTGTAGATGCTGCCAAGTGGTTGGGAGAAACCAAACCAGGTTGGCAAGTGTGGCCAAGTTGGGTAAGGTGGATGGCATGGGTTAGGAAAGTGACAAAAGTAAAAGCGGGAGGGGATTTGATGTGCTACAAGGGTTTCCCTGGTTGGGGATTCCTTGAGGACTTTCCCTCTCGTCCTCCTCTTTACCCCCCTCCTACATGGTTTCTAGCTACTCTAACTTTCTTGTGAGGAACTTATGAGAACAATTGTGAGTGAGTTTAGTTTAATGGCAGCATACCCCCTAGTGCGCCAAAATTCATAGCTCAAGAATTACTTCACTTTTTCGTACGATTCAAACTGGGAATTGTAACCACGGACAAGAGCTACAACATATTAAAAATGGGTGAAGTTTCAACAGTGCAATTTTTGTCGACGGCGTTTCTTGTGAAGTCGATATTCCTGTCCACATTTCTCGGCCAACGATTTTGAGAAATTTAGGCCCCTAATCTTCGTAGACTCCGTCCTTATAGTTTCTAACAATATCCACCTTAGGCTTCCTTCCTAGCCACTCCACATAGGGCACCCATTTATGTGCTCCAACATGATTCAAAGCTCTGTTCTTGGCCACACACGCACTCCGCACTGCATCAGGCCAGAAATAGTCGAGTAGCCCGGCTTCAATGAGCAGCCCGCATGCTATCTCCGTGATTGTGCGGTTCGCTCGCTCGGCGACACCGTTCATTGCAGGGGAGTATGGCATGGTAAGGGAGTGCCTTATCCCATTCTTCTTCAGCCACAATCCGAACTCCTTGCTCAGGAACTCTTCCCCACGATCGGTGCAGGTCGAATTCACAAGCCGGTCTTGTTGCCGCTCCACCATCGGCAACCAACCGGTCTTCACCGTTTCAGCAACTGCGATCTTCGTGGACAGCACGTGCACCCAAGTCATGCGGGTGTAGACATCCACAATGGTGAGGAAATATTCAGCTCTAGATCCTCCAAGCTTCAGGGGGGCCACCACGTCCATCACCACCTCATCAAGTGGTCCCTTTGCCGTTGCCTCCGAACTAGGGAACGGAAACCGAGTGAACTTCGATTGAACACACGTCGGGCAGCCAAGCACTCCATCAGGCTCCCCCTTCACACGTATGCCAGCACATTCTTCACTAGCTGCTGCAAGATAGACAGGGCCACATGGCTCCTTCAAGTTCGTGTCCATGCCGGCCTTTGCCAATTGCCGCACGGAAATCAGGTTCGCAGCAAGGCTAGGCACCCAAAGCACGTTCTTGAGGCCCACCATCTTCCCATCAACACCCTTAAACATGGCCCTGCCCATGCCTTTTACCTCTACTCGCTGGCCCAAAGCCGATCTGACATGCTTTACCGGTGACGGTTCAAGTTCGGTCAGCAAGTCCGCGCAAGGTGTCATGGTGTAGGTAGCACCGCTATCGATCACCCAAAAGTCTAGAGGGTGTAGGGTGACCTGTCCCACAGCTGCTGGCTCCTCAAAGACTTCGTCATTCTTTGGTGCAGCTGGTGCTTGCATTGACACGAAGTAGAATTGACCCAGGTACCGATCGCCGCTCGGGTTCTTGTCGTTATCTTCACTCTTCATGTTTGCAGCATACATGAGGCTGCCCACCGAGTGAAAACGGTGACTCTCCTCTTTACCAACGCTCTCCTCCTCTAGTCCCATCACACACTTGAACCCAGAGGGAAAGGGAGTAGCCACATGGCCTTCACTCTGCCCAAAGTTTGCAGCCAAGGCCTCCATGTACTTCCGTTGGTGCACTCGCATGCACCGCTTCTCCACGTCACGCTCGATGTGGAGCCCAAGGTAGAAGTTCATGTCACCAAGGAACTTGCACTTGAACTTGTCTTGAAGTTTCAGCATCACCTCCTTCACAAGGCCAGAGGAGGGTGAGAAGATGAGGATGTCATCCACGTACACCACCATGAAGCTCCTGTGCTCCCCCTCGCCAAGCATGAACAAGGAGTGATCGGCCGTTGAGGGTGTGAAGCCGATCTCCTCGCTTGAACTCTCCTCTTGCCCCTTCCTTCCTTCACACCGCAGCAACGCCAAGGCCTTCAAGTCCCTGCAGCTGAGGAGGAAGGAAGGGGCAAGAGGAGAGTTCAAGCCTCTAATAGGCTGACATATGACGCGCCGGGAAAGCCGGGCAAGTCAAACCTAGCCGGAGCGGCAATGATGGTCGGAGACGACGAGGAAAGCGAGTACGAGGAGTGTGTCTTCGCGTTCTTCTCTCCAGTGGAGATGCCGGGAGAACCAGCAACTCTTAAAGAGGCCTTGGAGAGTAGTCATACTGAGGAGTGGAAGAAGGCAATAAAGAGTGAGCTGAAAAGCATTGAGGAGAATGACACGTTTGAATTGGTGGAGCTACCGGAGGGACGTAAGGCGATAACGTCCAAGTGGCTCTTCAAGATCAAGTCGGACGCCGACGGCAAGATCGAGCGCTACAAGTCTAGGCTTGTAGCCAAGGGGTACCAACAGAAGGAGAAGGTGGACTTCAATGAGCTGTTTGCTCCTGTGGTGAAGCCAACGACGCTGCGGACCCTACTCGCGGGAGCCGCCATCAAAGGATGGGTGGTGAAGCAGATGGACATTGTAATGTCATTTTCCTCAACGGTGTCTAGAGGAAGAGATCTTCATGGCGCAGCCAGAGGGGCTTGATGATGGTAGTGGCAAACTGTGGAAGCTGAAGAAGGCCCTCTATGGGCTGAAGAAGTCCCCTAGGCAATGGTACATGAAGCTGCGCGAAGTGTTGGAGGAGATCGGCTTCACACCCTCTACGGCTGATCACTCGTTCATGCTTGGCAAGGGGGAGTACAGGAGCATCATGGTGGTGTACGTGGATGACATCCTCATCTTCTCACCCTCCTCTGACCTTGTGAAGGAGGTGCTGCTGAAACTTGAAGACAAGTTCAAGTGCAAGTCCCTTGGTGACGTGAACTTCTACCTTGGGCTCCACATCGAGCGCGACGTGGAGAAGCGGTGCATGCGAGTGCACCAACGGAAGTACCTGGAGACCTTGGCTGCCAAATTTGGGCAGAGTGAAGGCCATGTGGCTACTCCCTTTCCCTCTGGGTTCAAGTGTGTGAAGGGACCAGAGGAGGAGAGCGTTGGTAAAGAGGAGAGGTGCCGTTTTCACTCGTTGGTGGGCAGCCTCATGTATGTGGCGGTCAACACTCGGCCGGACGTGGCCTTTGCTACCGGGCAGCTGGCTAGGGTTGTGCAATGCCCTAATGAGGAGCAGGTAGCAGCTGGAATGAGGGTGGCCAAGTACCTTGGCCAAACACCGACCGTTGGGCTGCAATACTCAGCGGCGGCGCAAAGGCGCCAAAAGGGCGTGGATGGTGTTGAACTTGGGCGTTTGTTCCTCACTGCATTCTCCGATGCCTCTTGTGTATCGGAAACAGAGGACATGACAAGTGTGGGAGGCTTCATCTGCTGTGTTGGTGGAGGCACATCTGCTTGGGAGAGCAAGAAGCAGGTTGATTAAGCATGATTCTGACTTCCTCCTACTTGTGCTCAATATTGCCCACTTGTGGCAGAAGGTGCTGCTGCCTCATTGTGTTTTCTCAGCTGCAACCCTTCCTTTTCGCTTTCTGCACTCCCCTCACACTCCCACACCACCCATCCCATCACCCACCAGAAAGGCCTGCTGAAAATCTCCCGCCTGTGGCACAACGTGTCTCTGCAGTTCAAGAGCGACCAGGAGATACTTCCTCCCTCAGATACCACCGTTTTTTTTGTCTTCCTAATTCTGCCCCTCTTCCCGTTTCACTTTGCCCTTCCTCTCCTTGCCCCACCATCATCTCTCAGAAGCAACCTGAGGTTCTCCCCCCTTCAAATACCATCGTCTCTTTACGTTCTCCTCGGCCTCCCTCACCTTCTCTTCTCCTCCTCATGTTTCTTTGCGTTCTCACCTTTTTCCCACCACCCCCCACCACCACCCCCCACCAGAAAGACCTGCTCAAAACTGCTCCCATGTGGCACAACGTGTCGCTCCAGTTCAAGAGTGACCCTGAGATTGACAAGGAGTTCGGATGGGTGCTGGAGATGTATGTATGGGTGGTGTGGGCTCGGGTGGGGTGGGTTGGGGTAGATGTATTAGCATGAGGCAGCATGTGCAGCATGGGTAGCAAGAACGACCCGGCTCTTGATGAGGAGTTTGGATGGGTGCTGGAGATGTAAGGCTGGGTGGTGTGGTGCGGTGCGGGATCGGGTGGGGTGGGTTGGGGTGGGGTGACATGAGGTAGGTGCATTAGGGCAGCCAGAATGACCGGGCTGTAACAGGGTGTTTTTGAGAATTCTCAAAAACACTCTGCAGCATCTGTAACACATGGTATGGTGCATGCACCCACGCTTATGGTTGGTCCCGCCTGCCTACCACCCATCCCCACAGGGTATTGGTATGCCATGGCATCAGCAATGTTGTGTTACACACTTCGATGCATGGTTTTTGAGAATTCTCAAAAACCAGCTCGATACACACTCCGATACATGCACGCATGCACGCAATTATTTATCCATGCTTATGGTTGTTCCCCCCTGCCTCTTGCAATGGGTGATTCTCCCACCCTGCCCCCCATCCCACAGGTTCGTTTATGACATAACATCAGCCATGCTGGGGCACACGCACCCATGCACCCATGCATTCACCAATCACCCATGCTTCTGTTGTTCCCCCCTCCTCCCCCCCCCCCCCCCCCCCCCCGCCCCCCCCCCCCCCCGCTTGCCCCCCATCCCACAGGTACGGCTATGCGACAGCATCAGCCATGCTGGGGTACACGCAACATGGCCACATGTATTCCTGTCGTGTGCCATAGTAACGAGGTGACTTTTGAGTCGCCTCGAAAGTCACTGCATCAACCATGCTGGGGTACACGCAGCATGGCCACACGTACTCCTATCCTCCACTCTCTCTGTTATCCCCTGCCGCCTCACCCCCCCACTCAGGTACGAATATGCAACAGCATCGGCCATGCTGGGGTACACGCAGCATGGCCACATGTATTCCTATCGTGTGCCATAGTAACGAGGTGACTTTTGAGTCGACTTGAAAGTCACTGCGTCAGCCATGCTGGGGTACACGCAGCATGGCCACATGTATTCCTATCCTCCTCTCTCTCTATTATCCCCTGCCGCCTCACCCCCCCACTCAGGTACGAATATGCAACAGCACCGGCCATGCTGGGGTACACGCAGCATGGCCACATGTATTCCTATCGTGTGCCATAGTAACGAGGTGACTTTTGAGTCGACTCGAAAGTCACTGCGTCAGCCATGCTGGGGTACACATAGCATGGCCACATGTATTCCTATCCTCCTCTCTCTCTGTTATCCCCTGCCGCCTCACTGTCAGAACATTATAGCTTATGCTTTTGTGTAGGCTATAGTGGGGTATCCCATAGGGGGTACAACACAATTAGGGTTAGTACTTGTACCCACTTCATTCATAGTTCATACATTCGCGTTCACTCTTTCACATGGAATCAGAGCAGGTCCCCTCCTAGGGACTGTTCCCAGGGCCCACCGAAGCGCGCCCCGAGGCGCGCGTTCCTTTTTTTTAGCGACCCTCCGTGTCGCCCCTAGCGGCCCGCTCCGCCGCCCTTACCTACGCGGCCCCGCCGCTCTTACCTACGCGGCCCCACCGCCCTTACCTACGCGGCCCCGCCGCCCTTACATCGCGGCCCCGCCACCCTCACGTGGCGGCCCCGCCGCCCTTACGTCGCGGCCCCGCCGCCCTCACGTCGCGGCCCCGCCGCCCTCATGTCGCGGCCCCGCCGCCCTCACGTCGCGGCCCCGCCGCCCTCACGTCGCGGCCCCGCCGCCCTCACGTAGCGGCCTCGCCGCCCTTACGTCGCGGCCCCGCCGCCCTCAAGTTGCGGCCCCGCCGCCCTTACGTCGCGGCCCCGCCACCCTCACGTCACGGCCCCGCCGCCTCACCTTCGCAGCCACGCCGCCCTCACCTTCGCGGCCCCGCCGCCCTCACCTTCGCGGCCCCGCCACCCTTACCTACGCGGCCCCGCCGCCCTTACCTACGCGGCCTCGCCGCCCTTACCTACGCGGCCCCACCGCCCTTACGTCGCGGCCCCGCCGCCCTCACGTAGCGGCCCCGCCGTCTCACCTTCGCGGTCCCGCCGCCCTCACGTAGCGTCCCCGCCGCCTCACCTTCGCGGCCCCGCCGGTCTCCCCTCCTGCAGAGCCGCCCGAGCAGCCGCCCGCCACGCCGCCCAGTACCGGAGCAGCCGAGCCGCCCAGCAGCAGCCGCAGAGCCGCCGGGCCGCCGAGCCGCAGTACAGCCGAGCCGCCCAGCAGCCGCCGCCGAGCCGCCGAGCCGCAGTACCGCCGAGCCGCCCCGCAGCCGAGCCGCACTACTGCCGAGCCGCCCGACCTGCCCTGTCTGGTGAGCACAGCCCCACTGCTACTGCGTGCCCTTCCCCCACTGCTTGCACTGCTAGTCTGTCGTCATGGCTACCCCTAGTGTCCTCGCTTTTGACGCTGAGGGTCGAGCCATTGACTTTGAGGTCTGGGTCGACGACCTGCAGCTGTTTTTACAGTGCGATAGGGCGGACGGTCTTTCTGTCTTTGACCTCACCTCTGGCGCCTCCCCTGCTCCTGCTGCTGATGCTGACCCCACTGTTCGCTCTCAGTGGGCCACCCGCGATGCTGCTGCACGTCTTGCTGTGCGTCGCCACCTGCCTACCACTGAGCGCGCGCACTTTAGTCAGTACAAGAGAGCTCAGACCTTGTACGACGCTGTAGTTGCGCGCTACTCTTCCCCTGCCACTGCTGCACTGAGCCGCCTCATGCTACCGTACCTCTTTCCTGACCTTGCTTCCTTTCCTAGAGTCGCTGACCTCATCACGCACCTCCGCACTTCTGACACTCGCTACCGCGCCGCACTTCCTGCTGAGTTCTGCGCCAAGAACCCCCCCCCCCATGTACATCGCTCTCTATTACATAGTCACTCGCCTCCCTGACTCCCTTCGCGTAGTCAGGGACCACTTCCTCCCAGTCTGTCCCACCACCCTCACTGTCGACCTCCTCGAGAAGGCCCTCCTAGCGGCAGAGAAGAGCATAGTCGCTGTAGGAGCCTCTCGTGGTGACCCACGCACCCCCATCTTTGAGGGGTGTTCTCCTTCCCCCCTGCTGCCCTCCCCCCTGGCAAGGGCAAGGGGGGCAAGGGCGCGGGTGGAGCTGGCGGGGGCGGTGGAGGTGGCAGTGGCGGTGGCGGAGGGAGTGGGGGTGGCGGTGGGAGTGGTGGTGGGGGTGGTGGTGGTGGTGGCGGCAGCGGAGGCGGCGGCGGGAGCGGAGGTGGAGGTGGCGGTGGGAGCGGAGGCGGCGGTGGTGGCGGAGGTGGAGGTGGCGGTGGCGGAGGAGGTGGAGCCGGTCGGGGTAGTGCCCCGCAGCGGAGCGGCTCTGGTGGTGGTCCGCGCCAGCAGCAGCAGCAGCAGCAGCGTTCTCGGGACATCCCCCCACCTCAGCAGCTCCGTGAGTGGTACACGCAGCGTCAGCGTGGTGGGGGTCTTGGCCCGTGCACCTACGTTCTTCGTTCCGGCGACCGCGCGGGTGAGCAGTGTGGGGGTGCCCACTCCACCGAGCGCTGCTTTGGCCGCCTGACGGACGCTTGGCGTCAGCAGTTCCTCGAGGCTAGTGAGATTCCCCGCTGGGGAGAGCTGTCTAGGGCTGGCGTAGCGATCTTTGATCTTGACTTTGATGCTATCCTTGCTGCCATGTATGCTGTGACTATTAGTGATGAGGGTGACTGTTACCGGTGTTTCCCGCCCGACCCGGGCATTGGTACTGCTGCGCTAGGTGCTTGTGAGGCTGCTGCTCTAGGTGCCAGTGCGTCTGTACTCTCAGGTACTGGTGAGGCTGCGCTCTCAGGTACTGCGTCGGCTTCGGCCTCCCTCACCTTCACACTTGACTCAGGGGCTTCTCGCTCCTTCTTTCGAGACCGCACCACACTCACGCCGCTTAGTCGGCCGGTTGCAATCTCCCTGGCTGACCCCTCTGGGGGTCCTGTCCTCGCTCACTTCTCCACTGTCCTCCCGTGTCCGGCTGCCCCCTCGGGCACCCTGTCAGGTCTGTACCTCCCCTCGTTCTCGACGAACTTGGTGAGTGGTGCTGACCTGCAGGATGCGGGGGTTCACCAGTTTACTCCTGCGAGTCAGCGGGGGACCCACTGCTCGGACGCCCGCACAGGCCGACACCTAGCCACGTTTTCGCGTCGGCCCGGGTCGAGTCTCTACACCCTGACCATTGAGTCTCCTCCAGTCCCTGCGTCTGGCCAGGTAGCTGCGTCGGGTCAGGTGTTTGCTGCTGCGTCCAGGTCTGGTCCTGAGTCTGCCCCCTGCTCGTGTCGCCTCCTGTCTCACGAGACTCTCTTGTGGCACCACCGTCTTGGCCACCCCTCCTTGCCTCGTCTTCGGGGCATGGCTTCCCGTGTCCTTGTCTCTGGTCTCCCCCGCTCTCTCCCTCCCCTTCCTTCGGGGCCAGGACCTTCCTGTGTCCCCTGTGTCGAGGGGCGGCTCCGGGCTGCCCCTCACTCCTCCCAGTTTCCCCCGACAGAGGCTCCTCTGCAGACGCTTCACATGGACGTGTGGGGCCCGGCCCGCGTTCGTGGACAGGGTCACGAGCGCTACTTCCTGCTGGTGGTTGACGACTACTCGCGTTACACCACGGTCTTCCCCTTCCGCAGCAAGGGTGATGTCACTGGGGTGTTGATCGACTGGATCCGCGCAGCTCGTCTCCAGCTCAGGAGGAGCTTCGGCTCGGACTTTCCCGTTCTGCGTCTGCACTCTGACCGAGGCGGAGAGTTCTCCTCTGGCCTTCTACGAGCCTACTGTCGTGCACGAGGCATCCGCCAGACCTTCACGCTTCCGGACTCTCCACAGCAGAATGGGATTGCTGAGCGCCGCATTGGCATGGTCATGGACGTCGCTCGTACGTCCATGATGCATGCGGCTGCCCCCCATTTTCTGTGGCCGTTTGCGGTTCAGTACGCGGCGCATCAGCTCAACCTTCACCCCAGGGTCTCCCGGCCGGAGACCTCCCCAGCTCTGCTGTGGACGGGGAAGGTCGGCGATGCGTCTGCGTTCCGTGTCTAGGGATCTCGGGCGTTTGTCCGCGACTTGTCTGCGGACAAGCTGTCCCCTTGTGCTGCTCCCTGTGTCTTCCTAGGCTTCCCCCCTGACGCCCCAGGGTGGCAGTTCTACCACCCCTCCTCTCGTCGTGTTCTGTCCTCCCAGGACGTCACGTTCGACGAGTCCGTCCCCTTCTACCGCCTCTTCCCCTTCCGCACTCCTTCCCTCCCCCCGCCACCGCACTTCCTTGTGCCAGGTCCCCCCACGGTAGACCCCCTTCCCCCTCAGAGTCCTGCCCCTTCAGGTGTGTTCCAGGTCGATGCAGTCGAGCCGGTCGAGGTTGCTGGTGACTCAGGTACTGCTGGGGGTGCTGAGCCTGGGGGTGCTGCGCCTGGGGGTGCTGACTCTGTGAATGCTGAGTCTGGGGGTGCTGAGCCTGGGGGTGCTGACTCTGGGGGTGCTGAGTTTGGGGGTGCTGAGCTTTGGGGTGCAGGGTCTGGGGGTGCTGAGCCTAGGGGTCTTGAGCCTGGGGGTGCTGAGCCTGGGGGTGCTGCCTCTGGGGGTGCTGCGCGCGGGGGTGCTGAGCCTGGGGGTGCTGCGTCTGGAGCTGCTGAGCCTGGAGGTGTGGAGCCTGCGGCCACTGGACCTCCCCTTGTGGCGTCTGGCGGTGCTGGGCCTGGAGGTTCTCCGGGTGTTTCGTCTCGGCGGGAGCCACTCTCTCCACAGGAGCTGCGTGAGTGGTTTGCTCGCCGCTGGAGGCGTATGGCTGGAGCTGGCGCTTCTTCGAGCGCTGAGGGTGCTGGTGCCGCCGGTCCCGGAGTTGCTGGGCCTGCGGGTCCGCCTGGAGCTGGAGCTGCTGAGGGTGCTGGTTCTGAGACTACTACTGTCAGTCCTGGTGGTGGTCGTGCTGCGGGTGCTGCTGGTGCTACTGGAGGTCCTGCCGCTGGAGGTGCTGTTGGCGCTGGTGCTGCCGGAGGTGCTGAGGGTGCTGGTGCTGTCCCTACTGTGTCTGGAGCTGCAGCGCGGCCTCGGCCGTACTTTGTTCCGCTTCTTCAGCAGGTTCTTGGTCTTCCTCCTCTCATAGAGTGTCCACCGCCTGTCCAGTCGCAGTCACAGTTACTGCCGGCCTCCCCACTGCCTTCTCCTTCACCTTACACTGGTCCTACTGGAGGTCTTGCTGAGCGTCATGAGCCTGCGTCTCGTCCTGCATCACCTGTTCGTGCGGCTCGCACTAGTGGTTGCAGTTCGTGTTAGCGTCCTCCTCCTGTCCCTGGCACGCACCGGATGTCTCTGCGTCCGTCCACTGCTCCTCTACGTGCCCCTTTGCCCTATCCTCCTGAGTCCTCTCTTCCTGCGCTTGCCGACCCTGAGTCGGACTCTCTTCGTGCTGCTAGTCCTACTGTCACGCGTCTCCTTGCTACTGTCGTCACTGACCCCTCCTTTGAGTCCACTGCTGCGTCTGCTCTTGTTGCTGAGCTCGTCGACTTCGCTGCTCGCTGTCGTCTAGACTACGCTGCTAGTCTTGTTGCTGAGTCTGCGTCTGTCTGTCCTCCGTCCGTCGGGGGTGAGTGTGCTCTTGGCACGGACGTCCTTGAGGACAGGCAAGAGGAGTTTCAGTGTCTGGCTGCTGCTTCACCTCATCTTGCGTCTGTACTGCTTGCCCCTGAGGGAGACCCGGATGCACTAGACATCCCGACTCCGCGCTCTTACGCGGAGGCCGTAGAGGGTCCCTACTCCTCTCAGTGGCAGGCAGCTATGGATGCAGAGATGGCTTCCTGGAAGTCCACAGGCACCTACGTTGACGAGGTTCCCCCTCCTGGGGCGAACATTGTCAGTGGGATGTGGATCTTCAGGGTGAAGCGGCCGCCGGGCTCTCCACCTGTCTTCAAGGCGCGGTACGTGGCTCGAGGCTTCAGTCAGCGGCAGGGAGTTGACTACTTTCAGACCTTCTCTCCCACCCTGAAGATGACCACTCTTCGGGTGCTGCTGCACATAGCCGCTCAGCGCGACTACGAGCTCCACTCTCTTGACTTCAGCACTGCTTTCTTGCAGGGTAGCCTGCACGAGGAGATCTGGCTGCCCCGTCCACCTGGCTTCACTGGGACTTTCCCTCCTGGCACCCAGTGGAGCCTCCGACGGCCAGTCTACGGTCTCCGCCAGGCACCGCGTGAGTGGCACGACACAGTGAGGACTACGCTTGCGGCTCTTGGGTTTGCTCCCTCTACTGCTGACCCGTCATTGTTTCTGCGCACCGACACTTCTCTGCCGCCGTTCTACATCCTCGTGTACGTCGACGACTTGGTCTTTGCCACAGCGGACACTGCTGGACTCGCCTACGTGAAGTCCGAGCTGCAGAAGAGACACATGTGCACAGACCTGGGTGAACTGCGCAGCTATCTTGGCTTGCAGATCACTCGGGACAGAGCACGCCGCACCATTACCTTGACTCAGTCACACATGGTGCAGCAGGTCCTTCAGCGCTTCGGCTTCACGTACTCCTCGCCTCAGGCCACTCCTCTGTCTACTCGCCACTCGCTCTCAGCTCTGCCTTCGGATGAGTCCGTAGAGTCGAGTGGCCCGTACCCAGAGCTTGTTGGCTGCCTCATGTACCTGATGACCTGCACACGACCTGACCTTGCATACCCTCTTAGCATCTTGGCACGCTATGTTGCTCCTGGGAGACACCGACCAGAGCACATGGCTGCAGCGAAGAGGGTGTTGCGCTACTTGTGCAGTACGTCGGGCATGGGGCTAGTGCTTGGAGGGCGGAGTCCAGTGGTCCTCACTGGGCACGCGGACGCTTCTTGGGCTGACGACCAGGCTACTCAGCGGTCGTCGCAGGGTTACACCTTCAGTCTTGGTTCCGGCTCTGTTTCGTGGCGGGCTACTCGCTCGTCTTCTATTCTCGGCTCCAGTTGTGAGGGTGAGATCTACGCCGGGGCCATGGCTGCTCAGGAGCTTCGCTGGCTCACCTACCTACTGACTGACCTTGGAGAGCCGCCTCGTTCTCCTCCAGTGCTGTACGTAGACAACAAGGCCATGCTGGCCTTGTGTCGAGAGCAGCGCCTGGAGCACAGAACGAAGCACATTGCTCTCCGCTACTTTCTTGCTCGTGAGCTGCAGCAGCGTGGTCAGTTGCGACTTGCGTACGTGGCCTCTGAGGCCAACACTGCTGATGTTTTCACCAAGGCACTTCCGCCTTGTGATCATCAGCGTTTTCGCACTCAGCTGGGACTTGTCCCAGTCTTTCCTCACTTGCTCACCTCTTGATTTTACTTGTACTCTTGCATATATATATACCTGCTCTTGCTTGTTTAGACTTATATATATATGTCTCATCCTGCATGTGAACTGGCCTTGTGGCCTTGACCTTTTGCTCAGACTGTGTGGTGACGTTGTGATCCAGCCTGAGCTTGCTTTGCTTTGCTTTGCTTGACTGGTCTTGTGACCCCTTGTTCTCCCCCACATTGCCTATGGGGGTGTGTTAGAACATTATAGCTTATGCTTTTGTGTAGGCTATAGTGGGGTATCCCATAGGGGGTACAACACAATTAGGGTTAGTACTTGTACCCACTTCATTCATAGTTCATACATTCGCGTTCACTCTTTCACACTCACCCCCCCACTCAGGTACAGCTATGCGACAGCATCGACCATGCTGGGGTACACGCACATCCTCCGAAAAGACTGGATGATCCAGGTGAGCTAACTGCTGAGGCGCCTCAAGAATGATCGAGGCAAGTTAGTGAGGTGGCAGTTGTTGACGTTGATGATGGCTGCTGGCTGGCTCACACCCCCCACCAGCGCCACGCTAGTGATGACTGCTAGCTTAGGATAGGTGGTACACACCCCATCTGCCGGTACTGTATCAGCCATGTTGGGGTACACGTACTGTACGCACATCCTAAGAAAGGACTGGGGTGAGCGGCTGGGGTGGTTTGGTGGTGGTGACTGTTTGTGGCTAGCGGCAGGAGGAGCTGGGGTGGGGTTTACAGACACACTGCATGCGCTACACGTACACTGCATGCACTACAGGCACACTGCATGAGCTACAGGCACACTGCATGCGCTCCAGCTGCTGTGCTATGCGATAGTATCGCCCATACAGGGGCACACACACATACACGCACACACACGCACATACATGCCGCACAGTCTGAGGAAGGAATGGATGATCCAGGTGAGCCTGTGTAGCCACGTGTAGAGAGGGTATTTTTGAGACGTCTCAAAAATACCCTCTCTACATTTGAGACGTCTCAAAAATCGTCCATACAAGGGCACAAACACATACACGCCGCACAGTTTGAGGAAGGAATAGAATGGATGATCTAGGTGATCCTGTGACTGCCACTCTCGCCGCGTGTGTGCCCCTCCTTCCCTTCCATGCCCCTCTCTCCCTCCCATGCTCTTCACTTCCCTCTATGCCCCTCTCTCCCCTCCATGCCCCTCCCTCCCCTCCATATGCCTCACTTTCACCCATGCGCCTCTCGCCTCCCACGCCCCTCTCTCCCCTCCCTCACCCCGCGTTCCCCTCCTACTCCCCTCGTTCCCTCAATGCAGTCTCCTTGGGACAGAGTAGTAGGCGATGCATACATGATTCACTACACCTACGGCTGTGGCTACAACCTCAATGCCCCTTTCATCTCCCATCCCATCCCATTACCCTCTCCCATCCCATGCCTTCTTCCATGCAGCCTCTAGGACAGATCAGTAGGCGACGCATACATGATTCACTACACCTATGGCTGTGACTACGACCTCAATGTAAGCACATATGGGTAGAATAACAAACTTGCTGAGAAGAGAGTGTTATGCTACTTTGCATGACCTCCCAACTGCCAGAGTTCAAGACACTAAGGTGTGTGACTATGACCTCAATGTAAGCACACATGGGTGTACCGTGTAAGAACACACATGGGTATAGGAACACTCATGTGTGTAAGAACACACATGGGTATAAGAACACGCATAGATATAGGAACACACATGGGTATAGGAAAACACATGGGTATAAGAACACACATGGGTATAAGAACACACATGGGTATAAGAACACACATACAGAGTGGGTAAGAAAGGGTTCCGTTGATGACACGCAAGGCATTGTGGGAGGGGGGGGTGAAGTATTTTATGTGGACAAGTGCCGTTGTTTGAGACGTCTCAAAACATCACTTTTATCACGCTATGACACGCTAAGCATAGGGGGTAGGGGGGAGGGGCGGGAAGTGAAGTGTGCTATGTGGACAAATGCCCTCATTCCCATCTCGTTTTACTGGCCTTTTGAGATGTCTCAAAACATCACTTTTATCACGTTATGAGACGCTAAGTGTAGGGGGTAGGGGGGCGGGGCGGGGGGTGGACTATTCTATGTGGACAAGCGCCCTCCTTCCCATCTCGT